>JBBKCR010000101.1:32346747-32354247 GCA_037577295.1 Ladigesia roloffi
CACACACACACACACACACACACACACACACACACACACACACACACACACACACACACACACATACACACACACATGCATGCACACACATGGTCCAACCATTCCAGACCAGATGTGGAGGTAAACAGGAAAACAAGTCTAATCCTTACCAGGGCCGGGCTGATGTATCTTGTAACCAGTCAAATCAGCTGAATTAAGGCCCCACACATATTTATCAGGACTAGCAGTAATACGACTAATGGCTGCTTTACAAAAAAAGCGCATACATTTGTGAGAAGATCTTGTTTGAGAGTTTAACAGTGTTTTTATGTTTACTTATGGTTGGTTTTCAACTTTTGTTTTAGGAGTATAAGAATTTAGAGTCAAAAATTGAATTTAGAGTTAATAGGGGGGTACTATTAGCAATCCAGTAGCATTTGATACCTTAATTGTGTACCTGTACTCTCCAAATACAGGTCATTGAATCAATCACTGAATGGGTGAGATGAATATTGTGAGGCGATTATGTCACTCTCGGCCTTGAGCCACCTCTCATTTCCTACTGTTTTGATTTAAATAAGATTTAAAGCAGGTCGAGAGATCTGTAGATGTCACTAATGTCATCAAAGGTGCTTCAAAACTAGCTCAACAGAGGCTTCGTCTTTGATGGTTTTAAGAGAAAGGTTGATAATTGTTAAGATCGTGCCAACTCAGTCAGAGCTCTGCTGGCCTGCGTGAGCCGAGCCTCACTGATGGCTGCCTTCCCGAGGTTACTCCATGTAAAGCAGTCCTCTTTATAACCGCAGTTTTTTAAAGTGGACGTTCGGTTGAGCTGAGCTCCTCTGACCCGAATGGAAGCCGAACAGACTACCTCACAATTATCTAACGCGTCTTTCAGATTTCGTGTGCTGAGGCTGAAAGTGTGTGTGGGGACAGGAAAGCTAAAGCTGTGTTAAGGTGGCGCAAAAGCAGCACTTTGCCCTCCGCCGCAGCAGCGGAGCCGAGGTGGCCTGGTGTGACCCAGCCTGGCTCTGTGGCTCCGGAGCACCAGAGCGATTAGCTCCACTCTGTGCCTCTGCTTTATGGCTAAAATAGCTGCACAACCTCCTGACCCAAAAAAAGATGGCTTAGCGGGCTAGCCATGTGTGTATGTGGGTGCATGTGTGTGTGTGTGTGTGTGTGTAGATGTTGGATCTCTTTCAGAATTAGAAGTAGGGATAAAACCTGCACACTCTCTCTCTCTCTTTCTCTCTCTCTCTCTCTCTCTCTCTCTCTCTCTCTTCTGTACCTCTGATCTATCCTATAAGCTTTTCACTAAATTAAATCAGGTTGCTGGTTAAATTGACCATGTAACGTTGACTCTACGGTTTAAAGTGCTGCTCTACCAAGCTGGATTATGCTCCCATATATCAAAAACTAGGTTGAATGTAGAGCTGCACTATACAGACAAAATATTAGTACTGCAAATATACTGTTACAAATTGGAACTCCTTTCAATACATTAAAGGGTCCATATCATCACTATCCTGCACTTAAAGAGACTTGACGACTTTCAAATATTGTTTGCATTCGCTCATCATCCATACAGTCCATAAACATAAGCAAAGCTGCAAAACAGCCCCATTTAAAATCTTTTTATTAATGTTATATATTTGCATATGTATTCTTATTAAGCCTACAGTAGTTTAGCCCCCTTCATGCTAAAGTTCTAAGGAGTGATTCAGGACTGTGTTATCTTTTGAATGAGCTGCAATACAGAGGGGCCAATCAGAAATAAATAATTTACATAAATCTGACTTAAAGTTACAGTTTTAAAATTAGAATTTATTCTTTTAAAATACTTTAGTAAATGTTAAATGGTTAAAGATTGGCCAGAATAATTGTCCTTTTGTTGGGTTTCATGAATACCATGATTCATCAGAACACCCAGTAAATCACCTGGAGCTGTGACTGGTAATTAGCTAGAGACCAATTGCACACTGCAGGCTTCCATCATAGCAGAATTGCAAATACAATCTACTCTCATTGAATGACCATGCAAATGTACACGAAACAAATATAATTTAAAATGAAAGGCTCTCTGTATGACAAATATTGAGCAGCACTGAATACGTTTTGGACTAGGTTGTGAACGGATAATGTAAATGTCAGCCTGACCAGATGAACATTATGGATGTTTCTGTAAATGTGTGGGTATTGCCTTAACCACATCATTGACACCTGCAGTTGTTGTTTATTATTATTATTATTATTATTATTATTATTATTATTATTATTATTATTTATTTTTTTTTTTTATTATTTTTTTTTTTTGCTATTGTTGTTGTTGTAGTAGTAGTTGTTGTTGTTGTTTGATTGTTACATGGATGAAACAGGCCTGTTTTGCTGGGTAGATAAACGTCCAGAAAACAGAAGAGGGGCTGGAGAAAAGAAAGACTGAATTTGAAGGTTATTGTTCTGTTACAGAAGCTACTTGACAGATTTTGCTCTTCTCAGTATATAACACTTTTATTTCATTCACCTTTAAACAAACACACATATACACACACACACACAAACTCTCACAGTGAGACAGTCATTGTGTCTGAGGACACAGCACAAGAGATTGGGGTTGTCGTGGAAACAGGGCTTTATTGATTAAAGGGTTATCACTCAGCTCATGCACCTCAGAGGAGAGATTCTCTCTCTCTTTCTCTCTCTCTCTCTCTATCTCTCCCTCTCTCACCCCCTCTCTCTCTCTATCTCTCCCTCTCTCTCTCCCTCTCACTCTCTCTCTCTCTCTCCCCCTCTCTCTCTCCCCCTCTCTCTCTGTCCCTCTCTCCCTCTCTCTTGCTCTCCCTCTCATTTTTACTAGAGTATCTGAGGCTATCACACTTTCAGATCTGTTTTCTGTCTCTTGTCTCATAACTGATAGTAATAACGTGCTATCTTTTGGTAGCTGTAACTCTACAGCATCTCCTCTGCTTCTCATTTCCACTCCATCACCTGTTCCTGAGCTTTGTGCCATAGGAACCTCTCACAGATTTGCATATTTCCCTATTTGGGGTAATAACATGCTGGGACTGAATGAGTCTGGACACTTTGGCCCACTAGACTCCTCTGAAGGGTGGCGGTGTGCAATGCTGGTCCGTTTGAGCGGTTGCACCACCTGATATTGGGATAATTCTGTTTTCTGCACATTTTCCCTCTTTCTCTTTCTCTCTCACTATCTCTCTCCCATTTCCTCTCTCTCTCTCTCTTTCTCTCTCTCATTCCCTTCCTCTCTTCACCCCTCTCTTTTTCACTCTATCTCCTTCACTCTGTCTTTCACCCTCTCTCTCATTTTCGATTTCTCTTTCACTCATTCATTCTCTCCTTCCCCCCTCTCTGTTTTCTTCACTCTTTCCTTCCCCCTATCCTCTTCTCTGTCTCTCCACTCTCTCTGCTGGAGTTTAGTCATCCATGGAATGTAATTCTGTCTCAGTTACTGCGGAGACGCAGAGAGTGTTAACTTTTTTCCTTCTTGCTTTTTATTCCATTTTATACATGAATGGCGTTAAGCTTTTGTTAGTTTACGCTCCACACATGCTGCTGTTGGCTGATGTTTGTATTTGCTACGGCTGTATAGAATCATGGGTGTCCACTTGAAAATACTAAACTATAAAGTTGGTTAAAGTGTCTGTATTTCAGGCTATACTTTAGTCTCTTCCTCTCATAACTACATAACTTACATATTAGCAGTGCAGGCTCTACCTAATATGTGAAATAAACAGCTGCTCGGGGCTCCATGCCCACCGTGGGGCCTCCTAACATCTTTTGGTTTATTACTGCACCATTATAAAAATGGGAAAAATGGGCTGGTTTATGATATCTCAGTAAAAAACAGAAAGCACACGGCCAAAAAAATGGAAAAGATAATGAGAAGATAATGAGAGAGTTTAAAAACTAGTGTATGTTTTGTTTTTTGTTTTTTATTTGGACAAAAAGAAGTCCTGATTCGGGAATAATTTCCAGGTTCTTAAAACAATACAAGTGGGGCTTTTTTTTTTAACCATTTTACAACTTCCTCAGATAAATCAGGTTTAGATACTCAGTTATTAGGCTCTTATTAGTTATCACGGGGGTGCATTTGACATTTATGATGAACAGACATAAAAGCCGAGGAGGAGACAGATGGCTCTATTTCAAAGAAATCAGACTCAATAAAATGCAGAAAGTAAAGTATTTAATAAGCGAGCACCCACTACTGCACTGTGTTATTATTTAATGCCTTAAAACAGCCTGGCAGATTTTCTGTAATGATGGTCCTGTAAATAATGATACACCATCACAATTCTGGAAGATCCAAATCAAACTAAGTTGTCCAGGTTAGGAGGAAATCCTGCTTTGTGAGAGAGACTCCTTTAGAGAGGATTCTGAGACTGAAACTATTTAGTAACTGCACAAATAAACAAGCTGTAAATATACAGTACTGTGCAAAACCACTCCAACCTGTTCCAACCACTCAGCATTCAGCACTACCAGTATGCTGATCACAGCCTGATCAACTTGAATAATCTGCTTTCTTATTTGGTTCAGGACTTCTGTTAGAAATTCTGTCCCTTCAGTAGCAAAATGTAAAGAAATGAAGGGTGATTTTGCACAGTACTGTATATATTACACATTACTGTTCAAAAGATTTCAACAGTTAAAAACTTTCCTCAAAAAATGACAAATGAAAGACCCTCGGAGGACTAGAGGAGTATATTTGCAATACAGATTTAAATTCTGAACTAATTAGGCAACATATAAAACACGGATGTGTGAAACATATGAAACCCTGATGTGTGAAATACATGTGTCTCCCTCTTTACTGCTCAGTAGTGATGAGAGTCTGTTCCTAAGAGTTCAGCTCCACTCCTCTTGCGCTCACCTGACCTCTAGTTTCAGGAGTTTTCTTTCACTGCACTATTAGTGAGGACCCAAGTTGTCAAGTGGGAATACCTGTTTGGAGACAGTGTGTGTGGGAGTGTGTGTGTGTGTGGGAGTGTGTGAGGGGAGAGCAAGCGAGATCATTAGGTGTGTGGACAGGTCGTCCCTGAGGGAGGGAAGGGCCAGTCACTCTGATGTGAGGGTGCAGGTGGGAGCTGTGATTTTTCGGACGTCCCGGGGCACATCCAATTAACCACACACACCTCTGCTCTGTGCAAGTGTGTGTGTGTGAGAGAGAGAACGTGTGCGTGCAGGGATGTCAGAGACTTTTACCTTCTCAGGGCCTGGGAGTGACTGACAGGTATGGCAGTGACATTTACATAACCCCACTGTACAGCTCCCCAAGACTGACAGAACACTTGTCTGAGTGTGTGTGTATCTGTGTGTTTGAGTGTGTGTGTGTGTGTGTGTGTGTGTGTGTGTGTGTGTGTTCAGCTCCATTTTTGTGGCCCCAGAGGTGGTGGACTGTTTGGAATGTAAATACACAAGCTACATAAACTGGCCTTATTGGGAGAGATGCGTGTGTGTGTGTGTGTGTGTGCGCACAGGATGTACTGTGTCTGTTTCATGGCTCACAGCTGGGCAATGTGATATTGTCATTAAGATAAATTATGTTACAAAGCATTTTTAGTATAGCATGAATGTAATTTATTATTTAATTATTTATTTACCAACTGCTTGCATTTTCCTGTATAAACATTTCCCACTAAACGAATCCGTTGTCATTTATTTTTAACAGCCTTGTTTTTAAACAAGGCTACATTTTTCAAAAACCTACAAAAAATGAATTATGGTGACATGTGTGATGTGTAATGACAGTTTTGATTGAGATTTTAGTTGTGATACTGATTCACTCTGATTCGGTTTCTGTTGATTCTGTTTCTGATTCACTGATTCCTAGGCAAGATCATTGTTCTGATTTTGATTCTTGCGACTCTGATTCTTGCGATTCTGATTTATTTTGATTCTGTTTCAGATGAAGAAACTGAATATTGTTGTTCTGATTCACTGTGATTAAAAATGTTCTGATATGGATTCTTTCTGGTTCTGATGTGGTTGAAGAAAAAGATAATCCTGATTCCCATTCAGAGTGCATTGGACTTGGTGTGAGCATCACTTCGTAGTTTGGGTGTCCTCAGTCAGGTTTCTTGCAGACTTTTCACGTCGTGTTTTTGTTGGAGTGGACGATGGCCATTATTGGCTTCAATCTGTAACTGAACCACAGCAGCAGTGAGTCAGTAGTAGCTGTGGTCCTGCAGAAAGAGTAAAAAGCGCTGATGTGGTGAGAACCGGCTTCCAGTCTCGAGCAGCTGTGGATCGTCACGTAATGGAAAAGCAATAGGGAAACATTTAGGGTCGGACCGAGTTCAACAGGAAATCATGGGTGTCTGTGCCAAGGTTGTGACCCCGGCAGCAGATTACTTCAGATAAAGACTGGCGCGCATTCAACTATTGTGACCGTGTCACGAGAAGGAAGAGAGAGAGAGAGTTCTGAACTGTGTGTGTCTGTCTGTGTGTGCGCGCATGTGTGAAGAGGAGCCAAGTAGAGTCAAACATAGGATGCTCTGTTCTTCTTCCCTGCTCTCACACACACTAATGACATTCCGAGCCCAGCGCCTCCAGCCTTAAAACCCTCCAGAGCGTTCTCCAACCAGGAGGAGCATCTTCACCTAAACATCTCTCCACTCTCCCATCCCACTCACTCCTTCAGTCTACAGTCATGGGCGATATAATACGGTAATAACTATTATACCACCAGCTATTATATACAGAACTGTGCAAACGTCTTAGGCTAAGCCCTCAGTTTGTCATATTTTGCATCAAAAGATCCAGATTTTCTTGTATTTTTTATGTGTTCTTGAGAAACAGTTCTTCAGGCTACCTGAAGGACTTCCAGAGACTCTCATTTCCATTCCAGTCCCTGAACCGGACCAGTTTCAGAGGAATATTTCTGTTGGTTAAGGCACACAGTGACCAACGAAAGAATCAATCAGTGCTGAATGCTGAGCTGTTGGAACTCTTAAATCTAGGCTCCTTGTGTCTTTAGGCACTTTGCAGTATATTGCAGTGAAACATCTGTTCCCATTTCTTTAATTTAATCTCATAATGACAAGGATAAGAGCATTTAAGTATTTTTGCACCAATAATGTGATTCAAAGCAAAATATAAAGGCGAAGAGGGGTGGCTTAAGACTTTTGCACTCTACTGTATATATTTACACAACAACAATTATCTGTAATGCTTCATTTGTTCACATTTCCCCCCCGCAAAGTTTACACACAGCATGTCGATGCCACCTGGGAGCATGAAACCTGCCATCACAGAACCGGAAAACACACATCCCAACCCCCACCCACCGCACGCCTGCTGTACACCTGTGGGAGAAATCAGCTTGTGCCAAGCAAATGAACGGGGATGGAAGAGAAGCAGAAATAAAAAAAATTATAAAATGAGAAGAAAAAAGAAAGAAAGCAAAAATAAAGTGAGTGAAAAACAGTGGTATTGTCCTCATGTTGGAATTGACAGATAATACGAAGAAATGAAGGTGTGCTATAAAAATTTGCCACACAT
>JBBKCR010000101.1:32366581-32377073 GCA_037577295.1 Ladigesia roloffi
CCCCCCTCCTCCCTCCCCCTCCCCCCCCCCCCCCCCCCCTCCCCCTCCCCCCCTCCCCCCCCCCCACCCCTCACACACACACAACTCCCCACTTCCTGTTGACACAGGTGTGTGTTGGTGTCTGTGTATTCTCTCCGCCAGCCTGGTGTTTGTTTGGTTGTCGGTGTTAATTCTGGCAGATTTACCGGAGCGGCAGGGCTTTCCATTCCTATTAAAGGTTCATTTAGCAGATACTGTACACCTTTAGCTTTATTTGCTCATAAAGATTCTGGACTGAGAACAAACTCCATTATTCCAGACTGCTGTAGTGTTTGTAATAGAACACAATCTGTCTCTCAGACTCTTCTAATAAAATGAAAGGGCCCCTATCACTGAGCAACAGGATACTCACAGTTTGAGAAACAGAATGAGAAGCACCCCCAAGTCCGAACAGTCCAGTGTGGAAATAAGGCTGTAAAAACAGCCCAATCTGCTTTTTTTGTGATGTCACACCATGCATTTCCATATATCCATGATATCCTCTTTCAGCCTGGGCTGCATTTGGGCAGCCAATCAGAGTGGAGGTCATTTACATATATCTGTTTCATTCAAAGATCAGTTATGTTATTTCTGAAACTTTTCTGAAAACAATTAAGTAAAGTCAAAGAAATAATTAGTATATGGACATTTATGCCTCTGTGTGTGTATACATAATAATAAGAGTATGTTGTTGTCTTATTTACATTGTTATTTGTTATAGTTACTACAATTTTACTAAGGTCTTTTTAAAGATGCCCTGGTGTATGGTGAATGAAATCTTTTGTTTTTTGACATGCTTTGTGTGGTTTATTACTCTTTAAGTGTACATGATTAAACATCATAATAATGGGTAGATTGCTTGATTAATAATATAATCTGAAGTGACAGCTCTAAAGGAGAAATGTGGAGCTGTCAGGGCTGATGTGTGATGAGACATTTTCCTGGAAAACCAAAAACAGGAGAAAACCGAGGTACTATGTCCATAGATATAAAAGGTCATTCATAAATAGAGATGGTTTGCAAAAGAGAGAGAGAGAGAGAGAGAAAAGGGGGGGAGAGAGAGAGTGTGTGTGAGAGAGAGAGAGAGATAAGGGGAAAGAGAAAGAAAAGGGGAGAGAGAGAGAAGTGGTAGTGAAACTGAATAGTGGGGGTTGTCCAGCTTAGTCAAGCATGTCTACAGGTACTGCCCTGACGATGGGGCACAACAGATGTTTCCTCACTTTACGTTCAGAACAACCACACACACACACAAACACACACACACACACACAAACACACGCACACACACACACATTCACGCATGCAAGCACGCGCACACACACACACTTATGCACACACACACAGGGTGAGCAGACAGAGTGCAGGCCGTCAGAGCCCTGATAAAGGAGGGGCTGCTGTAACATGCCGCCCATTCCTCAGAGCAGGGCTAAAGCTGCACCATGGAACTTACATCATTTATACCATATATTTCTCACTGTCTGGGTGGTGTGGCTGACTGGAGACTGTGTGTGTGTGTGTATTGAGGTAGTCTTCTGCCCGAGAATGGGACTGGTCTCACCTCAAACGTAAACACACCAAACTCAGCCCTGCTGCTCCTGGCTGTGTTATCATAGCGCAGGTATGACTGCTTCTCTGGCCTTATTTAGAAGAGCCCAGTGGAGCGGAGCAAGATTAGTTCAGAACACACTCACACACACACACACACACACACACACACAAATGTGCACACAGCTATATTCTCTTTTCACCTCTTTGCGTATCAATGTTTGTATCTACAGTGGGTGGAAAATGTCTAACAGTTCCAGTAATGTGTGCGTGCATGTGTGTGTGTGTGTATGCATCTGTGGGTGTGTGTGTGTGTGTGTGTGTGTGTGTGTGTTTAGTGTGCACGTTAGTGAGGACAGTGAGGAGGAGAAGGAGCGACCTGCCGAGACTAATTAGCTTCTCAGCTTTAGCTGGAAAATTATGCACATGTGAAGTGACACTATTAGCAAGGACAAGAGCCCCTCTGACACCAGAGAGAGAGAGAGAGAGAGAGAGAGAGAGAGAGAGAGAGAGAGAGCACAGGGGGAGAGAGAGATAAAGATGGAGAGAGGGAGGGTGGGTGAGAGAGAGAGATAGAGAGAAAGAGAGACAGAGAGAGAGAGAGAAATATGGAGAGAGAGGAAGGGAGAGAGAAAGAGAGAGCCAGAGAGATGGAGAGGGGGAAGGAAAGAGAGAGTTTGATTTATGTTCAGCTATTTGCAAAAATTCCAAATGAAATTGTCAAAGTTATTTTCTATTCTAATGTGTTAAATTACCTCACAGCATGATGTCTGACATGGCCTGACATATTCAAAGGAGGAAGACAGAGAGAGAAAGAGAGAGAGAGAAAGAGAGAGAGAGGGAGAGGGAGAGAGAGAGAGAGAGAGAG
Source organism: Ladigesia roloffi (assembly GCA_037577295.1). Taxonomy (NCBI): domain Eukaryota; kingdom Metazoa; phylum Chordata; class Actinopteri; order Characiformes; family Alestidae; genus Ladigesia; species Ladigesia roloffi. The sequence continues at coordinate 32,369,013 of JBBKCR010000101.1, forward strand.
AGAGAGAGGTGGAGAGTGAGACAGAGACAGCGAGAGAGAGAGAATGAAGGGCTATTTTGAGCTCTGTTTCCAAATCAAATTTGTCAGCATTTTTCTTCTAATGTGTTTAATTAGCATTTAGCTTAGTCTCCTTTTAGGTGCTCGTGTTGAGTGAAAAGCTTCAAAGCTGGGTTCACCGACAGCTTGGATGACACTCCAGAGTTTAATATCGGTACAAAAAAAGAAAAAATATTGAATCGTGCCGCCTCTGGCTTTCACTGTAAACGTCTTAACGGCACCGACAGGCCTCACCACTTCGGCTCGGCCAGAGGAGCGTCACCCACGTGTTTCTGGTTATAAATGAGAGAGCTGAAGCGTGTGGCCGTTAAATGCAGGGCGCAGCGGGTTACTGTGACTAGTTCTCCATTATCTGAGTCTCCTGGGAAGGAAGTGCCCCCTGCAGGCCGGAGCAGGTTCTGCGCTGGGCCTTATGCAGGCTGTGCCTGGCCAGTCATGCGGAGAAGGAGAAATCATGGTGTAAGAACAGACGCTCCTCTGGAACACACAAAAATTCCGCTCAAATAGGTAGCGCGGAGGTGTGTGGTAACTAGCTTTTGTTTGATGTGATGGCTCCATCTTCTTGTGGTTAACATGTGTGTGTAAAAAAGAGAGAGAAGAAAATGCAGGGTGGGGATGTGGTTAAGGCTGTGACTGTGTTTGTGTGCGTGTATGAAAGGAATGCTGAAGTAGGTATGCCTGTGTGGTGTAGACTAAGCGTCGTCCAGAAGGGTTTTGTTGTGTTTTTCTTTTCTTTTCTGTGGTGTCTTTATGACTGGAGCAGAATGGAGACGAAATGCACAGCTCTGCATGTGTGTGTGTGTGTTTCTTTAAGTGTGTGTGCATGTAGGGCACTTGGGCGTTTGTTTATAGCCGGAGTGAAGGGTGTAGCTTCATTCCTACCCCTGCTGCTACTGTGTGTGTTGTTATTACTGGTGAACAATGTACTGAGCTCCAGTCATACAGTTCGCCTCACAGTGTAGAGAGTAGAAATGCACAATAGGCCGTCCTTTAACCTTAATCCTCATGTTAGTTTCTGCAGTACTGATATCTCAAATGCTGCTGCATGCAAATGAGCATCTAACCAATCAGTGTTTTCGAAACTCTTGACCAATCACAGCAAAAACTGTGTGTTTTAATCAAACTTTTTTCCAGTTTTTTACTAAAGGATATTTTGTAGGTCACAATATTTCATCCTTACATGATCTTTATCCAACCTCTTCCTGATTGGCTGCCCTGTATAGTAGCTGAAATCAGGCCTTAGCACTGTAGCATGAATGGGCGGGGCTAAACTGCTATAGGCTAAAGAAGAAGAACAGTATAAGAAATGTGTGACATCACAAAACTCTGATTTGGAAACAGCCTGTTTTGGACAGCATGGATGGGGAGACGATGTCAATTTGGAAACAATATTAATACTTAAATTCTCTTAATTCCAGAAAAGTGATATATTGAAAGGAATCACAATCGCAAACCCAATAAAAATGATCAATTCAGATTTACATTCTAAAGGAATTTGTTTTATTTTTAGTCTACAACCTGAATAATATTTAGGTAGTCTGTAGGTAATTCTGATTACTCAACTGCTCTTTCAATTGATGATGACAGCCTTGGTAATGAAAAACACACCTGTATTGGAAATGTAAAGCCATGCCAGAGTCCACTATTTTTCATGTGCAGGTCTGGGTAATGCCTTCTTTAAAGGTCCCCTAAGTTCTAGGTATTAACCAATGTTGTGATCCAAACCCCAAATTAATAGAGAAGTATTTAATGTGTTGGTAACTTCCAAAACAGTCGGACTAAATTACCCTGAAATACCCAACAGATTATAGTTCTTAGGCTAAAAATGACACAGTAAATTCTCATAATTTGTTGGAAGAGCAAGGTGCACCACGTTAGATCGGAAAACTGGAAAACACCTCTAAGACGTGGCTCAGCACATTAGGATTCAGTTTCATTTCTAGGTAATAAACACACACAGACTGTGTGGGGCTCTTTATACTTTCTCTTTATATTCCAGGTAACCGCCCTGTACCGTTTTCTGTGGAGTAATCACATTTGTAAATCACATTTTCTCATTTAATACACAGAACCTGTTGAACATTTCAGTGTTTTAGTTGGGCTGCCTGGGAAATTACCATTATGTTACCCAGCAAAATGAATATAATTTTGGAGAGTGTTGAATATGTACATATACACCATATGGACAAAAGTATATCTATGCTTGACCATTATACTGCATTCAAATACATAGACTTTAACAGGTATGTCCTAATACTTGTGTCCACTCATCAGCTACATCAGTGTGTGAAATTTGTAATTGACTGTAATCGATTAAACATAAATTTAATAAAGCATGCACTAATTTTTTAGCAATAATTGGTCTAGTCATGCTGAAATCTGGGATGTCGCTATGAACTGAATCAGTTCAAAAGAAGTGTGATTGAATTAAATTGCTGTAAAGGTCAGATTTACGCCCCTGGTACCCACTGCAGAGTTCCTGAGAAGGTCTTATTAAACTGAAGGGATAGTTCTTACCACCGAAAGGGTAATGACCATCTTATGGCCTCCAGTATCTGACCTTTGTTTTTGTTTTTTGGGGATTTTGGGGGCAAATCCTTGCAGATAAGCCTCACTGCTGTGATTCGCCTGTGCGGTTGTGTGGAGTGTGTGGTAATGAAGGTAGGAAAAGCTGACACACCGAGCTGTCGCCATGACTGAGCCACTCTGGGAAAGTGTTATGATTGGACATTCCTGGCATAGCTTCGCTCCCCAGGGCAAGACGAGCAAACTGCAGCCGCGGCCCTCAACCGCTGACCCAACAGGAAGAGAAAAAAAAAAAGATCAACCATGGCTCTTGCTCTGCAGACATATCTCTTAAACAAACAGCAATTTTCCCTCTGAAATTAAAATGGGCCCAAAACATAACAAAGTTTGTAATGAAAACACCATTATGAAGCATTAAGGTCTTTTGGAGCTCTTGCACCGCGTGTTTTCCGAACGCCGCTGAAGGTGAAGCTGCAGGTAAACTGCCACATCTGCTGAGCAGTGAGAAAAACAAGGCTCCAGGAGGCCAACCTGTCCGTCACGCTGGAACGAAAATCCCTCTGCAATTTAACGCATTTGTGCCTCCCCTTGGGGTTCCCCATCACTGTTAAATCTTACCAGCAGATTTCTAGGAGATGGACGGGCTATTTTTTAGCATTGGCCATGCTGACTCATTTGCTCTTCAGTGGCTGTTAGCCACGCTTATAGAGAAACAATGGGGTTCTAGTCAGGAAACTGCTGAAATAAGGTCAGATTTCACATCTCGGACCCATATAATGACAGTTCTATTAACACACTAAATTCATACCATTGGGAAAAAGATTTAAAGGACATATAGTGTCAAAGAGGTGCACCTATCAGGAGTTAATTTCTACAGCCCAGACCCCTCATTACTTTATTTTTAGCTTTGAATTATCTTGTTGGTTCAATGAAAGAAATGGGAACAAATGTTTTACTCTAAGTGCCTAAAGATACTAGCAGCCTTGATAAGGGAGTTCCAACCACTCAGCATTCAGCACCACCAGATGAGTTTGTTGAGCTTAAATGGTTCACACATAGGTCAAAGCAATTTCACTGAGAATAAAGCTGGGTGTTGTAATGTAAACATACAATGTTAATTTAGTGTTCAGGCTCACTAAAGGTTTTTAGTTATTTTCTTACTCAGCTCAAATGTAACTGAGAAGCTCAGTCAACATCTCATCAGAAAGAATGGAAAGCATGTCAGCTGTCTGTAAAGTTTCAGAGGAACCAAAACAGTCATGAGTTTCAGAGACTCACAGCAGAGCACCACGCCTAGTAATGATTTCACAGAAAGCAGATGCTAATCCTTGCTAATCAATGCTTCTTACATATGGGATCTCATATCTACCTCATCGTTACTGGAGAGTCTGATGAATGGATATGGTGAGCCCAGTTTAACATTTAATTCAATTGCCCACAAAGTATACAGACAATGTTTCTTTTATATACTTCATAATTTGGCTGTGACATTTCTTCTTTTTCTGTCCAGTAGTGTTGAGATCTTTGTTTCAAACATATTGACATTCTTGTGGTAACAAAAACTCACAGGAAATTCAGAGCTCTGCTTAATGCCAAATCAATACTTCTTGTCTGATTTTCTCCAGTGTCTTTAATCTTTAATGGAAAATTTTGGATGAATCAATTCAGTATCGTAACAGCAGCCCTCGTGCTATTATAATTAGCTCGTGAGTATCTTGGTCTAGACGGTGTATGTTTTTGGATCTGGATGTGTGTGTGCGAGCCTGTCTAGGCGCTCTGTTGGATTATGCGGGTCCCAGGTTGGGTGGCATTTATCGGAGAGCCGTGACAGGTGTCGGCCCGCAGGCCTGTGGCTTTAATGGGCACCTGAAATGCAGAGACTCGTGTTGACTTTCATTTGGAGCTTCAGAGAACAAATCAGGGTGGAGGCCTTCTGGGAACAGACTGCAATCAGATGTATAAGGAGGGAAGAGTGTGTGTTTGGCCATTTTACATTCTGTTAAACTGGTGAGCAGTTGTTGCTTATGTAGAAGCACCAATTTGGTTGACTAATCACAGCAATTTGAAGCAATTTCAGACTGATGGTATATGCAGTAAGAATGATCCTTCAACTAAACAATGTCTCACAGTGGAGGTCCCTTTCTACTTATAAATGTTGAATGCAATCAAGTAACTGCAAATCTACCTAGTGGATCTATATGGAAAATTTCCAGTTGTGATACAGTGAAGGAGACTCCAGTTAATTGGCAACTCATAAATTCAAACCTTGGAGCTCTGTGGTATAGACAAAATATCAGTATGGTGATAATAATGCTAAATATTCTTATTGCAATTCCAGACAAAATAATAAATGGCACATATCATCACATTTCTTGGATGAAAAAGGCTTGAAGTCTGTAAATGGTTAAAGTTTTTAATTCACTCCACATCCATACAGTCTGTAAATAGAAACACCGCTGCAAAACATCCTGTTTTCACATCATAGCTTTTGTCATGTCACACATTTACATAAACCATCTTGTTCAGCCTGCAGTATTTTAGACCCACCTATTCATGCTGAATAACCAGAGACGAATATCGCGATACTGTTACTGTGTGATATATTGTGCAGCCCTGGTGCAAAGCATGCAACTGGTAGTGCTCCTACTGGCTGGTCTCATTCGGTTGGAGTGTATGTATCATGTGTGCAGAGTTCTGTGAGGCTGAAGCTCTGCTCGGAGAGGGATTGTCACCTCTACGTTGTGGTGGAAATAGAAACCCAGACCGCCATCATGCGTTTTTGTTGTGTTTGCTAACGTTCTGTTGTGACTTCCCATTTCATACTGGTAATTAGTGCGGTGCTTAATGACCCCGGTTTTCCACTGGGGCTGTGTAATGGTCTCTATGTTTGTCACCAAACTAATGTTGGCCATTTCTCTGCTCATTGGGTGTTTGTTTAGTCACTTTTCCTGTGTGTCGCTCCCGCAGGCAGTAATGAAACCTCTCAGGTGTGACAGTGGAACAGAGCTTGTGACGGTTTGTCACGGATCACTCCCACCCAGCCCGCCCCGCACAGGCCCCTGGGTGATTCTGTGCTCCTTTGTGCTTGCTTTGGTATAGTTATAACTGTTTAAATGTTTGAATAGGGCAAGCTTAGCAAAATATCAGATAAAGTGGAACGAATAAACTTCATGCATCATAAATTGAACTATGATTGACAGGAGCTGATCGAATGTAACTGTCATGAATAACTACACGTATTAAGCAGTTTTAATTGGACTAGCATTATTGTTGTGGGCGTGGCTATGATTTGAGTGACATATCAGACTTCTTTAAACATAAACAGGAAGGATTATTATTTTATGCATGACGGATACTTACTCTATGTCATTAAATGTGCAGAGTGGGTGAGTTACTAGTGTATTCATAGTATCCTGTATGTATATCAGTGATATATATATTGGTCTCAGAGGAAATATCTTAATATATATACACATATTGATCCAAATCTGACCCCCAGAACAGTCAGATGGAAAAATTATGCATAAAAGAAAGGGACGAGGACAGAATGATGAAAGGAGTGTGGAAGAATACAGAGACCAGATGGAGTCAGGAAGGAAGCCTCAGTTGTGGTTTCTTGCCAGAGTATGGAATGTGGAAAGGATTTCTTTCAAAGATATTTGTTTTAAATAATATTTTGCCAGTAAATGTCCCTACAACATTTAAGCATTGGGTGAATGAATCATGTTTGCAGGTTTTTAATGCAAGCCAGGAGCTCACTAATGAGTTTTAGTATATTATAAGACAAATCACGATAGCAGTGTGCAGTACTTTAATCACAATAGGATTTTTCCATATTGTGCCGCTCTAATTCAGAATAAATAGAAACATAGAGACTGGGAGGGAGAGAGAGAGAGAGAGAGAGAGAAAGAGGCAAATCACTGTAGTGTTGGTTAAATTTGCTTACAGGAGTAAAATAATGAGAGAACAGGGCAGAGAGGGAGAACAGGCCTGGAAAAGAGAGTGTTAGAAAGAATGCAAGCACAAAAAAGCACAAAATCAGCTTAATGTAAATGTACTAGATAGGTCCAACAGTGCAGAGATATGGTGTGTGTGTGTTTGTGTGTGTGTGTGATATTCAGCTTGGTAGCCAAGCCCTGTGCTGACTTTGCGCCTCTTAGAGGAAAATTGATTTGGCCAGGCCAGAGAGAGATGTACTTAGATGAATGGAAAAGAGGGATGAGATGGAGGGGGCTGGGCTGGAAAGAGTGTGTGGGTAAAGAAGATGGAGATACTTTGGCACACCTTCAGTTCTTCGCCTGCCTGCTTGGGGATCCCACACATCCACTGCCTGAATGAAGACCCTTATTCACGCTTTAATCAGGCTTAAACCTGAATACGGCCCAAGGACATTCCGACTCAACCCACAGCACCAGTCCGAACCCACCAATCACATCCCAGCAGCATATAGTCAGAATATCTGGACACGACCTGAACCCCAGCACCACCAGCCAGAGATCGAATGGAAGTCCCGTCCCAAATTCTTCACCAGATCTTCGGTAATCACAGTAAAACCAATTATCAAGCGTCCAGTCCTCTTCACCCAATCTATTCATCAATCAAAGGCCTCCAAAGTCTGGAAAAAGCCACATAATCTGTTTTTTTTCTGGTGGTTGTCAACAGTATGCGCCAGGTAAAAACCTGTTTGAAGTAAAGTAGAGAGAAAAACCTAAAACCACCGTAACTGCAGGCCAAGATCCCCTAAAGGTGGCAGACGGAGCTCTGAGAAACCTGAAACCTAAAATCTGAGTTCGTCCCGAGCCCAACAAATATTGATGAAACCCGACTGAGCCACGTTGTGAAAATAGTGGGGTCCAGTCAGGTTAAAAAAAAATATTTCACCTTCTAATTGACACCTCTCTTATTATGATAGAACACTTTCACTTAAACTTTCCGCTGCCTCTGCACTTCCATGCTCTGAATTTTGGGGAACACCTTGCCAGGCATTATTAGGGAGAAATAATGTGACTCTTCTAGTATAGCACCACCGCTCTGCCTGTAAATCCCACTCCTTTAACACGCTGGAAGACCACAGGAGTGGAGGGTGTGAGCCTCAGTGGAGAAACTGTTTTCATAGTAAATGCATTATCAAGGCTCACCCACCCACTTATCTTAAAGCTGTGCTATCGCACACTCGCACACAGGCAGGCCACGGCAGATGGGCCTACATGCTCTCCTTCCTGCAGGCAATGTGTTTGAACATCCGCATTCACACTCGTTTTCTTTACCGTAGTGTTCTTTAGGGCCTGTAAACAGGAATTGGAAGATTTTCCAAGGTGGTGAATATGTGAATTCCACCGGCTGTCACAGACGCCTCCGTCCTACTTCACACCCAGCAGGACCTGTAGGCTGTGAGTGGGAATTTAACAGTTAAAATCCATCCGGCTTTGGAAGAGCATTATGCTTTCTGCCTTTTTTACAGAGCTAATAGGTAGTTGT
>JBBKCR010000101.1:32381290-32396942 GCA_037577295.1 Ladigesia roloffi
CTGATAAACTCAGTCAGGCACTGGCCCCTGCTCTCTGCCTGGGAAACAAATTACTACATGGAGCATCTCTCTCTCTCTCTCTCTCTCTCTCTCTCTCTCTCTCTCCTTCTCTTGCTCATTCTCTCTCTCTTTCTCTGTATTTCTCTGGCTCTCTTTCTCTCTCCTTCTCTCGCTCTCCCTCTCCCTCCCTGGCCATTTTCTCTTTAATCAGCATTTTCATTTTGTTCTCTGACCGCTAGACCCCTCGCCTTTTCTCTGTCCGGCCTCATGGGGCCAAATAGGATGAAATCATTACTCTGCTGTTTACTATTCATTTTACTTCTCGCCCCCCCCCCACCTTCATTTTTACTTACCATTTCATTTGTTTGCACTCTTTCTCTCTGCCTCATGTACTAGTGTAGTGTTTTTCTATCCATCACTGCATTCATATGATAAACTCTCCCTCTCTCTCTCTCTCTCTCTCTCTCTCTGCAGTGAGTAACTACAGCCATGTACTGGAGGGCCAGTCAGACTCAGATGATGAGGATAAGCTTCACATTGTGGAAGAGGAGGGGAGCCCCATGGATGGAGGTGATGGAGACAGCGTCGCCCATGATGATGACCCCAATGGCCCTGAGGACAGATGGGAGGATGGTAATATCCCAGCAGGTTAAATTTCTAGAGAGGATAACGCATCAAGACAGTGAATCTACAGTCTTAATACTGAAGTGGAGTGAAACACTCGCTTCAGTTTAAAAAGCATGACCCATTTCTTGAAGTGCATTCTAATGGTTGGTCCAGGCTAACGCTAGATTGAAGTGATCCCACTCCTCCCCCCACCGACCTGTTTCTTTCTTTTTGGGGTTGAATTGCACATGTGTGTCAGCCGTTGGGATGAATAAACGAATGAACCAACTGACAAATTGCTTAAAGATTTTTTTTATATTTGGAGAGAATTAAGGTTTTCTTATACCAGTACGACTGGTTTTATGCGTTATCAATAATTGAGACCAGGCTTTCTCCACTCAGGTGAGGGCTTTTGCCTGTTCTGAAACCTGCTCAGTGATCAGGAAGCCTTGTTTTTCTTCTAGAATAAACTCAGGGTGGCTCTCAGGCTCCAGCCGTGCTTTAGGTGGAGATTGTGAGATGAATAGTCAAGCGCTGCTCAGGCGAATTCCTGATGATTAGCTGTAAGCAGATGGATGAGATAGTGTGGAACGCTTGTGATTAGGGCAGTTCTAGAGGAGATATGAGCTGATGTGAGTGATGTAGTGATACTGACTGCTGTGGAGTGTAAGTGTGTTTAGTTGGTGTGTGTGTGTGTATCTGCTGCATGAGTGAATGTAGGATATTAAAGTTAGCTGAGCAGACCACAAACATCAATACATGTCACATACAGGCTCCATACCACTGCTAGTAAAGAACTATCTTACACAGACCTAGAAGTAGTGCAGCGGGGAGGTTCACAGTAAAAATTCGTTTTGGCTAAATTCTCCTAACATTAAACAGGTCTGGGTAATCTAGATCTCTCTCTATTTCTCTCTCCCTGTGCCACCCTACTTCTCTATAGGCTACCATGGTCACCTAGGAGTAAAAACAGTGTTGGACCAGGGGTTGGACAGAGTATGCTATTTGATTGTATGTTTAAACCAAGATGCCTTAATTAAGGCTTGTGTGTGAAGTGAATGTAAGTTTGTGAATTGAGTGGCTTGAAACAGTATTACAAATAAATAAATTGATTACAAACAAAACAATTGATTAAAATTCACCCAAACTGCCAGTAAAAGTACTAAAGTAATCCATGACACTCACCATTTCACACTAATTACATGTGGGGAAGTGAATAAATAAGATAAATAAGATAAAAGATTCAATATTTTTTATTCATCACATGCATAGATCTACTAGTACAACGTGCTGTGAAATGTACCCTGAACCACTAATTTTTTAAGTAATGAGTAAACTCATTTTAAAGCACAGATTTAAATTTAAAGCACAGATCTAAAATAAAAAATGACAACAACTTAAACAAATAACACAAATTAAAAGTGAATATGAAAGCTAAATTAGAAGGGGTTGTTTGGGAGGGGGATTTTTAAAAAGTAATAGAAGATTTTATTTATATATATATATATATATATATACTTTTTTATTTTTAAATAACGTTATTAAAGGTGACACTTTATCAAATCTAAAATAGGTTTCCAAGTTCTGAACCTCTTAGTCCAAGATACTCAAGAGCTCAAAGCTGTTGCTGGGGCCCTGCAAATGCTACATACAGGAAAGCTGTATATCAAGGATCTATATAATGAAATGTAAAAACAATACTTCTGTTTCTACCATAAAACCACTATGCCCATTGTGAACTGGGTTTCACTCACTCACTCACTCACTCATATTGAGCATGCCGAAAATCTTCCCCAAGGATCCACAGTCAAAGGCAACCCGCTTTCAATGAGTCTTTATTATTCAATATAGCAGGAAAATAGATAAAATAATCAAACAAAAAAACGAAAGCTAATTGGACATATGAGGTCATCAGCCGATACGCAGTTTTAGTTTTGACATCACTTGCTTTTCAAAATTGGTCTTAATCTCTGTTTTTAAGAAATATGCAATTGGCCAATGTTGTAAACATGCTGACGACCAAGTAATGTATCATGATATGCAGATTGCCCATGGCCTAGTGGTTAGGGAGCTGCTCCTGCGATCAGACAGTTGTGGATTTGAATCACTTGAGTGAGGTACCGCCCCAACACACTGCTACCCTGGCGCTAGTGTCTGCCCACTGCTCCACTAGATGAATGGGTTTAAGAACAGAGAAATAATTTGGTGCTGTTCACACTGTGTGCTGTGCTGGTGCATGACAAATGGACACTTACTTACTTCAACATCAAATTGCCCTCGTCTGCTGTTCTTTTTACCTTCTTTTGCCCCCCCCCACACCCCCTAATACCATAAGAAAATCAACATGAATCAAATTAGCTCTCTTTCGTTCTCTACTGATAAAGCTCAGATCATCCCTCTCCCGCCCGCCCTCCCTCACGGGGGCTGTAGTACGGGAGATGTAGGAGATATTAGGTGTGTCACAGAGAGAAATTGGCCTGTCGAGATGTAATGTACATTGCACTCCGCGCCCACACCACAACTTTGAGATATATACACCCCTCTGCCTACACTACCCATAATTCATAGCCCTCCAGGCTGTAAAGCAGTCACTAGCAGTATCAGCTCAACAACATCAACCCAGCCTTCCATTTTCTTCCCCTTTCTTTTCTCAGTTTATCTCAGATTTCTGTCTCTCCCACTCATTCTCAGTCTGTCCTTGAAGCTCTCCATCCTCTTTTCTGTCTTTGCTCTCCACAGCACCACCTAGTCCAGAGCCAGACAGCCTGACTCTCTGTGGTCTCGGTGTTTGTTTTAAGGCCTCTTTTTTTTTCCTCCCCAGTACACCTCCACTTCGTCCTCCCTCTTTTACAATAGAGACTCACTCTCGCACTCTCGACCTTCATGATTAGAAGTCGTCGCTGCCCGCTTCCACACTGTCGGCTCTCATTTTGTGCGGAATGAAAACGCACCACTCCCATTCACAGCGAAGCAGCGCAGCCATTACACTCCTCTATTACACAGGCCCTGCTCTGCTTCATACATTACACAGCACTGTCAGCCCGGAATCCAGCCTCGAGTCATTGCACAAGCATTAGAACTGCGCCCACTAGACCTTTTTGGGAACAGCTAGAGAAGCCAGTGGCCTGAGGGACAAAAGAAAGAGCTTTTATACCAGTCTTGCAAAAGTTACTAAACTCAATCGCAAAAATCTCTTTCTCTAGTAACAGGGGAATGGGTTCAGTAATATACAGAAACATTTTAAAGAATTATTTACAACAGGTTCTTCATCTCTGAGATAAAGAAGAAGCATTGATACAATAGAGAATATAACAACAGCCGTGTTAAATTCATAATCTAGCATAATCTAGCATGGCCTACATAAAAGAATCGTTTATCTGTTGGTTGTCACTTTTCGCTATATTAAACCAGTAGAATACGTTAGGTTACTTTCAATTTATAAGAGATAAGTCAGCTTGGATATAGTCAACACACACACACTGAGAAATAAATAAGTGAAAAGCACACACAAGACAAATGGAGTATTAGCTTATCACATGTATCAAATAATAATAATAATATTGTAGTATTTGCTGAAATAAAATAACTCTATAAGATAAAGTAAATACTAGCTCTTGAATCCCTTGCCCAATTATATGGTCTAGTTCAACTGAATGATGGCTGCTGGAACAAAGCTATTTTCGTTCCTCTTTGTTCTGCATTTTGGAACTATGAACTTTCGTCCTGAGGGAAGAGGTTGGAACTCAGTGTGGAAAGGAAGGGATTCATCCTTAAAGACAGAGCCAGTTATGTGCTGTAAATGTCTCGCATACAGAAATGATGGTTGTTAAGTTGTGGTTCAACAATTATTTCGATTAATAATTTGATTCTCTGAATTTCTGCTTCTTGAGGACAGATTTTTCGACCATGACACCAAAAAACGGATAAAACAATTCTAGAAAAGCACAAAAAAGTAAAAGGACCCCTGTAGCTCTTGAAATGGGGAAATGGCGAACAAGGGGAGTTTGTGTTTTCACTTCTCACCTCTACCCTTCTTTAGCTTGGATGTCTTTTATTGTGCTTTCACCCTTGGCTCACAAAAGTGTTTCCCTAGTGTGCTTCCTTGGACCTTTTGCAAAGATTTTACACATTTCACAAGCGATAAAATGATACTAGCCAGAGCCCAGTTGGCAAAATGCTATTTCAGAGCCTGTTGGTGTGATTGGGCAACATCTCAAGCCTTCTATTACAATAACCCTGATACTTCGCAGCAGAAACATGTATTCAGAAGGTCCTGGAATGTGTGTTTAATTTGTTTTTATAGTAGATCAGGGCCCTAAAAGCATTGTGTGCTCCAGCATTAATGAAAACTCTCTGTTTAGCTTTTACTTTCAGACATTGTGCTTGAGTGTGATTCTTTTTTTGCTTGAGTGGAGGAAGAACAGCTCTGTACATCTCACTGCCATGTGAATAGAACCACTTGGCAGATTTTTTAAATGTGTCTAATTCAGTCCAGCTGGTCCAGTTTAATTAATGATTACAGTTGAGAAACGACCATCACTACCTTCCGGAGCACAGCAGCAAGTGTGTTTGTTGGACAAAGGTTTATTTTTACTTTTATTTCACTATATTTTACCTCTCTCTCGGTGTCTCTATGTGTCTGTGCAGTCATAGCATAAGCTGTTCAATGAAATTTTCTGAGTCAGATAATATTACGTTTTCTGAGTCTGATAATACTTTACAAATGCAAAGAGTAGTTAGAAAAGAAATATAATAAAACTGACAAATAGGAAGGTTTCTAAATAGGGAATTTTCTAGGAGTGAAACCCTGTAAATAAAGAGGTTTAAGAACACTTTACTTTGATTTGCGTATACAATAATGTGCAAGAGCCCTCTTCCATTTTTTGCTCCCAAAGATCGAGACTGGCTAGTATTGTTAATGTAAGAACAGTTCTCCAGGCTTCCTAAAGGACTCTCAAAGACTCTCATTTCCAGTCCAGCCCCTGTACCGGACCAACATATAAATCATTCAAGCAGAACTAATAGCATCTAACTGAAGTCCTGAACCACTAAAAAGCCAGGAGCAGATGATTATAGATGATCAGACAGTGATCAGTATACTGGTGATGCTGAATGCTGAGTGGTTGGAACTCCTTTATCTAGGCTGTCCGCAGCCTGTCATGGTAAAAAATAAATACATTTCTTCAATTCAGTCTGCTCAATATGTCAAAGATCAGATGGTTTGACAGGAATTAAATAGTTTTTGTGCACTAATAAGCAAAATATAAAGAAATGAGTGACCTTTGCATAGTACTGCAATTTCATTTTACCATTTACTGACTGCATAGTTGAAAGAATGCTTATAAAAGTACTGTTTCAGGAATAATACAAAACCCTCAAATTCAGGACTCAATAAAGGTACTTATAATGTTTTTATGTTTTTCTTCCCATATACTACCAACATAACCATAAACATATAACATTACTCTGACGTTTTGGTAGATGTGGGTATCTTTGTATGATTTAATCTGTAAAATAGAGGCTGTATTTGTTACAGTTAGTGCTGCAAGGAAAACTGCTGTCAGTGGTCTGTTGACTAAACACAAGTGTAAGCAGTGAGTCATAGGGAACTTCCACCAAGACCTGTATGTGAAATAAAGGCAAGTCATTCTGGGAAATGTAGTGATGTTCCCAGCCTCATCTGTATCATGTAAATCAATGGGAAGTGGGCACACCCTCAAACAGAGGCTTTATTTATGTGAAATATTCATATTCAGTAGATTAGCAGGACCTTTTTAAACCAATATATTTAAATTTATGCCTCGAGTGCTGAAACTTAGGGTCTAAAATCCAATTTACATTTACAATTATGGAATATTTTCACTTTTCACTTAAACAATTACCTGAAGAGGTTTAAGCAATTAAAAGACGCTTAAGTTGTGATGGTAGGAAACTGGTGTGAGTGCATGTGATGTAACGCTTTACAAGTAAATCAACCATTTAATTCACGGTGGAATTGAATAGGCCCATCTCTCTTCCTCTCTCTCTCTCTCTCTCTCTCTCTCTCTCACACACACACATACACACACTCACTTCCCCTCTATTAGTTTCTGGGAATGAACCAAAACAAAAGAAACATCAGATGATTGCCGCAAAAAGCCCAGCAGCAAAATTTCTGCATCTGTAAAGGTCCCTCTCACACAAACATTCACACACATACACATATAGGCACAAACTGCATCTTATTAAGTGAGCAAACACTTGCTGTAATTCCTCTTTGACCCTGGTGTATAGACACATTTACACAGATAAACAGGAACCATGCTGTGCCTGAACTGTACTGTGATGGCACAAAAGTTGTAAAAACACTTTGGTCTCAGAGCAAGTTTGTGACGCACAGTTTACTCCCCAAAGAGTATGGCTGGGCTGGTCACATAACCAAGTCAGAGCTTTTAGACATTTTTTAAGACATTTTTTGTCTTGTTTGAGTCTTTTAACTTTCTCGCATTGTTTGTCTGTGCGATGTGAGCCTAACCCAGATAACATGTTACTGATGCCTTTCTCACAGTGATAGAAACTCCCACTGAAATGATTGTAGAGTTTGTACTATTTCTATTTCCCAGTTCTTAGCTTGTGTCTCTATTGCAGACAATACACAAAAACAATAGCCTCCTTCTGATATTGTCATGACAGCATTTTTGGACCAATCAGAAAGCAGAGACACAGTCAGCTCTGCTGTGGCTTGGGTCATGACTCCTTGTGCTGGTGGAAAAGTGACATATATGTTCTTAGCGGTTTAAGGAGTTTATGTTGTTCTTCAACCACATTGCAGTAACGCTGTCACTTCACTCCTGTCGTTCAGTGGGTTTTACATTTCCTGCTTGTCTCTGGTGTCAGATTTGTCCGTGCAGTCTTTCAGGGTCTCCCTCCTGTGGTCGATTAAATGGGTTTCGGCAGAGTTTTGTGTGGAACGCGGGGCTGGTAGGTGCTGTAAATAGGAGCTGGACGGGACAGCTGAGGATTATTGAGAGGAGTGCCAACAGCTGCTGGGCTCTTTACCTCCTCCCTCACTTTTTAAAAGGAAGGAATATAATCCATTCTTAAGCAGCATTCATCCTTCCCTTTCTGGCCCAGCTGCTGATGTGTGATCAGCGCAGGGCACACAGTGATGTCATAGGTGTGTGTTACAGGAGAGCAAGGCCCCAGAGGAAGAAAAAATGCTATTTACGTAAATTTTACCTCCATTACAGCACAGCAGAGACATGCCACATGTCAGTCTGAATTACAATTTCAGGGCGGCAACCAAACCTTAAAAAGGGTCAAAAACTACTAAACCCTAAAAGAACCCTAAAACTGTTCTGCTGGGGATGCAGCAAAAAATATCATGATATATTTGTCCCTAAAAATACACCTGCTTGTGTTCTGGTGGATAGGGAGTTGCCCCTGTTATCAGAAGGGCGTGGTTTGAATCCCAGGACTGCAAGTGGCACCTCTGAAGTACCTTTGATCAGGGTACAGTCCCTAAAAAAAAATAAAGTTTGGTGAATGGAATAAATGGTATTCTTCAGCCTGAAGAACACAAAACCTTATTCTGGTTTTTAAATATATCTGAAGAAAACTGAACCCGGTCCATGCTGCAGAGGACGAGGAGCCCTTATTTGTTTTAATCCAGGTTTATCCAAAATCTTCTTTGCTCTCCATTGTTTATCCCTTCCTTGTCCACTGAGTGAAAGATGGATGAAAGGTGCACTGAAGTGGCAGTTGATCAGAAGTATTTGCTGTTCATGCTGGAAAGAATTGCAGGACCATTTATAGAAAAACATTATCAAATTCTGTCAGATTTTTTATACAGTTTGGGACTCAATACTGTTGTACTTTGAAGAACCAGTCACCCTCCGTTCAGACTGAACTAATTTTAGAAATAGTGATAGTCCACAGATTACATTTCTTGTAGGTTTTACATCGTTTGAATGTGTTGTAGCTGACCCAGTTAGAACCATTTGGTCCTGTGATTTCTGGTGGTTGTAAGAATCTGATATGGATTGTTAAAAATGACCTAGTTGCTCTCGCTCTCATCTTCTTCATGCTATTCATCAGTAGCTTCTAACACAGGTATTTTTTTTACCTATAAATCCCTCTTTTCACACTGTAAGCATTCAGAGACTGACAGCATTGTTTTGTTTTTTTTTTGCTTTCATTTGCGCACTTTCACTGTAAATCCAGTTGGACAAACACACACATTCACTGTACGTCAGCTGATCTCAGTGGAATCCAGAGGAAAAGTGTTATCTAGAGGAAAGGAAGAGAGAGAGAGAGACAGATAATAAAAGATAGGGAGAGAGAGAGAGGGAAAAACAGAGAGGGAAAAAGAGAGATAGAGTGAGAGAAAAGGAGAGAGAGACAGGGAGAGACAAAAAATAGAGGGAAAAAGATAGAGACAAAGAAGAGATTGAGAGTGAGAGAGAGAGATAGAGTCTCTTTTTGTTTATTTTGTCTACCCCCACCCCAAACCCACCCTTCCACCCCCCACCCATACCTTCATCTTTGTAAATCGTTCTGACACACAAATGCACAAATGTCCTCAGGTGTTTCGAGCGATGTTTTGAGTTGCGAGCGAATGCCATTAGTTGTAATTGCTGACATTGCGGACTCATTTTCGAATGTGTGCACGCATGAAAAAGTGCACGGCTCAGGCAGAGGTACGTGTGTGTGTGTGTGTGTGTGTGTGTGTGTGCTGCCTCGGGGCCTGCTTTCTCCCAAAGCCTTCATTTCCTCATTTGCCCTCGTTAGTGGAGCCAATCCTTCGTTAGTGAGCGATAAAGAAGTAGAATGCGGTGCTCCAATTAAGCTGTTCGTTTTACAGGAGGCTGAGCACAGTTTGCGCATTAAGGCATATTGGGAAATCTCGAGATTGAATTAGTTATTTAGGATTAATTTGTTTTGTTTGTTTTATAAGTGGGCAAAATATGCGATTCAGTGTTAATGCTTTTCACTGTTCTTTTGACTGCGTGACGCTCATCTTGTGATTATAATCATATAATTATATGCATCTACAGGTTACGCACTCACAGAGGTGTGCTCTACGCTTGTCTGTAAATCTTCAGGAAGCTTGTGTGTCCTTATGGGTCTGGTACTGGGGATCTATTAAGGCACTAATACCTAAAAGTATATAAAAATATATGCAATACTGACTGATGTAGAACCATATGATGACACTTAAACTGTTACTATGATACACCTTCCTGGGTCACTGGCACCCTATGACAAGATGAGTCCCACATGCTCCTCCCCCATTCATGGGCAACTGCTGTTTAAAGCTCCAGCGGCGATTGTTGTTCATTTTTCTGTTGTTGTGGACTAGATAATCACAGCACCTCATATTAACTATTAACTGCATAAAATCTGTTAGCCCTAGCTGCCCAATCTGTCGATATTTTCATTTCTGAAGGCCTTGCTTTGTCAGTTTTCTCAATAGAGACTCTCTTTTCCTTTCCCTCTGGGATGATCAGAGGAGTCTTGGTTCTTCCTGAGGTTTCTTCCTCCAGCTCAGCGAGTTTTTCCTTACTCTGATGCTTTTATATATATATATATACTTTGTATGTGTATATACTGTCACAATATGATACTGTATGCTTTTAATATGCCATAATAGAGATGATTATCATTAGGTGCAATATCTTTATGAATATGTGCAGTTGCTTTTTATGTGCAACAATCATGTGTAATGTCTCTAAGTGCAATAATATTATCACATGCAGAATCACTGTTATTGTTCAGTTTTATGTGCAATTACTGATTTGATATAGAGTGCACCACTATTTCTGTTAACTAATAAAATAATCCAGCTATAATTTTATTTATTTATTTATCTGTGGTATTTCAATTCACCTTTATTTATTCATAGTATTAAAATCCTTTATTTTGACTTACGCTATAGTTTATATTGTTCTTGTCTTTTTGTTTGTCTGTGCAGTGGTAGCGTAAACAATTTCCTCAGGGAGCACTTTTTTGTTTCTGATCATGATCATTCAGCAAAACCGATTATATGTCTGCATGTAGGCTTAGAAGTTTGTCTACAAGTTTTATTAAGTGGCTCTAAAACAGTTTAATAATGATGCTTAAAGTATGAGATACATATTAGAATGGTGCATTTCTAATAAAAAAAAAACTAAACACAAGAAAATAGCTACACATACCAAATCTAACAGGTTTCATCACTGTGGCCTGTACTGAGCTCTGCTACCCAAGAGAGTCATGACATGCACCTGAGTTTCATAAGAAAACCTGTAATGACCCATTTCCTGCCCTGTGTGTGGGAAGTAAATGAAAAGAAAACATCGAGGATTGGAAGGATGAAAATAATTGGAGGATAGATTGTCCGTGTTCTTCTCTAAAGTGTTTTTTGAGTCTCAGCAACAGTATTATCACAGCCCGAGCACTTATATAGTAAGACTGAAAAAAGTGATTCAGTCTAATAAACATTTATTTTCACATTGTTTCTGTCAGAACAAAACCTTGTATCTCCAAACAAGCAACTTTATAAGGAAGAACAGAAGTATAAAGGCCAGAAAGGATACAAAAAGTTGAATCTACAGACAATTTACTGTTAAAGCTTTTCAAAAATCACTTCTTGCGATTTCAGCCTTAGTGTTTAGGAAACAACACCACCTACAGGTTTTAGTTCCAGTTAAGCCTGCACAGTACATATTTAGTTGTGGTATTGGCTTTCACCGTAAATATATAACAGAAGGATGCAAATGAGACCTCTGGCCATCTAAAAAAGAACAGATCTGGGTTGTTTTGTTTTTTTGTTGGTGTAAGCTTGACCAATCATGACTCATGTTTACAACCAGTTGATTCATACAGTGCACCTGGATACAAAGAATTCACATGAAATGCACCCAAGATGCATTTAAAATGGAATGAGACGTGATCGTTCAAACTTCAGGAGGTGGAATGAGAAGCGTTTTGTTCAAAACCACTAAAACCTTAAACCACTAAGATGTCTTTTTGAACGCAAACTGCAAGTAAATGAGTCATGATGCACAATTGCGCCAGCAATCTTTCTGATAGTACAGAGGAAAATATGAGCGACTTGGAGAGTTGACTGTCGTAATATTCAGAATATTGTGCATATACTGAATTTCAATACAATTACTTGAGACATATTTGATTCCCAACATAAATACATGAGGTTAAAATGTGGTGTGAAAGGCCAGATATAAACAGGGTTGCACAATTAGATTTACATACACTGTGTATTTATATACTACATCAAATAGAAATGATCATCACCAGTATATTTTTGTAAAACTCGGCAAGGCGTGTTACAGTTTGCAGCAGTATGACTGCAGTTCTAATCTTTGGTCCATATTGTGCAGCCCGACTTCCAACTGTGCACAACCCCACCTGACTCCACTAATGATGTCGCCTCTCCAACAAGGACGTAATCCTAATTAGTAAAATCAGGTGGGTGGTCAGGACGATCACTGCAGACCGCGCCGCCCTCGACGGACGCAGCCGAGTTCCCATTTCATATTCCTAGAGATTTATGGCCCTGCTGAGTACAGTTCCCACCCTAATGGAACACACCTGGCTCTGATATTCAGATGCTCTTGAAGACCTTGATTAGCTGCATCAGGTGTGCGAGATTACAGCTGGAATTAATATACCAAAGCCTTACAGTGGAGAGTTCCTCAGACGAGTCCAAAGCACCTTCGCTGAACATCAAAACCTCATTACCCCGGCTTTCAGAGATCAAAACATGAAGTATTTTATGTATTCCAGGTCCTGGAGTCATTTTAAGCAATTGTACCTGAAAGCAGATCTAACCTACATGTCCCAAATTGATGCATTACAATCAAAACCCTGCATGAACCCATTACTTTGCTTCTTTTTAATGGAGAGTAACCAGACCTGTGTGGTGTAATTGTACGCCTTTCTAATGTGTAGATGTGTGTATGTGTGTGTTGCAGTGAAAGACGAGTGTGTGTCAGAAGAGGATGAGAGGAGCAGAGATGCTCTGGTGGAGGAGATGCTTCAGCAGGGCGACACAGCGGTCATTTTTCCAGAAGCACCAGAGGACGAACCACGCCAGGGGACTCCGGAGACTAGCGGCCACGACGAGAACGGTACACAACGCACACACACACACACACACACACAACACACATACACTCAATACACAAATCACACATCCAGTGGACCAACATTCAAGTTTTGTGACTGACAAGTTTTAAATAGCTGAAGAGTCAGATAAGTAATAATAAGTGCAATTTAATATGGTCAAAAAAAAAGCAGTTTAGATTAAATTGTGTATGATTTACATACTATTTAGATTGAAATAGTGCTTTACTGACTGAAATAAGTAATATGTGAAATGTCAAATGGCTTATGTTATATTTAAAGTAATCTAAAATTATAATATATATCTATGAAATGTATAAATTCTTAGTGGTTTTTGTTTCTCTCTAATAGGAAGGTTTTGTATGTTGTTCTTTTGTCCTCATGCTAAAAGCCAGGTGCATTTTACACATTTTATGTGAAATATGTTTTGTCTTCATATTATCAGTGAGTATCAGCCTAGCATGCACTTTGTAAAGAATCCTGTTCTTTACATCATAAGTAGCAGTTTGTTAGGATGTAAAGTGAGCCTCTGAATATTGATTCTTATGGATGTCAAGACTAATGAAAGGACAGATGTTTCAAATCCATGGTCGTGGTGAAATCTAAACCTAACAAAGCTCACCTTTGTGACTCTGGATTGTCCACCTCCACTCACCTGTTTTGTCGGACACTGAGAAAGCGCAGCACCTGAACAAATCTCTCATACCTGATAGACTTTCTCACGTTCACGTGTGCGTGGGAGCGTTTCACCTGAGCAGGGGAGAAGTTTAATACATTACCTGTTAACAGGTAATATGTTACCTGTGTAAAAGTGCGGCAGGTGGAAAGGTTGGGCAGGTGCATTTTCAGGACCACTGCAATTAATATAATACACAGCAAGAAAAACATTCTCTCAAAACGATTGTGGTACCACTGTAGAACGAGAGAAGGTGTGTTTAGCACAGGTTATATTTTCCATTGTCCTTCTAAAGAATGTTGTGAGTAGGGACGGTTATGATTCGGATTGTACTTATATTGATACAGCTTTACTGATATTTTACAGGCTGTATATACCGATACTCTTACTGATCTCTAGTTCTACATCACTTTAAAAGCAGTTAATAATGGAGCAGTTATATTATTAGTTTTTTGGAGAAATATGGAGCTAAAGAGTGTCACAAGCTCTTATATGGAGCAGCAATTGCTATAAATGTGTTTTGGTGAGTTGAAGAGCTGATTCATTTGGAAATGGCAGCTATGTTAGAATGCATTAATGTTGCATAAACACAGACAGCAGAAGTTTCTCAGTGAGCTTATCCATATTTCAATATTGACCACTCATTTATACAATTAAAATAAAAAGTTATTTGACAGTGGACTATGGTTGCCAAGCAACATGACAGCCATAGATTTATCCGTGAACAGTACAATGAAATTTGAAAACTTACGCATTAAAACAAAATTCATACACGTGTCTCAGCCAGTCAGATTTTAGAACCTGTTTTATAGCATTATGGTCATGAAGACTGTGGTGAATATCTACCATAAACCTCACGAATATGGAAGATGCTTCTCTTCCCCATGTCTTTATACAAATGACATTGTTCTCAATCCACAATTGCATTCATTTATTAACGAATGAAAGTCTGTCACAGTTTTCCTAAGTCTGTCGCTCATTTCCAAACTTTTTTTGCCCGACTGAAAGGCCTCTTTCTTCTGCAGCTCATTGTTCAGCCTCATAATTATTCACCTCTTTGCAGGTGTTGTTGTTTTTGAATATCGAGCTGCCGTTCGTCTTTTTGCCGCTCATTTCTTTTCTTGTCTTTGTGCTAAAGATGTGTGGAAGGAGAAGAGAAGCTTTCGATCTCTCCGCATTACAGTCATGCTTCCACATACTTAAACACAATCTACTAAACCAGTCTCATCAAAACTAGCACATCGCACACACACAATCACACACTTACGCAATCATACACACTCTTTATTCAGGGTTATTCCGAATTTTAATAGTACATGGACTTTAATTAATTGTACTAAACGTATATTATATATGTTTAATGTGTATATATATATATATATATGCTATATTAGTATAGCATTAGCTATATTATATTATATTATATTAGTGCTGCAACAGTCTTATCACTCCTTTCACCAGCTCTCAATGTTCAGGTGTTTCTTTTCATCTTTTTTTCTGTGGATCTCAGAAGTACCTCATGAAGAGATCCAAATTGTGTTTCAATTCTTTGTGTGTTTGTGTGTGAGAGAGAGAGTGAGAGAGATTTTAGAGGTATAAACACACACAAGGCTTTGTCCTTGTACTCATATCTTTGTCCTTGTACTTATCCCTCTGTTCTTACCTTGTTCACTCTCTGTCCCTCTCTCTCTCTCTCTGTCCCTCTCTCTCTCTCTCTATCTCTCTCTCTCTCAGGCACCCCCGATGCCTTCTCCCAGCTTCTCACCTGTCCGTACTGCTCTCGCGGCTACAAGCGCTACACGTCTCTGAAGGAGCACATAAAGTACAGGCACGAGAAGAGTGAGGATAACTTCAGCTGCTCGCTCTGCAGCTACACCTTCGCCTACCGCACGCAGCTCGACCGACACATGACCGCACACAAAGCAGACAGAGACCAGGTACCTCACACCAGTTCCTAACCTGTTAAACTACAACGTTCATTTTAAAACAGATTACTCAGATTACATTTACTGTGAACTCTATTCATTAAGGGGCATCGTAATGTTTGTGTTTCATTAAATGTCACATTAAATAGTGATATGATTTTTTGGGGGGATATTATCAATCCTTAAACACTGCACCTCTATTTATTTTGTTATAAAGGAGGTATAATAAATCTTGTTTTGGGTTAAGTAAATTAAAGTCATTTTACTCATTGTACATTGTACTTTATTTTTAAAATGTGACACTTTTTTATACAAACTTATCTAACCAAATTGAAGTATC
>JBBKCR010000101.1:32427796-32440511 GCA_037577295.1 Ladigesia roloffi
CTGACCTCTGCCATCATTTTAAGTGGGAGAACTTGCACAATCGGTGGCTGACTAAATACTTTTTTTCCCCCCTGTATATATATATATATATATATATATATATATATATATATATATAGTGTGTGTTTGTGTGCGTGCATGAGAAATGTGACTGAGACTAAACCATTTCTTGCAGCAGCACACAGTGTTTATTACTCACCGAAAACAATAAAATATGCTTTGAGTGACAGCCGTAACTAGAAGCCAGTGACTGATTTGAATATTAAATGCACTGCTCTTATTCCACTTAGTTTTTTTCGAATCCAGAGGCTGGGGTTAGTCTGCACTAAACTACAGCAGATTCCATTCAAAGCTCCACCTGATGAAAGATTCATTCAGGTCTCACCTGCTGCCGAGGAAGCCAACTTAACAACTCATGATTATTTCACAGCTTGGAGGTTGAACGACGGTGTGTTTAGAGCTCCAGCTCAGCTATCACATACCATCAAATTTTCAGTTATTGAAAGCTGCCCTTTGGTTTCGGTAGGGGATTCTGAGCAATGCCTTATTCTGCTCTGCTGATTAATGCAGGCATGGATTATTACACACCCCATACACTGTAATGTAATTAAATTCCTACTGCATGCACACACACTTGCACACGCATGTATGCACACACGCCAGAGTGCAGTGCCTGCAGTCAGACCATCTTTATGTAATTTAATCAATCCACTCAACTTCTCTCCCCTCTTCCCCTCTATGTCTCTCTCTCTCTGTGTCTCTCTCATGTTGATCACCCCTGCATCACACTCTGGTGTCAAGAGGATGTGGTCTATCACCTATCTCCATCCCTCCCTCCTGCATGCTCTCATAATGATGTAGTTGGCCCAGGTCCAGGTCTGTCTCAGTAATGGATGGAGTGAGATAACTCAATACAGACAGCCTGCATAGAACACACGCTGTACCCAACTCGCTCTGACAAACACACACACATGCACGTAAATCCACACAGGGAGTTGCTGGGGTGTGCGTGTCTGGATCTCATTTACCAAATCAGCAAATCTATTACACTTCAGAATCATCAGGTGTCAAAGAAGGTGATATATGTTACCTTTTCAGGTGCTTGAACAGGACTTGCATTGTTTCCTGATTTGGTTTTGGCAACTGCTTGATTAAATCTTTTATGCCCTGGACCCGCTGTTTGTAGTCGGAGTTCTCTGCAGATACAAAAAGGATAAGAAAAGATTTGAATCTGATCTACCACTGGTTTGAAGAGCTTCTCGCACCATTCTCTGCTTAGTCATTGCTCTGACACATTATTTGCAAATAATGTCCTTTGGCGCCCTCTTGTGTCTACTTTCAGAAATCAGCATAGTTATTTTTTTCTATTTTTCCTAAGAAAATGTTAAGGGTACTGAAAAATCTTTGGCTTCTGTGCAAACTGTTTAAACACATTTATCTTAGCAGTGGGAGACATTCAGCCTACAAATATATAAATAATGCAAACAAACAAAGCATTCAACAGTTTCAAGATTTGTTTAGTTGGTAAAAAACACTCAGGAGCACGTTAGAAGAACACAGGTTCGTTTCCAGATTTCTCTTCGGTTCCTCCAGCCGTATGGATTTGTAAAACTCCATCAGCATCATTTAATGTAATGAAGAATCAGTTGAGCTGAACCAAGTATTCGTGGTATTTGATTAGACTATATTGAGATTCCATGAGTAATGATTAAGCAAAATCTCCTGTATTAATATTGCATATACATTTTAATTTTAGCTTTTGAAAACATACACTATTTAGCTAAACCGGTATTAAATCAAATTTTCTCCGGTGTCTAAGACTTATAAGCAAGGGATTTATAAGCAAGTAATCTTGTTTCCTGATCTTGACACTATTTTAAATCAGGCAGGTTCGTAATAGACCCTGGGAGGAGCTAGTATGACCGCACGTCAGTCACTGTGATTCGCCCAGCTTCCACACTTTGCTGTTCTTTTAGCAAAGTTCTACATCCTCAGTCAGAGAGCCAGGTTTTTCGCTACTTGTGCGTTTATGCGTAAACTGTAAATCAAAGCAACTATGATTTCAAGAAGAAAGGCCCCAATGTTTTCTTACTTAGAACTTAACTGTTTGTGTCACCTTATTCATTTGTATAAATCAGATGTATGAACTCACTGATGGCATTAACGAAGTCATTAAAGGAGGCATAAGTGAATAGAGGCTCCGGAAGCTCCCGGAAAAACATCTTCAGGGCACCAGTGGTTACATGGATATCCTCCCATTTGCTGTCCTCTAGATCCAACTTCTCATCTGTCATACAAACATACATACACACAGACACACACACACACAAGATTTCTGAGCAAAAGTAGCACAATAAAATGATGTAACAGTGTTGTCATTAAATAAATAAACATCTTTCCTTAATGAATATATGGCTTCTTATATATGAGCTATAATAACTATAACATGGTTTATACTTAACAATTCTTACCATGATTGACAGCAAAGCGCAATTTCTGAATGACAGCCAGGTTGCCACTGACTCTGTACAATCCATCAATGTTTAAGCCTATCAATAAAGGAAAAAAAATAGTTCAGAGAGACAGGTAAATAAATAAATTTAATGCTACTTGCTTCAATATTAAATTAAACTCTAAATTGCTTGTGGGTACCCGTGTCCTCCACGTGCTCGATACACATCCGGACGAAGCTGGGAACCGAGCTGTTCTCTCTGGCACAGAGACTCGTTAAACTGCACCCAAA
The DNA here is from genome assembly GCA_037577295.1 of Ladigesia roloffi. Lineage (NCBI taxonomy): Eukaryota > Metazoa > Chordata > Actinopteri > Characiformes > Alestidae > Ladigesia > Ladigesia roloffi. The sequence goes on from JBBKCR010000101.1 coordinate 32,430,540, forward strand.
CACCTGATCTGAACACAGAGCAGACAAGAGGAGGATTCATGGATCTGGCCGCAGTTAGGAGGATTTAGCAGAAAATAGATTAATTTACCCAGTACTGCAAACATGTTCTTTTATTAGCAACCTTTACCAGGTTATAAAATTGTAACTTTCACAAAACACTTTTTTGCAGACTTTACATAAAGTTTGTTTCTAGTTCTAAATGCTATGCTAATTAGATGGCATATGTGGTCCTAAATAATAAACAAACATGATTAAAAAAAAAACCTAACCAACAAATCTCATACTGCACTGTAAAAAACTCTTTAGCCACTCCTAATTTCTTTATTTCTGGTATTTTTATTGTGGTTTTGAGGGATAGTTCTCCAGGCTTCCTGAAGGACTTTCAAATATTATAATTTTCTGCCCAGTCCCTGAACCTGAACGGTTTCAGGGGAATGTTTATTCCTTGTTAAGCCACATACACATTAATCTATTAATCACGTGTAACTTAAGACTTTTACCAAAATTCAGGTGCTTATAATTTTATGCTTTCTTTTGAATATGTTTGAAAAATTGACATACAAAACTACGCAAATCATTTTTTAACAAAAACTGGCTTGATATAAGTTATTGTTGGAGGGGACAACAGATATTAAGATAATGCAGAATTTAGAAATATCCAAACAGCTACACGCTCCTTAAAAATGACATTTAAATTCATTTAGCCCCTACTACTAGATGACTGAATTACAAGTATTTCAGTGTGTGTGTCTGTCTGTCTGTCTATGAATTACCTTTAATGTAGCCCTTGTCTCGGACAGCCTGGAGGGTTGGTCTCCGTGTGAGGAATTTCTTAAGCTTCACTCGTGTCTTCTTCTGATCTGATGATTCCATACTGGCAGAATTCTTCACTGCTGAGCAAAGGAACATACACAGCATTATACGAGCCAGAGCCATGTGGATGAGGTGTGATGGGCTAGCATGCATCACTGAGATTGTTTCTATGTGGTTTTTGAATATTCTGTACCTTTGTTTTTCTTGAAATCTCTGTGATCTTTCTCTTTGTCTTGTTTTTCAGTTCCAGGAGACTCAGGCATGTCCTCTTCAATAGCCTCGTCTGACTCCCATGCCTACGTACAGCATACACATACAATCACTGAGGCATTGCAAAACGATCAGAATCAGAAAACTATTGAACCCAGAAACACATAGACATACACGAACACACACAGACAGACACAGAAAATAAAACTCCAGAACGTTCTCTAAAATTAAAGCTCTGTGGAAAAAGAGGTGAATTTGAATACTAGCTAAAAATGAAATGATTTCATTACTAATTAACACAAATTGTGGTTTGGAGCTGTTCTTGATTGCACATAATGGTGGCATAAGTAGTTATATTGCACTTGAAATGCACTTCTAAAGTATTAAGTGCATAGCAACAAGAGACAGCAGAAAGTCTTTTTTACATTTAAAAAAAAATGTACTTCTTACAGAGTAAAACTGCAACACTGCGAGGGACTCACATGTGTATTGATGACTTCTGTGAGTGCTTTGTACCAGTCGGTGATGACGCTGTCTATCTCGGACTGGATCAGCAGTTCCGTGCCCTGACGCGTCTTTAGCTGGAATCAGTGTCAACTGAGGTCAGTAGGTGTCAAGATTATAGCAGAAGAATAGCACTTGAAGCTTAAGGTACTATTTAAAAATAAACAACTCGTCAGATATCATTACACAATCGTAAGATGGAATACAGAATTTTAACCACCAAAACAGAAAAAGATTTTACCTCAATGACATGTTTCTTGCTGGACTTCTCCTTGGACGCCCACTCCACTGAACCTCCGCGTAGGTCCACAGTGAACTCTGGTTTGGACTGGTTTCCTCCAAACTTGAAATGACAAAAGAGTGTTGCATAAACATTTTGCATTGGTATAAGCTGCAATATTTTCAACTCAGTGAACATTACAATACATGATAATTCTTCAGTGTTACTTGTTCATTATTGGGTGTGGCTAAACTGGGTTATTGACCAAAGCACCAACACACTTTAGGTGGCAGTTAGTTTTGGATTACAGGGAAAGTCTTAAGTTTCTGTTAAGGCACATTTCATGTTCAGTCAGTGCTCAGCATTGTTCACACACTATCAAACGTGCATCCACCTTGAAAATGTAGTTTACATTCTACACCTGCTTGAGCCAATTGAATGGATTTGTATCCATCTCCGTAAAGCGCAAGCCAAGCTGTCATTCTACATTCTAAAATCATTGAATCAGACTTCAAATTGTGCTTGAAACTGACATGCAGAGAAACCCTTAATCTTCTGTTCAACCATGGTCATGTTCTGTGTGTAAAACTGCATGCTGGTGCATTGCCTTTTCAGGCACTTCCAATAACCACCTATCTTAAAGGAATTCCTTTAAGTAAAAAAGACCAACAGCAGGCAAGAGGGGTGGGTTTAAGCATGAAAAACGAGCAGAAGGACAGACATGCAAAGACAATGTGAGCAGGAAGCCTCATTTTAGCAGTTTGGAACAGTTTTGAATAACTTTTAACTTCGTGAATTTATGATTGACCAGGAAAATAACGGCCATGGTCTGCAACTACACTGACTGAACAAATAGCAGCTCTCAGATTTTGCAAAACTCTTCCAAAATCTGCATGAAGGCTTCTTGCATTGAAAGGCACCGACACATACAGAGCAAGGCTGGCCACGCCCAAAGTGCTTATAGGAGACCGCAGGGCGGGGCTTAACTGAACGCTTCCAGTTGCTTAGCAACGAGAGGAGGAGCTCAGGGAATGAGCCATTGCGGTAGTACGACTTTGAGAGAAAAGAGGGAAGGAGGGGGGGACAGAACAGAAAGAGAGAAAGAGAGACAGAGAGTGATGATGCATGAATAGATTCACAACCACAACACAGGGAAACATGGTGAGATGAATCACAGGTGATGCACAAATCAGGAGGGCAGAATCAGATGAGCGTCATTCTAGTTTAAAGCTTATTGAGAACTTGATCAAAGGATGCACCTGGTTGGTCGCTCAGTATCTCCCAGTTCAGGAACATGGACCATGGAGTCCTACTTTCAACAGCACCATCTCCCATGGCTTTTGCTTCTTCTTTTTTCTCCATAATTTGCCAAATGGTCTTTAAAGCCAAATGGATTTTACATATAAAATTGATTTAATATAATATAAAAGTTCTTAATGACGAATGGACCAATAGCTATTGTCCTAAATTATTTTTTGAAATAAAGTGTTTTACATTGAATTCATTAAGAATGTTTTCCATTCACCAGGAAATTTCCCTTTTTTGGATACATTTTGTCTCCTTTTGCCAACTTCCAGCAGCATTAGGGATGTCTTGATCCAATCAGAACCTACTCTATAACATTCCATTCTTCCTTTCATATCAGCTTTATTTATGTTCCATAAACTGACAATATGCCTGCAGCAGTAAGGCACATTATGAAATGCCTGCAGTGTAAACCTATTTTAAATTGGAAATGTTCACTCCTGCCATGCTTTGTGTCCCAGTATACCCTGTGCATGGGATGGTGTCGTAAGTGTGTATTTAAATTACACAAAATTAAAATTACGACAAGCTGGTAGAAATGAAAGTATTCTTGTTCTCCTAGACTACAGACTGTGCCTTGCCACACCCCAACCCAGGGGGAAACATCTTGGTACTACAAAGAGCAATAAAGGCACATTCAGGACATCTTGGAATTATTATTTTACACAGTCCTCCAGTATACACCACTATGTGCATATGAAACAGGGAAACAATGCCATTCAATTAGAAAGCACCTGGAGCGGATCAGGGGCAAAAATGGATTGGAATATCTTAAACCCACCATGGTAAAGGAGAGTAACTAAGAATAGTTCAGAGTATGTAAAGTGTAAACATACCCAACTGCTGCTGGTCTGACCCTTAGCAAACAGTAACGTGGAGCCCTGCAGAACCGTCCAGGAAGATGTCCAGTTCTTCCTACAGAACAAAATGAGAGAAGAACCGAAACAGCTCAGATAACAACTTTGAGGTTATAGCAAGATAAGACAAACATTTACTAGCCCCACGAGGGCTATGGCAGAAAGTAAACAGAACAAAGTTAAGAGCAGCAAAGAAAAATGAATACTAATATATTATATACACATACATCCACACAGGATATATAAAGTCTAAACACTGGATATGCATACACAAGCACCAGGCATTGACAATAATAAATACACAAATTAATAATAATGCACCGAGACAGATTGTACATTGCTCAAAATTAATCTTTTTTCTCAAAAATTTAACTTGTTGCACCAGAAAACCTAAAAAACAATTGCACATTTGACCAAAAATACAGCCCACAAGGACATATTGCATGTATGTTTGAATGTGTTTGTGTGTGTGTGTGTGTGCTAAACAACAAGATGTTTGTTGTAAAGGCCAACATCAGCTGGAAAGACATACCTGACTTTCTTTCCATTATCCGTGATTTTGGTGACATTGAGGACTCCACATTTTTCTGAGGGCTGAAGAAGATGAAGAAAATGAACTAGGTCATAATCAGTTGCTGACACTCTGCTAAGATGGAATTAACTTCTTGAACCTTGTGTTCAGACTTTAATTCCCTGCTCTCATTTTCACCCAGTTTAGTAATTTCAGATCAGAATACAGTTCCTCACAATACAGGTGTAGGAAATTCTAGTGTTGATGGGCAATTGTCTTACTTAAGGACAAGGAGTTTCAAGTCTGTTTGATAAATAATAAGGTTCAAGGAGTCAACAGATATCGGAGGTCAAGTAGGAAAGCAATCAAAATGAAGTACCACAGTCAGGACATAGAAATGCACATAACTACAGTTATAATTGCACCACTAGGCTTTGCATCTGGATTAATCATTAAACAACTGTTAAATATATCCGTCATATCCTAATATCCAGACCCAGTGCCAATTTGTACAAACTGTGCATCCCAATCTCCCCGATTTCTCTCACACACATACAGAGTGTAAGTGAGAATGTGGTTAAGCAGATTAAATGAGTATACACAGACACACGTGCACACGTTAGTATATTTACTGACTGTAGAAGGGTGTTTAGGTGAGGAGGGACAGGATTCGGAGTCGGGGGAGTTGTGTTTGTTGATCCCAGACTCCTATAAACCAGGAAGAGGAGAAGACAGAGCGGAGTTAGTCTTGTGGATTAACAGAAGAGAGATGGAGGATAGAAGGAGGATAGAAAGCAGACTGAAGGTGTGTCGGGTTCTCCTGGGAGCTGAGCCAATAGGACACAATGGATGATGATTCTTGTTCATAGTATTAGTTATCGAGTTACTGCTTGTAAGTGAAACATGGTGATTTTGTTTCTTTCATTGCAGAGTAATAAGGACACCACACAGGAAGGGACACACCATCAGGCTAGAGCAGGGGTTAGTGTGATCTACATAATCAAGTTTCAATTAAGCGCTTCAATCAAAGCATCACTTTCACACACGCACACACTCTCGCTTACAAACACTCTCGCACTGAGCCTCTACAGCAGAATGTGCCTGATTTGTTCTAATTCTCTGATCCCATTAAAAGCAGTAATCAACTCGGCATAGTCGTAGCTCAGCGAAGGGTATGGGCACTAACTTGATGTCTGTACAACGACAGGCCAAAAGCCTTGGGGAGGCGTTCCGAGGTGAACCGCCTACTTTTGACTGACAGCTGGAAAAGAACCAACGTATAGTGATGCTGTGTTAAGCTCTATTTAGCTATTACTCCTCAGAAAGAGGTTTATTTCTTAATAAACTGTGTCAAAGAGACTGCAAAACAATGGAGTTGTTGCATAAAATATCAAAAGCTGACACATTTATCAATAAAGACACAAAACAAGACTTTTGTGCATTCCCAAGCATTTGCCTCATTTGGCTTTTCTGACTGTGCTTCCCTGGGCATCTTCCTGCCATCCAAAACAAGTTTGCAAAATGACATTCTTTTGAATTAACCCAACAACAATGCAGAGATAACTGCAGAAAACAGCCACATTCTGACCTCAAGCCAAGTTGATAAAAATTCACATTGATCAAAACTGTTCCATATGGAGGAATGAGCTAAAATACCTTCCCCAATTCACAGGACTGAGCAAGTACAAGTCAAGTACGTGTTTCTAATGTTCATAAATACACAGGTAAATGAAACTTTCCTCCACAGTGCGAGAGAAAACACCACATGATTACAAAACTGCAGATAAGACTACACAGATGGCAAAAAAAGCAAAAGACTTTAAAACAAGAGGGAAAAATACAATAGAACATAATACAACTGGAAATGACAGCGGTTCACTGATTTCTGCTTTTTTGTAAGCCGAGTTATAAAGTGAGTTCTACCATCAACTAAAATCTAAAAATGTGCATTTGCATCTTCCACCATTGGCCTTTAGGTTTAACTGTTGTTCCATAAAGATACTTAAGGGTAAACTTTCATGACTTAAGGTACTTAAGAGCCATTCATGAAAACATTCAAGTAAACATAATGGGTTCCAAACATTTGCAAGGGTAAGAGAGGTAAAAGGGCCCAGTGAAACTGATCCTGGATCAGGCTTCCCCACGGTGTGGATGCCAAAAATCCACACCGACCCACTAACTGCTAATCGAGGCTGCTGGCTGAAACTGGGTTGTGCTAATCTGCTGTGGGATCTGCAGGCAGTAAGCAGAGCCTCCGACAGCAAAGGAAAACTCCTAATTGGCTTTCAGACGGCATGCTGGTATTCAAAGTAAGACACTACGTGAAACTGTCTGCACAACTATTTTGAGCACACTTTCCTAATCATTATCCACTGAGACCAGATTGAATGAACCTCTCCTCTAGGAAACAGCAACTATTTCTGCCTACTTGAATGTAAACAAAATTAATAATACTTTATTACAGCAATCAGGCATCATCCATAATCTAGCATGATGCAATAGATAGTCAAAGATGAAGATTGGTTCACTGGTTTATGTTTCCTGCCCTACATTGTACTTCTGTTCAGATAATGTAGCTATGGGCAACTATGTTTTCAAGACGACAAGAAAACAAGAGCTTTGCTTTTTAACTTATATAATTAATTTGGGCAAATAGCATAAAAGACATGAACAAACAAAGCATGAGAGGTCTAATTTGCTTTCGTAACTTAAAAGCCTCTACAGCATGTGTGGTATCTGGAGCTTGCGGCTGTGTGGGATTAGGTGGCGAGAGTGCTGAGTCTCAGTGGGAAAGCTGTCCGAGCTGATTAGATGTGATCTGCCCAAACAGCTACTCTCACTCATTGCAGGACTAATAACACCGTGCACTGGTTGCCATGGGAGTCTGCCTGTGCACATAGACTACAAATCCTGGCTTGCATCATTTGACTAACTATAAAGTATAATAAGGTGAGATATCCCTGTGTTCTGAACACTAAAACACTAATCAAAGTCACTCTCTCCCACTGGGCTGCTAACACCATCACACCAGGAATATACTACACGTCTCCTTGATTAGCAGCATGCCAGTATCCAACACTAGTAATGGATAGTATGTTCTCCCAATCAAGGCTTCAGTCTCTCTGACCACATCATATCGCTACATAAGGAAACTAGTATTGGCTTTACTAAACAATGGTGTAAATCCAACTGCTCTGACATTCAGCTCAAACTAAAATGGTCCTGACAATGCTCTGATATTTTGTAATTAAGTTGCTTGGCTCTTCAAATGAATCGAGCACATGCCACTTATCTTAATGTAAGAGTGAGCTGCAGAACACTGGCAACAGCCCTCAGCAAACTAACATTTACTTTTATCGTAAAACTATTTAGCTTAAAATTCAGAGGAATTTACATCCTGATATTTACCACAATGGTTCCTGACATGTTTTCTTATTTGCTTATCCGTGTTATCCGTGTTCTCCGACGGACTGACTAACAAAGCTATGGAAGTTGATGGTCTGCTAGATATAGAACTGTATAGAATAGTCACAGGCACCTCCAAAACTAATATTTAAAATATGTATCACATTAGTTTTACTAACCATGCTAAATAAAACAAAAAAAGTCATACAAAACACCTTTGTAAACACTATTGAAAATTGTAATATCATGTAGAATATGCTTTCCATCGAAAACCAGCTTTAAATAAGTCCTTCAATAAATTAAACTAAAAGTGACCATTCTCACCAGCTTGCAAATCGTTTTTTGTACAAACCAAGAAAATCTAGAGATTTTTACTGCTTCCTTGTTTGCTTGTGTGTATTCTAATGTGAACGTTGCTAGCAGAAAGACACACTGAGATAAATAGCTTTGAACAATCTGCATAGGAGCCCAAGGCTCTGCACAGTTCAATAGCATTTACAGAAACCCACTGACAGATAAAAGGGAAACACTGTGAAAGTTCTGATGGTCACAGCTTCTCTACTTGAAAAGAACAACATTTTAACGACTGAGAATTATTAACAGTTAACATATATACATTGTTAAAGACCTAAGGTTCCCTGAACAGAAGAGTGCAGGCCTATGTGCCGGGACTGACCTGTGGAAAGCTGCAGCCCAGTTTAACCCCCATATGCCAGGACATACCTTGTCACTAAGGTCTAGTACATAGGTGCTGTATCTCCACTTGGTCAGGACAATAGGGTCTGGCTGCTTTCTTTCCAAACTGCGACTCTTAGGAGCTTCTCCAGCATTTTGAGGGGAGAGATTGTACTGTAGAGAGAGAGAAAGATGAGAAAAGGTTCATTAGGACCAGACAAAACAAAAAAATAAACTAAATAAACATGAAGTACAGAAAAAATACACATACACTAATAAATCTAACACATAACCAAACAAAGAACAGAATAGATACCTCTCCCCTCGCTGGCCACAACACCATGCGTGGTCCACTGTCCCTATCCCAGACAAACCCCCCCATCCCAAACAACACCCAGGCCTACTTCATGAGTGCAGCGTGTTAAAGATCGGGAGCATACAATGTACAAGGCAGCCACACAAAGTGTGGTCTAGCGTCGAGTTGTACACCTGTGTGTCTGATCTAATAACTAGATTAGAGAATCAGGGTTAATTTTAGATTAGTTACCAACCCTGTGGATCGCTCAACTCTGCACAGCAGTAACGGCTCAAGCAGTCAGTGAACCACAGGTGGTCCAAAGGGGGGGATTAGAATGTGGCTGTGTGTATTTATATTTGCTCTATCCCTAAAAGTCAGCCATAACACTAAAAGCAGTTGCCTGTTATTGAGTTGGTGTCTCTTGTAATGTCCGACATGTCGAGGTATGGACACAGAGGTGGCCTCTGCCATCTGCACCAAGACACGAAAAGCAGATCCTTTAAGTCTGGTAGATTGTGAGGTGGGGTCTCCAGTTAATATGTCCGTTTAATACGTGAAATTAATGTGCAATTTAAATCTTCCAATTGGTCTGGTGCATTTCTGTACATTGGAACTTCATTCTATTTACTGTGATACCATAATGTGTATATTATACCAAAATTTTTTCTATGTTTACGTACTGTATATTTGAACATTATTTAATACTATATTGTGACAGTTTTCATTCTATATATTAACTTCCATTTGATTTTTTTCTTAATTTTGCTGCTCTGAACTTGGTACTGTCCATTTTCTGCCTTTAATAAGCACATTTCCTTCTTGTGGGACTAATAAAGATTTATCTTATGGACTAGACTATTTTGTCCAGCCCACTAATCTGGGGAATTTGGAGGCATCTTGAACTCTATCATGTTCCACAAATAATTATTTGAGCAATATTTGCAGTGTGGCAGGAGGCATTATTATGATAAGGCAAACACGAACACATACATAAACACACACGCACAAACACACACGCACAAACACACGCACGCACAAACACAGGCACGCACAAACACACGCGCACGCACAAACACACGCGCACGCACAAACACACGCGCACGCACAAACACACGCACGCACAAACACACGCACGCACAAACACACGCACGCACAAACACACGCACGCACAAAC
>JBBKCR010000101.1:32450511-32465273 GCA_037577295.1 Ladigesia roloffi
CACACACTCTCTCGCACACACTCTCTCGCACACACTCTCTCGCACACACTCTCTCGCACACACTCTCTCGCACACACTCTCTCGCACACACTCTCAGAACCCACTTCAATCACATAATCATAATTGTGTGACGCCAATTCCTGTTGGAATATGTCTTATATTTAATGAGCGAGTGTGTTCAAGCAGCAGTGCTGCATCAATATCAGGGGATACAACAAAAATGAACATGAAAAACAAGTGATGATAAATAGATTCTCACTAACAAATTTAATAACATTGGTGGGGTATTTTACGATGAAGTGTTTTTAGTGGGACATGCACAAATACCAGTTTCTGCAGGATGGTTTTATTTTGTTGTACCTGATCTGAAACAAGCGAAGAGGTTGTTATGACACTTGTTTTTTAAAAGGTCTTTCTCCTTAACTTTATTAAACAAATTTGCCAATTTGTGATGCAAACAGTACTGTAATCATGGAACCTCATACAAAACTACACAAATCTGCAAATGATACCTGAAATCGTTCCTGAGTTTAAAGGGTGTATGAGCTGACCTAAAGAGGAGGATTCTATCACGCTGGCTCCCAGAAGTTTCCAAACAGTTAGTACCCAAGAGTGCAGATGAACCATCTGTTCAGCAGAGCCACTTCAAACAGCCCTCGATGGGAATAAAGTGGAGAGGACCAGGCTGCCAAACGCCATCCTGAGCTATTGTTAGCATGATTTCCGTTGGTCTTAAATCTGGACGTCAGACAGTGTTTACGGTTTTAGATCCACCAACCTGGTTTAGAGAGAGAAATTAAGACTAACTCTGTGCTCTGTTGGCTTCCTAATAACAGTGGACTACATGTCATCATGCTAATTACAGACACGATGCACATTTTGGACTACAGTACAGGTACTGTCAGCATCTCTGACAATTTTCATGATATTTTTGAACTCCTTGAATGTTTTAATAGTGCATTTTGTGAGGAAATTCCAACATATAGTGTTATGTTTGGGTTTTATTTTGACGTCCTATATTTTATATTGTTCTTGTCTTTGTGTCTCTGTGAAGTCAAAGCACAGTTTTCTGTGTTTTCAACAAAGTGCACACAAAATGGCCAATGGATCACTAATGTTTCCAAAAGCTACAATAATTTCTTATCTGTTGAAAACATAAAATTAAAAATGAAATAATTCCCAAAGTCAGAATCAGCCAGCAGCCGTCCACAAGCTCAGGGTATAAACGGGGCAATTCATTACGTGGGTCAGAATTTCTAAGCATTCCAGCAGAAGCAGAAACTGCTACAGTATCCGTGACCTGTTCGCCTGAAGAACCTGAAACTTTCCAGCGTCTGATACAGGAGAGGGAAAGAGAGATCGCTCTTTTCATCCACCCTAGGCAGTAAAAGTGACTGAGAAAAGTGAATCCAGACAGCATTTAAAGGGCCCTGACTGCAGAAAAAGAAGCAGGCCTAGTACACAGGCTAAATATACCTCACTCTTCAGCTCATTGGTGAAAGTTATGCAGCAAAAACAGCATGTCTTTGAATTCTTTTGTTGTGACGTCACAAATACAAGTGCATTCACAATCGGCATATTCAGCCCTGGGCAGAGTCGCCCGCCTTTCACATTGAAATGAAGAGATTACTTCTTTTTTGAATAAGGCACAATGCAGAAAAGTGCTAATTTACATATAAAACAGTCTTTGAGGAAGAGAAGGACTGTTTTTTTTTTTACCAAAACTAACACTGACGCCATATGAGAAAATAAATAATTATAATAAGTGATTTTAAACAAAGATAAAAAATGTGCAGGCCTTTGTTCAAGTGCTGCATTCAGATTTGAGCAGAACACAGACAAAACGCAAGCTTATCTGCATTCTTTACACCAGAATTTATGACAAAATTCCCAACAGGCAAGTTTTACTAAAAGAAATCACAAAAGCTCGCAGGTAATGTTAATAAAACATGCATTTATTTCCACACTACACCTGCTTGTGGTAGGAGGAGAAGCTGATGGGTTACAACACAAAGCTTCACAATATGGACAAAAGTATTGAGACACTGTAATGACATTCCATTCAAATACATAGAGATTAATATGGATTTCAAACGCTATTCCAGCTATAACAACTTCAACTCTTCTGGGAAGGCTTTTGTGGAGAGTCTTAGTTTGTACCCAGTCATTCTGAAGTGATTTTGGACAAGAATATTTTTGCCCATATTGTGCACGTGTGTGTTTGTGTGCTGAGGAACAACACTTTGGTGCCTCTAAACACATGGTTCTGAAGGAAACACAGAATAGATCTCCAAAAGGAGGCAAATTGTTCCAGATATAATGCCTGTTCTTCTTGTTTGACCATTAACCGCAAGAGGAAGAAAGAAAAATATTCTTGGTAACACACACGGCTGGAATTAGGAGACCCGTGTCCACAGCTTTCTCTCCAACCTCTCAGGAAATAATTTCTACCTGTTTAAAAAAGACTTCACATAGTTCCCCTTTCTGTAGATAATCCTTAAGTTTTTTAATTATACTGTTCTGAAATAGATTGTGCAACATAACTCAACTGCTTAATATGTGAATTGATTGAATATAACTGAAACCCCTCATCTGCTGCTACTTTAGCGTACTTATTTTTATTGCATTAACACTCTCGTAAGCCACTTTCGTAAGCCATACTGCACTTATGTTAACACAGCACTGTAAGCGTTAAACGGTATTTTGTAGTGTTGCACTTTTACTTTGTTACAATGTTCTTTAAACTGAGATTAACTATTATTTTTTGCCGTTTCTGTTATAAATTTATTCTTGTTGCCCTAAGTATTCCAATAACAAAAGAATTTCCCTAGTGATAAATAAAGTACTTAGACAAGTGAATGAATCACCCCTCAATCACAAACATAACCATTCAAAACAAAACCTTGCATCCATTCAGACAGCCGCCTCTGCAACTTCACACAATTTTATACAAATGGTACAGAGTTTGCGTCCATTTTTTGTTCTGAATAATCTTGTTTTTAAGCTTTAAATGGGGGGAAATATAGGCTGTGGGGGGCTGTGGTTGTGGAGGTTAGCCGCAGTGAGGCTCACCACCCCCGGTCCCAACCACAGAGCCACCGTTACTATGGCTCCAAACGAGGCGTTGAGGCGGAAACATGGGATAAAACCGTACTGACCTGAGATGTAGAGTCCCGTTACGAGATAAAGTCCTGAAAAAAACTCCTAAATATCCTTTTTGTGGTATAAATCACAGAAACACTCACAAAAACACTCTTCCCTCCTCCAGCCCGCTACACCCTCTGAGAGCTCCCCTCTCATAACCTACCTGTAATCAGCCTCTCCCTTTGCCACCCGTTTTAGGGATGATCCCGCCTCCTTGCTGTGATTGGTTGAAAAATCTCCTCTTCTCGGCTACAATTGGCCAAAGGATCCCGCCTTCTGTGCTCGGATTGGTTAAAGTGACCCCACTCCACCTCTCCTGAACAAGGATTTGTCAGCAGCCTCCGAACCCTCTCATGGAGGACTGGTTTATTGCCCACAGCTGATTTATGAAAATAAATGACTAATCCATCCCAGAGTTTAGGAGAAATCTTTATTTATGGGGTTCAGTCTTCTATAAAAGTACACTCTACCAGTATTACAGCATGTTTATTTATGGTTTTTATTATAAACAGCATAGGGAGAGCAATTATATTATTAAAACATAGGCTGCGGGTCGCCTGCTGGTTAGGGAGTTGCTCTTTGATAAGCTGGTTGTGGGTTTAAACCACATGGCTGCTTGTGCCACCACTGAGGTACTCTTGAGCATCTCTACAGACAGCTGGTGTGGGGGCAGCTGGTGGCCCAGTGGTGCGGGAGCTGCCTAATGATCAGAAGGTTGTGGGTTTGAATCACAGGACTGCCAGTGGCACCCCTGAGGCACCCCTGAGGTATTGTCCCCAGGTGTTGTGTTCCTGCTGCTTCACTTGGTACATGGAGAGAAAGAAGTTGTGATAATGAGAAGTCACGATATTTGCGTTTTTTAACAGAAGAGTGTTGTTAATAATATAGCGTAGAAAAGAACTCCCTGTCAAGTAATGCTTCCAAAACAATCACATTATTTTACACAAATACACACTTCATCTACTCGGTAGTCTATGAGCAAGAGGAGTAAGTTATGTATGCTCCCAACAATATTAAACATGATTTATGGACCTTAAGGCAAGTTGTGGTCCTAAGGCAAGTCCTGGCAAAGTTCAGAACTGGACCTGCTTCTGAATTTCTGATGAATGAAACATAACAACCAGTGACCAGTTATGTAATGTTCTCGTGGAAGCCTGGGTGAGTTTGTTGCACAATACTGCCATCACCTGTTTGTCTGGTGACAGTGGTAGAATGGCTCAGCAAGCCTAGTCCAGATCAACCTTCATACTCCTGCTCCATCCCTATACACTGTATGGACAAAAGTATTGGGACACGCATGTATTTTCCAGCAATCGTAATGCTTCAGCAGACCTCGTCTTGGAAAGTTTGGGGAAGAACCTTCTCTATTCCAGCATGACTGTGTCCCAATGCACAAAGCAAGCTCGATAAAGACATGACTGGAGGAGTTCAGTGCGGAAGAACTTGACTGGCCCCACAGAGCCCTGACATCAAACCCATTCAGCACATTTGGAATGAACTGGAACAGAGATTGCGAGCCAGGTGTACTTGTTCCAGCCTGGAACTTAACTCTGCAGGGCTGAGAGCTGGTGACCCAGTGGCTTAAAAGCATACCTTATATCCGGTTCCCAATTCTGAATTTTACATTAAAACGAATAGTTGAAAATAACTGCCCACTGAGCTTCAGATCTTCTCTGACCAGAGCCTGGCCTCAAAGTTTTAGAGCATTTATGTCCACTTCTCTTACTGACTACAGCATTTTGTATGTATAAAAGTGCATTTAGTATTTGTGCATTGTTCTTATATTTGTGCGTCTGTTGTGTCATAAGAAATCCTTCAAGACCAGTAGTTTTCTGATTCTGAGTTAAAGACAACATCGCTACTCCAACTAGTATACTCTTTCTGAAATGAAGCATTTGTTTTAGCCTAGCGCAAGATTAAAATGTGTAGAATTAGAAACCCAAAGACCAGGGCTGGGAACCATAGCTCTAGTATATCACCATAATTATTACATTCCCATTTCCTTCATATTTAACATTACTTCATTTGTAATTACATACGAAATGCTCACTGTATCAACAGTACATAGTATATTGTTAAATGCAACTACACCAGTGTTTCTTAGTCCGGCTCCTACAGGAGCCCCCCAGCACTGTGTGGTATTATCATTCAATATATAATTTTCATACCACATACAAAAGTGGGCCCCTCTTGGGCTGGATCAGGTGAGATGGATGAAAGGATGCAGTGCTGTGGGCAACAATGAGCTCCATGAAAGGCCATTTTCAAAATAAATTAAAGCAAGAAGGGTTTTACATCATTAATTTTATTTGCGTTTCATGTCAAGGGGTGAAAACTTGGCCTACAGCAAGCATTCGGAAAAAATATACACAGCATTTCAGTCCAGTCTTTAATTACGCACACATCAGAGCTGACTGTATACACACCAAAGTTTCCCTCACCGTTATTTTATGTACTGTTACAGTCCTTTTATCCACAAAAGCTGACCTCATCAACTAAAATGCAGACAGACAGCTTTCTAAACGAATGGTCTCTGCAGCCGGAACTACTGGAAACTACAGTAATTACAAAATTCAGTACGGAAGAATTCATGGAGTCAATTTGACATTTGAGATGCTTATATTCAGATCATTAAACGTAGTGTTCGACTGAGATGGTGAATTTAAAGTGCTTTTAAAAAATACATACGAAAAGCAAACATAATAGTTTTAAAAGGCCAGTCAAGTTTTTGTGTGTTGTTAGTTCACCCTATCTTTTACTTCAGTACTGTGTAACCTGCTTTACGCCTGATCCATATTGCACGCAGTTTTTTCCCTCCAAAACGTTTTCAGCCATCAACCTGCTACTGCTACTGAAATGTACACAGGTCAACTAATACGAGAAAAGGTGAAAATTTCATTGAGAAAAAAAACCCCAAACAAAACAAAACCAACGAATGGAAACTACGAAACATTAAAAACAATATGTAGAAAATAATAAGAAATACAATTCCCATGGCTACATTAAAACACAAATAAATAAAAACATCCACCTGCAAACACAAAATAACGGAGAAAAAAACCCCCCTATTAAATAAACCCAACCCTGGGTTTCGCTAGGCCCTTGCCCGGCGAGAGGCAGCAACGTCACGCCGAAGTCTCAGAAACGGACGAACTCCCTTCGGTTAAATACAGCGAACTGCAGCCACCAAGGCAGCAGCAATGTGTATTTATTTAATCACTTTTGATTATTTATTTATTTAGTTTTAGGTCTGAGCCAAGCAAAACCGCTACATTAAACCTTCAGTCAGTCCCACTGACTGAATCCATAAATTAATGTAAACACAACTATGAGCCAGATTAATGAAAGTATTTTGTTTATATTACAAATCTGCACAGTTTAAAGCATCACAGTCTGTGACTGTAAAAACCTGCTCTAAATGCTTCAGTAAACCGTGCCCAATGCCCATGATCTGAAACAATGAATATATGGTGATGCCATAATATATTAACTGGCCATAGTCACTGAAGAAGCATCTTTTAATGGCCTAACGTAGTGCTGAAGCATGTTCCATTGGATAGAGCTTAGAATTAATATATTCATTTCTATACTTACTGAACAGATACTTACAGTTAAAACCGATGAATTGATTGGTACGGGTCTGCCTAGGATGGTCAGAGACCCTGTCTACTAAAATTGGAGATTAAATACCCCAACACTGCTTCCTCACTGGGGAATTCCATTCAAAATGCATGAGAGGTACAACATTTGAAACCATTTACAGTTAAAATGCATTTCAAAAAATGTCTATCAAAATAATTCACAATCTGGTCAAACTAGGAAAGGCCTATGAGGCAGTACATCAAATCAATATTGAGCAATTCATGACACGAGCCTCGGCCGGGCAGGGAGCAGCAATATTGAGGAGCTCTGCCTTTTTTCATCAAACGACAAAAAAACAAACAAAAAACAAAACAAAACAGTAAGATCTACAGGTGACATTCCATTAACACAGAGACTGAGCGTTAACATACACTGCTCTATGCTGATACCACTATCAGTATTGATGCACATTAACCATTACGCTTTTGTACAGTGCTTTAAAATATACCTGTGGAGTGTCTACAGAAAGCAGCTTTGTGTCTTCTTACGTCATTCATTTGCGATTCCACTTTCCACATTCCATCCTTTCTAACAAGACGCTTTCTACTGCACGAAACCCCCAACGCTTAATAACTTATTTCCAATGAACAAAAACAAGTTCTTTGTTTATGTACAGTTAGACTGTAGTGTTTAACATATCCATTCAAGTGAAATTGGTTTAATGGAAACTATTCAGTGGAAGCAAGAGAGAACAAGACCACTCTCTCCAAACCAATCAAAAACAAGTGGTGGGGAGCATACATAAATAAGGCTAGGAGGATGCATTAACTGATATTTATCATTTGTCTTTTGTTTTTTTTGATCAGTTTTAAAATGTTCCATTCATTTCTGCCTATTTTTTGTTTCCTTTTTAAATGTTGAAGATACATTCAGCTTGGCACAGTGAGGGACTAGAATGAAAGGATATGAATAGAAACCTACTGTGTTTTAAGAGTGAAGCTACACACTACTTACATAGCAGTGATTGCACTCTGTTTTTTTTGTCTTATTAGTGTTTTCTGTGTTTAAAATGTGATATGGGTCACTAACAATATGAGTGGAGAAGACAACTGTACAGCCCAGGTAGGGATATTTCATACATATATATATATATATGTGTATATTCAAATATATATAGTCATAAGTGTTAGGCCCACTGAACTGTCCAGTTTTAGAACGGCAGCTCAACTCTTCTGGATGATAATTTCATCTAGAGATCTTACAGTCTTCAAAATCTACAGACAAGAAAGAAAAATTGTGTTAAATGTTTCATTAAAACTTTCAGTTACATTTCCTCAGTATGAAATCACTCACTTTTTACTGCTTGGCTCCTCCTCCACGAATGCCCACTGACTGGTTGTTCTGAAACAGCCCTGCTCCGGAGCGGTTAATGTTGGGATGGGTAGGGGAGGCAACTGGGGGCTGGCCTGGTCTGATTGGTTTTGCTATAAAGAGAAAAAACAAAACAAACAGGTCAGAAGTACATAACAGTGCAAGAAATATAAAGTAACAAGCCAAACAAGTAGGGGCAGAGAAACCCAAATACAAGCGAAACACTTCCTATCACGCTGGCTAAGAACCCGCTTCAAGCGAGTGTGTTTGTACATGTGCATGCATACCAATCTGTGCCGAGTGTCCTCTGCGGGCCATGTTCTTGGCTCTGACAGCCTCTTTGATGCGGTCCACCTCTTGCTGGTACCGCTTGCGGTCTCGTGCTGCGTTCTCTTTGGCCTCCTTCAGTGCCGACTCCAGAGCCTTCACACGTTCAGCTGTCGCACGCAGACGCTTCTCCAGCTTGGGCAGCTCACAGCGCAAATCTGCGTTATCACGCACCAGCTAGACACAGACAGACACAAGCTATTATTGTAGTAATTATTACCCCAATGTACTATTAAACTGATATTAAATAAAGTAATGCATTTCAGAAAAACTCATGTTTTTCTGTACCTGCTTGTGGACTTTAGTCAGCTGTTCCAAGTTGTTCTCAAGGAAGGAAATCTTCTGTTTCTGAGCTGCACTGCCACCAGTGTCATCGGAGTCCATCTCAGCACTCTGCAAAAAAAAAAAAATCATTTGTATACAACTTTCATAATTTGTATACAAAATCGTTAGAATTTGCTTCTTAAAAAGTACTCTGTAAAGGAAAAAGGACTGAAAAAATATAATGCTGCATGATCACACTGCACGCTGCTTTGGGCACAGACCACTGATCATAAGCTATTTGGACTCTAATCCAAGTCTCGCTAATCCATGTAACTACAGTTAACCCTACCTAATATGAAGCATCCGCAGGAGACAGCAAAATGTTTTAATTATCAACAGGATATTTATATCTATATCTATATCTATACATACACATACACACATTACATATACATAAACATATATATACACAAATATATACATATATATACACAAATATATACACAAATATATACATATATATACACAAATATATACATATATATACACAAATATATACATATATATACACAAATATATACACAAATATATACATTCTCGCTAATCCATGTAACTACAGTTAACTCTACCTAATATTAAGCATCCACAGGAGACAGCAATATGTTTTCATTATCAACAGGATATATCTACACATACACACATTACATTTATATATATATATAAATGACTTAAATGCACCACTGCATGTTCCAACATGGCTATCAAGTCTGAACATTCGTACATAAATCTGCATCACCAATGGATAAGTTTGGAGATGCTCTATCCAATCATCTTCAAACCATATTTACCTAAAGGTATTTTAAATAAATGGTAACTATAATCAAGCAAATGAATAAATGGAGTAAGTGAAGTATAATCAAGTATGGTGGTAATTTTTGTCTACCTTCTTGACACGGGTTGCAAGGTCTTGTACAAACAGCTTCCGCAGGTTATGGAGAGTCTGCAGCTCCTTAGCCTGAGAAGAAAGACGTCACTTTCTCAGATCACAAGTTTTTGATTATGAACTTTAGTTAAGTTTAAGCAAGCACAAAACATGACTGAAATCCTATAAACGAGTTTGCCATTTCTTTTATAGGCAAAGATGCAAAAGTAAGAGAATAATTTATTAATTTACGTGGTTTCGATTAGCAATTATAGTTCCTGTTTTAGCAGGCTGAGACTGGTTCAGGCAACACACCAATCAAAGACAAATCCAAGTCCGTAAACACAAGACTCAAGTGAGACTTGTGTCCAGAGACACACATGCATGCACATAAAAAATTACATACCACTGTCTCTTCCAGACCCTTGAGGTCTTGTCTGGCCTGTTCCCTTCTGTCCTGCATAGCCCTTTTTTACACAGACACACAAACAGGCCAAGCAAACATGAAAAGCTGCATCTAAAAATGCATATAAACTTTTAAATACAAAATAATAACTATTAGATGTCACCCAGTAATAGAACCTAATGGCCCTGATCGGACAGAATTTGATGGAGTGTGAGAGACACACATACGTGAGGTCATGAAGTTTGCGGCTCTTCTCCTGGTCTGTAGCTTTGAGCTTCTCATGTTCCACCCGGAGACGCTCCTGTTCCAGCAAGATCTTCTGATTCATACTGTGTAAGCACAGAAAGGTAAAGAAATAAATAAAAAGGAGATGATTAGAACAGGTTGTACGCTTGCACCAACACGGTATTAACACATAAGGACTCGGAGTGTCGTACTCCTGTAGCTCAGTGATGAGTTTCTCCTTGATCTCCAGTTCATCTCTCAGGCTGCTGAGCTGTTTCTGATGAGCCTCTCGGTGGTTCTGGATCTGCTGCTCCACTGCTGCCTGAACACAAACACACAAAGTGACATTTTACAATCTAATTCAGTTTGCAAACATTTAATCCAGCTTTGCATAATGTCATCAGAGTTTTTACTTCAACTAAAGAAGGTGAACAACGTAACATACAAATTAAAACAAAGAAAAGTGAGAACATTCTGAGGTTTAGGTTTTCAAAGCAAATCAAAACTTGATTCCAATGGAGAGTAAAAGAGTTCTGAACACAGTTGTATCAGTCATAAAAACTGACACTATGAACTAGGGTGGTTATAATAATATTCCACAGTCTAATATTCATTATATCTGAAGAAAAAATGTAAACTCTATGGACTTAATATATAAAAACACAATATTGATACAGTAGTTATGTAAGCTGCTTCTGCAGCCCACCCTCGTGCCAGTAATGGACATTTCCTCATTATGTCAGAGCCACTCTCCTCAAAACAGCTGTGGGGCATTTTATGAGAAAGTACTTGTCAAAGGTTAAATCAAAACACATACCTTGACCTCATTGGCTGTCTGAATCTCATTCTCTTTCTCCATCGCGTGAACCTTCTCTGTAAACGTTTAAACAGAAATAAATCAACAG
This sequence comes from Ladigesia roloffi, assembly GCA_037577295.1. Taxonomy (NCBI): domain Eukaryota; kingdom Metazoa; phylum Chordata; class Actinopteri; order Characiformes; family Alestidae; genus Ladigesia; species Ladigesia roloffi. Next base: position 32,461,658 of record JBBKCR010000101.1, read on the forward strand.
CTTGCAACAAATGTCAACTAACTCTCTTCTAAACACACTGTGCGGTAATAATAATAAAAAGTAATTAGTAATAATACGTTTAGATATGGTTTCAGACTGTCCATACCTTGAGCACTGATTTTGACCAGTTCTTCATTAAGTGAGTCTACACTTTCCTCCAGCTGCCTCTTCTTCTGTTCTACATTCTGAAGGTACTCTGTTAGAGATTTAATCTTAGCCTCATGCTGTGGGAAGAGAGAAAATACAAAACATTTTCTAAAAGATAAAAATGCATCTTCTTCACAGTAAACTCATTGTGCTACATTGTTAAATTCATTAAGTGTTACAGGCTCAATTAAATGGCAAATAACTTGTGTCCTGTAACCTGAGAAATGCGTAGTTGACACGCTGCCAGCTCCTTCTCATTCTCGTCCATCTTTTTGTTACTGTCGGCCTGAACTGTCTCCAGCTGCTTGCTGCGCTTCACCATCGTCTTCACCTCAGACTTCATCTTACTGATGTAGAGCCTGGCCACAGTGAACTCCTCATCAATCAGACCACTGCCTTCATGCTGCTGAGAAATAGACAGAAAAAGAGGAGAAACGAAAAAGGATTGTTCAGTCAGCATAGGAAACTCACATAAGTGAAAAACAAATGCATGAATGGAAAAAACTGATGAGGACATTTTATTGTTTCCTTATGTTGCACTGACTGGTCTGCATGGCCACAGTGCGTCATACCTTGATGTCATTGCTACCCAAGGCAAACCCAACTTCTGCTAGGTCCTTCAGAAGTGATGACATCATCTCAGTCACCCTCTTCTTCTGGTGATTGGTCATTTCCTTCAGCTTCTGCAGCTCGGAGTCTAAAGAGGCTAGAACACTCTGGAAAAAAAAGACATTAGGATATTATTTGAAATTATTTGGAGGAGATAACTGACTGAAAACTGCTGCTGACTACTTTAAAATATGGGTATCATTTAACAATACGACTCTACCTATAGGGTTTGTAGTAAAATTTGTTTATAATCAAGCCATGAACACCTAAAAACATTATTCATCAACTAAAATGGGAAACAATGACCTGATAGTTGCCAAATAGTGAACATTTCTATGAATCTTAGGTCTTTCTTTTGTCTTTCCCATCAACAAAATGTGAATGGAGTGGCAGAAGTGTAGGTTCATCTCTAAAAGCGTTCAAATATCAGCCGTAGCCGAGCCCTGCCATGTTTTATTTTTCTTGCTAATGACACACATACAGACTTTTCTGTATCAAATTATAATTAACGCCTTCACACCGATTTCTGGCTGAGTTCATCACTGATGCTCTCGAACTCCTTTGACTTGTCCTCCACCTCCTGGCTCTTCTGATCGTAGTTGACAGCAAGCTCCTCCAGTGCCTGCAGCACTTCTTTCACCTCCTCCTTAGACGCCTCATTCTCCAGCTGCAGCCGAATCAGCTCTGTCTGCAAGTTATCATGGTCCCTCCTTGATGAGGCCAGCAGCTACAGAGCACACAAACACAGTCATTAACATAATGCAACCAGACACTAAACATAGCTTGTTCCGCAGGCTGTCACAATTCCACTGCAACAAAGCTACAACACACAAACACACGAGAGATGAGGCTGTATACGGGTTTTGCAGTAGCTCTCACCTCTTCCTGTTCTAACATTTGCTGCTTCAGTTTCTCAGCTAGTTGAGATTGTTGATTAATCTCATCGTCCTATAAACAGAGGGAGATAAAAAAAGACAGAAAACAGTAAAGGACAGCAATTTATTAAAAGTGTTGCCAGAAAAGGGGTATAGGACTGATTTCTCAAAATAAAACAGCAAATATCCACAAGTTCAGGCTTGTCAATGTTGTTAAAAGTTGTTAAACGAAGGGTCACCTTGTCATCCAGCTGCTTGTAGAGCTTGGCCAGCTCAGCCTCACACTTGTCTCTCTCAGTGTCAGTCAGGCGCACTCCGGGGATGTTAGGGGTGGAGGCTATTTTATCATTAATCACTGTATTATCCAGAGCCAACACCTCAGCTGTGACCTTCTCCTTATCATACTGCTCCTCAGTTGGCACAGTCTCACCTAGAACCAACATACACACATGAATGACAGATTAAATTCTTTTACACTGCATTCTGGATCAGCGAGTTCTAACTGGTGTAAACTGATGTGGCTGATGTGTCCTGCACTGGCTATTTCTGTACCATTCCTCCAGCGGTTGAGTTCATTCTCCAGCCAAGTGATAGTGTTGCGGAGTGTCTTGTTCTTCTCTTTCTCTTTCTCATATTTCTTCTTCCACTGTTCTGCTGTCAGTTCAACATTGACACACACTGTGTTCTTGATGGTCTTTGCCCTGAGGACGACAAGGAACACAAACAAACGAAATTCACCACATCAGTTCACGCCTACATACAGATTACGACTTTTGAACTGTCAGTAATGACTGTACAGATGTCTCAGTAGAGACTGGATAAATGGTCTCACCTTTGGCCAAACATGAGTGTAGATTTAGTCTCAGCTTCATTATAAGAGGATGGAGAGCAGCAGATAACAATGGTGGTTCTGCAGTTTCCACCCAGAGAATCCTGTAGAATCCTGGTCATCTTACTGTCTCTGTATGGAACATAGGTCTGAAACAAACAGGAAGAGATCCATTTAATAAACTGTTGAAATGTCACAGGAAGAAATGTTTATGAGTGAAACTAATGAACCCTTTTAAATCACGTTCCTGTTTAATTACGGCTTGTCCTATAACAGGGTTTCTCCACCAGTGTAATAAACTTACCGATCCTTCAGCCAGTGCAGAGATGACATTTCCCAGTGCTGAGAGAGACTTGTTAATGTTTTTTGCTTCATCCAACACAGCTCCTTCGGCTCCAGTCTTACTGACCTATATGGAGAACCACAGCATCATCACTAAATCCCAAAGTTCATAATAAAGGCAATTTTTCTACAAGAAAGAATGCAAGAAAGCTTTACCTTCTCACTACCAGCCAGGTCAACCAGATAGAGCTTCCCACTCAGTTTCTGCTCTGTTTGCGTGTTCTCCTGCTTAACGTTAATCAGGAAGATACTGTGACTCCTGGAGCTGTGCTCATTCATGTCTGCCACACACAGAAACACACATATGTATTATTAAATAAGGTATCGTGCTTACATTCCCTTAATTGCTTTACTGTCATTTACTTTATAATTTACAACACTGTCCTAAATAAAGACAAAATACTGTCACAACATTACCAGGAACAATTCTCTTGGATTTATCATGTTACCCACTATTAGCAGGGTAAAATTACACCTTTTTCAAGTCTGTTGCAACTATCAGCCCTGAATGCTGAGAGCTCAAATATGCTTTCCGGCATCACAACTTTAATCACTGCATCTTTTCAAGCTGGTTCATGATGGAAAATTTATCCTAACTATGCGTGACCTGGTTAGCATCCATCTGAATTCTTAGAACAGGAGCAACTATTGGTCTCACCACTTCAACTAATTATACAGTAACCAGAACAAAAAAAATCCTGATCTGTTCAAATTCAAGTATATTCAATAGAAAAAACTTTTTCTGTGTCTCCCAACTTTACTGATCCCATAGAAAACTGCTTGTGTAAATACAGGGCAGGATGGAAGCATAAAG
>JBBKCR010000101.1:32465373-32477902 GCA_037577295.1 Ladigesia roloffi
TTTTTCTGTGTCTCCCAACTTTACTGATCCCATAGAAAACTGCTTGTGTAAATACAGGGCAGGATGGAAGCATAAAGAAATGTCGGGGAAGGCTTACTTGTGACGGCCACATGTCTGTTGGACTTGCCCTCATCAATGGTGTCCATGACCTCCTCTGGGCTACACACAAACCGCTCCGTGCAACCCTGAGGAGAGAGCACAGTGTGAGCTGACTCTATTCTGAACAAAACCAACCAAACATCACAATCAGCAGCTGTCGACATTCACCTTGACATATGGGACCCTGTTCTTGTCTTCATGCACAGAGAGGTTTGTTTTAGACACTGCAAGAGAGAGACAGATTTATTAAAAGAATGCATTGATAAATAAAGTATTAGAATCCAGACTTGTTTACTCATAAAAAAGGAAGCTTTTTCTGAATGATGAAGGGCATAATTAGATTTACACCACAGTCATGAAACAGTCAAACACTCTAGAGATTAAAGGATCCCTTTAACAGTGCATCTGGTATGCAATCAGTATTTTTATGTAATACAGAAAAGCTACTAAACTCCATTAACCTTGCACTTACCATCCAGCAAGTCCCTAATTTTATCCAGATATATCTCAAAATAGGACACCTATCAATGAAAAAACAACAATGTTAGCACAACTCTGGACACCTACTCGGATTAGCATCAAATGAATGAATATTAAATAAGTAAATACATAAAGACACAAGCCAATATTTCTATAGCCAGTATAAAAACAACACTCTAATTACTAGCTACATTTCATGACATGTTATAATCATTTGATCCAGGGGGTTAGATTAAAAATTGTCAGGTAGGAAGGATAATTTCACTAAATAACACCTTGAAGTGAGTGTGCCCATTATCACTAAAATAAAGCCTGCCCAAGCCAAACCTGTAAAGAGTAAGGAGTTATATGAAGGTAAACTAAACTGGAACATGAAAATGCAGAAAGGTAATCTGTGGCTATGGAAATAAGTGGCTATGGAACTGTCCAGTGGTCATTTATACCTTGATATGGAATTCCAAGTTTTCATCCATAGAGTAAATATAGTTAAATATGTCCTGTACGATTCGTGGAATGATTCCCATTCCATCTGGGTCATGCAAATTTCCCTGGAAAAATAAACAATAAGAGAAAATCAGATAAAAATGTGGCTAAATAAAAAATTACTCTGATGCTTTCCTTAATATTTCTAAATTAATTAAGCTTGCTTGTAGGTCTGCTGGAAGAGTCTCACCTCCATGGTGTGTGTTTTGCCAGATGAGGTTTGCCCATAGGCAAATATTGTACCGTTATATCCCTCAAGCACATCTGAAAGAGATTACAATAGGGTATTAAACACAGAAAAAACAACAAAATGCAAATAATTAATATTGTAATCATTTATTGGCTTACAGAAATCATTACAAATCATAAATAATTTAAAATCATTATCAAATGAAAAATATCCAGCATGCTTAATTAATGAAATCCCTTTTTCATAATTAAGGCCCCTTTAGCCGTAGAAAACTAAATACATAAAGAGAGAAACAGTGCCCTCCAGTGGTGAATATTCCGCTCATTTCTTGGTTCTTTACCTTTAACAATCTTCTGAGCACAGGCGTTATAGACCTGCTCCTGCGTAGTGTTGGACTGGAAAACCCGATCAAACGCGTATGGCTTTCCCTGAAAAACACAGTAGATAAAGAGTGAAAGGTTACTATGTAATGACTTTGGGAATAACGGACAGATGTGTTAACATTCATTCATTTTCTGTCCACTATCCTTACTTGAGTTGCAGAAACCCAGAGCCTACCTCAGGGTCTATAGGGGCTATAGGGGCAAGGCAGGGATTGAGAAGGACTCCAGCCCACCGCAATGTGCACACACACACACACAAAACGCACACAATTTGCTCACTCTCTCACACACACAACCAAAGAATTTAGAATCCCCAATTCACCTGACATGCATGTCTTTATACTGTGGGAGAAACTCGGAAACCCCAGAGGAAACCCACGCCCTCACGTGGAGAACTGTGGCAGTATGAGACTGTATGTGGTGCCTTTATGACAGTACACAGCAGCTGTTATTACACAGGACAACAATGTAAAGTGGACCCTTATAGTAATGTGTGAACACACCACACCACAGTACAGCACAGCATGAACAACGAATTTCTTTCTGAAGTAGTGAAGTACTGGGCTGCAAAAGATGATAAAGTCTGATCCTTCGTTTCTTGATTTTGAGTTCTACTTGTGCTGCTGTAGTAGAGGTGATGTGCATGTCCATTTTCCACAACATTCAATAATGAGGCAAAAATGAGAAGTTAGCTGAGTTTTAAATGTCAGCAGTGTGGAGCTAATTTAGAGAGAAATAAAAAAAACCTGTAATATTTGTAATAGCCAAAGACCGACAAGCAATGCGTGTTTGTTGTCATTTAAATCTTCCTTCGGTCTTTATAAAATGTCCCAAATAATAAAATATACACCTATATGACCATGTAAACATTTATTTCACTGCATACTACAGTAACTGGTGGTCAAACCATCAGGTGGAATCCATTACATCTTATTTATCACGAGCCAAGAGCAAACACACAATAAAAAGATCAATAAAAACACTGTTAGAAAATTACTGGCAGTAAAGTTCATTGGCAGTCTGGCATACTTTGATGCATCTTCATTATCTATGAAAACACAAAGTTTGGGTTAGGTTGGTATCAGTCAATACTAAATATTAAAATATTTGGGACATTTTGGGATCTATTGGTGATATTTAAAAACATCTCGTCAAATTACACTGAAAAGTCTATTCAGTCTATACTAAAACTTGACAATCATCCCTACCCAGCATTATTAATAACCATAAATAACACCATGAACTGCAGAATGGCTGGGGGTGTCTGAGCAGAATTTTTGCTTCAGGGAAACACTACAAGTTCCCAACTCTTGCGCATTATTTCAACCAAGCTACAGCAATGAATTTTAGATGTTTGTGACGGCATGACCACCTCTACCTGTCACTACTGGAAGCAAATTGGAGACACACACGCCTCATTACCCAGAGCTGTGTTGGCAGTAGCTCAGGGGCCTGATGCTGACTGGCTACAGCTGGACAACCAGCCTCGTTTGGCCATCTACCAGTCGCCTCTTCAGTTAACACATACATAGACACACACACAGCTAGTCTGCTGGGAAACAAAGGGGTGGGTGTTGGTGTGACTGTCTAGGACAGGGCGGCCTGGGAGCAGAAACAGGACAAAGGCAGATCCAGAACTGATACTAATCTCAGAAAAAGAAAACAAATGGCTAAAAGCTGTGAAAAGAGAGATACAATCATATGAAACCAGTGTGGCACCAGGCGCACAACACTGTCTTTGCTCTGCAGTTTATAAATGTTCCATTAATGCCAACAGACGAGAATGAAAGGTTCTCTCTTCTTAATATGGGAAAATGACACAGCAGTGAGAAAGATGGTTCCTTATAAAATAAATGTATAAATATGAATCTGATCAGATAATCAGCATACAGATGCCAACTTTAGACATTTTTATGAGTGACTTTTGCTTTAAATGAAGAAAAAGTTGCATCTTTGTTGTAGCAGCTACATACATATTCATGTAAGGTGTTTGAACACTTTTAGATTACCTGTTTCTATGAAACAGCTTATTTTAAAGCTTAATCTTGTTCCAAAATCCCATTAAGACCATTTGCTATTCTGTTATTTCCAGTAAACATACAGTTACAAATGTGTTTCCCTAGCAGACAGCCAGTAGGAAATGCCTCACAAGTTAGTGAGGCCCGTCTCTATTAATAAAATGTGACAAAAGTTAGTCTGGAAAAGTTTAATAGGCCTCCTCAAATAACAGCCATCCCAACCAGCCCCACCCCATCCTTTCAGAAATATCGGACCACATGGACAGTAGAACAAAGCTGAGATGGCTGAGTCAACACTGAGCAAGACAATTCATGCTGGTTTATGTAGGAGTATTACCAACACAGATCCTGAAGACTCACATAGCCACGATTGTATTATTCCTATGCTTCTGATATATTCCCTTGAACAGCTGCACTGTGTTAGATATGTCTCAGAAAGCAAGCTCTACTAGAGGACAACAGCCAACGATGCAATATTACAACAACTTAGGTCCACTGCATCTTGTCTGTTCAGTTATTACATTACTACAACCACCACTAAATGTAGTACAAGACATATGTATACATATAACAACAATGCTCATAACTAATGGTGTGTCAATGCACCCAAATATCATAGCATCACAATACAAAATGTGACAACATGCATTGAAAAGAACAAGCATTTTATAAATTAAGATATTTGGCTGTAATTATATTATTTATAGACTTAAGGCAATGAAAACAACATCCCTGTGCAATATCATGTGTAGTTTTCTAATTGGGTGCTAAATAATTTCATTGTATACAATATGTTACTATTATGCGCAATAGTCTTACCATGTGAAATTTGACTACTTATGTCAGTATTACTAATACATTACCATCTATATTCTGAACAATAACAGACTCCTTACTACTATGTGTTGCTAGTAATTCGCTTAACACTTAGTTATTTATGGGATTAATAATGGCATTTGTGTATACATAATAGGTTTTATTTCTTTTTATTTAGTTATTTAGACTTCATATTTTATTTAGTTTTGGTCTTTGTGTCTTTTTATGTATGTGCACTTAAAACATGAGCAATTTCCACCAGGAACAATAAAGTCTTCTGCTTCTGTTCAGTAAATCAGCCTCTCATTGCTGTCAAGCTCTAGCTTTATTAGTAAATTTTGCCACAATATGGTCATCATTCAAATTTAATTATAAATACTGTTAGAATATTGAATTGTCAAATTGTGACCCCTGAATCATTACACCCCATTACCAGAAAGATTATAAACTAGATATCATTTCAGACTGGAAAGCCTTATTCTTCATTCTACAAAATCAGTTTATGCAGCAGGAACAGAAGATGAACAGTAAGCAAACTCATCTCTAGGGAGTTTAATTCAAGCAGGCCTCGCTGGGGAAAGAAATGAGGAAAGACAGCGGTCAATACAGTCGACACAAGAGTCAGTCCAGATTATCATCAAACCACATAGAAGTGCTACTGATGCAGGACAGAAAATGGCCCACTTTGCCTTTTTAACGCAAATTAAACACATTTTAACAAAGAAATCGTCTCAAAACTAATCAATGCAGCTGTTAAAAGTTATTTTATTAAAAGATCAGATCCTGAGAGTGATCACTCTGATGTTCCATCTGGTAAAATAGAAAAACTTATCTGAAATATAGATTATTTTGCATTTTAAACACAAAATAAACCCATTCTAATAGTGAAACTGTCTCTAAAGTTTATTGCTTACAAGATCTGATCCTGAAACAATAAATCTGATGCTCCACCTGATATCACTGACCACAGCATTGTTTATTTTACAGCAATATTTAGTTTTGCTGCTGCTCCTATATTTGCACAGGTATATTTAATATATTTATCTACCTTGGCTCTGCATCTCTGCACATATCACTTTCTGTTCTAAATTTCTGCACATGTAACTCTATGCTGCTAGTATACAGTACCTGTCAAAATGCTACATTTTCATTCAGACCAAGACTGTAGCTACTGTCGATTGTACTAAATGTTGTCTTGTGTGGCTATTTTGTTGCTCTGATGTTATTTTGCTCTCTCTTCTGTCTTGCCTGCACTTCTGGCCTTGTGCCGTTTCTGTTTTTGTTCTTGTATTGCCCCATGGTCTTGGAGCTATGTTGTCTCATTTCACTATGTGCTGGGTCTATATGGTAGAAATGGAAGTTAAATATTACATTACACTAATTTGGCAGACACAGTTATCAAAAGCGACTTGCAACATGACAAAACACTCACATTTCAAAACCATCTGAGAATCAGGGGAGAGTAAGTGCTAAAATCTTAATGTAAGAATAATGCAAGATGATGCAATAGGGGAGAACCAGCTTTCTGAACAGGTGAGTCTTCAGGAGGTGTTTTAAAATAGTGAGAGGTTCTACTCCTCTTGTTGGCTTAGGCAGCTCATTCCACCAGCAGGGACCCAGAATGGGACCAGTCTGGACTGGATTTACCTTGTGAGTAGGGTTGGCCGAGCCAGCGGAGGGAGTCAATAACAACCTAAGCCTGAATGACAGGGTTAAAGTAGCTGGATGCTGAACCGAACATGTTACTCTTTAAGAGTTAGTGACGAACTTAATTCAGACTACCATGGGTAGGTCAATCAACAGTGGGGAGACATGCCAACGTTTGAGTTGTTTGGAGACCAGCAGAACCAGTGAGATCTGAAACAGCTGCGAGGGTTTTACCAAGCAAGCTGGAAGACCCACTATGAGGGCACTGCAAGAGACTTAATTGAAATTAAGTTGGCATTCTTTTGCCTTTGTTCAGCCAGGCCTGATTAAAGTAGGCCAAGTCATCGTGATGGACATCCTGCAGCTGTGATGCTGAGCCAACAGTCTTTTGTCTGGAAGAACTGGATACAAAATGTACATCACATTTAACATTATGCTGTTTATTTCTAACGCAGCTTTGCAGAACGTCAGTGTCGAACTGATATCAATAAATCCACTGCGAATGAATGAATTGGTTGGCGTTTTTAATCCATGACCATTTATGCATTTTATTGTAATAAAGACAAAGATAAGCTCATTCGGAAAGGTTGGCAACTTGGTAGCCAACATAAATTCATTCACCGCAATTTTTAGAACGGTATGAGAGATGATAGAGATGATGTTGATGATGCTGCACCATGTAAATAAAACAAAGCTAGCTGTTATGCTAACCATGGTATGCTAACACTTTTCAAGGTTAAGGAGATTTAACGGTTTAGAAGATAAAATTTCACAGATCGTAAATTAATTTATTAGTGCAGTTACCGTTAAGACCACAATTAAGCACTGTGTGGTACACAGAAAGCCGGGTTGGAGCTAAAAATTGGGCTAAAGCTAAAAGCTAAGCTAAATGGTTAACGTTAGCCGTTTCCATTGGCTGCACTCACCCCGACGACTACGTTGTCTTCTCCTTGAAATTTCGGGATGTATTTGTCGCCCCTCATCAGCTCGGAGCTGTTAAGGGGCCTGAATCGACACATCACTTTGATGGTGCACTCCGCCGGGTCTGCCATGGTCTCCCCGAGTCTTCAGGCCGGGGGAGCCGGGCTGGGAATCGGTGTGTGGGGCTGAGTGAGGAGTGACGGACGGAGAGACGGAGGGAGGCCGCACCCCTCGACGATTCTCTGGCTTAATTCAGAACAAAGCAGGTTCCTCGGATAGAGCTACCTCTACACAATGGTCACCCAGAGTCCCCTCTCTCCCGTGGCCACGGTGGGGTACCCGTGGCAGCCCCCTCTCTCTCCTTTCCTCCGTTTTCTCCGGGATCCCTCCGTCCGGCTCCGGCTCCGGGGCTCGCGCGGATGCTCAATGACGTCACCCGCCCCGTCCCAGTTGTTGGTTTTGCAACCCGCACACTCACTCACTCTCTTTCTCTCTCTCTCTCTCTCTCTCTCTCTCTCTCGCGCGCGCGCACACACACACACACACACACACACATACACACTTTCACATATATACATATTCATACACACAAATACACAATCTCACAGACAAATATACACACATTTTCACACAGATACACACAAGCACACTTTTTAAACTTACACTTTATGGACAGACGTATTGGGATCTTTACATAACAAGTAGATTAATCACATTGTATTCAAATCCATAGATTTTTAAATGGAGTTTCTTGGAAAGCATTCCACATCATTTTAATGTTTCAGTGGAAGTTTGTGTCAATTCATTCTCTCAAGCATTTATAAGGGCATAGACACTGATGCTAGGCGAAGGTCTGGATCGCAATCTCCATTGCAGTTCAACCCAAACGTGCTTGATGGGGCTAAGGGCAGGGCTCTGTGCGGCCACTGAAGTTCTTCCACACCAAACACATCCAGCCATGTCTTTGCTGGAGCAGAAAGCAGAAGCTGGAAGCATGGTGTTGTCCAAAATGTCTTGGTATTGTGAAGCATTAAGATAACCCATACTCTGAAAAATATGTATGTCCCAATACTTTTGCTCATATCATAGTTTTTTTCTGTTATGTTATCTTTGTTAGTCTTTTTTGTTTTAAATAAGACTGGTATACTGTAGCTAAAGCCAATCCCAGAGGAAAATTCAAAGCAATATTTTGCTAAGAACATTTTTTGTCCAGCCTATTTCTCCTACACATAACTCAGTTTAACATTAGTATCAGACCTGTAATGTTTTCTCTTCTTAAACTACAGAAGTTCAGCTTTTGAAAAAGCGCATTCTTCTTATCTTAGCCCAGTTTAAGGTCTTAAAATTGCCTTTCTTTTCTCTCACTGCTCTGATCTACATTTGTCTCAGATCATCAGGTCTTGAGATAAACCATAAGATTCAAAACAAAATTTGGTTGCCTCAAAAATATTTCTTAGTGATCAAATTCAAGTCTCAAAACTACCAACGTCAGACAGATTTGTGATCCATCAGGAGATCCAAAAGAGAAGAAACTAGATAAACTGATGAGAATGGCAAAATAATATCTGTCTTAAATATTTTCATGCTCAGTCTTTCTCTTTCAAAGTAGGTTTAGGACAAAATCAGACTTCAATCAAATAAGAAATGTATTTATTTCTGGTTAGACAAAAAAAAAGTTCCTCTGGGATGTTATAGCTGAGCAGTAACTAAATAAAGCACCAACCATTTATAATTAAAAAAATCTTTTCATGTCTCTAACACAGGCAAGTGGAAAGCTTGTGATAAATGGTGAGCCTGCCTTCAAATTATAGACCTGAGCTCATTCAGATGTCCTCATCACTGTGGAATCCCAGTAAACCTCATTTCACTGACATTAAGCGAATAAAGCCTGCAGCTGAAGGTGAAACAGGCCAAAAACTGCCCAAAATGAACACAGTCAGACCAGGAAAGGGCAGCTGCCTGTTTAACACTACACAGCTCATCCCAGGCCACAGCTAGAACCTCAAGTCAAGTTAACTCAGATAGGTTTATGGTCATTTCAGCCATATTCACACAGCACACAGTGAAACCACTGACTGCGTGACACTCCAGGCGACATATTATAATAGTTGTAACATGTGAACGCTGACACACCGAAAATATGATACTGCTGTGTGTTGTAGAGGGTTTTTGTGAATGTATTTTGACAAATTGTGCATCAGAAGCAGTGATGAACTGGCTGAATCAACCAATCTGCTTCATAAAATTGTGTCAGTCAGGTTCCACAATACACACACATAACAAACCATATAACAGAAAATTAACATAAATTATATTGCCAATAACAAAACAATATTTTAGCAGAGTTGAGCTGGGGAGGGCTCTCCCATCATGCATTGCTCCCACCTCGAACTGTTTATTGTTGTTTGTGTGTGTATTTGTGGGGTTATTTTGTGTAGTTAGAGTAGAAATGTGCTATTGTGTTTATTAGATGTGTTTTTGTGTGTTGGGAATGTGTTTGGGTGGTAATTATTATGTGTTTTATTGTCATGGTACACAGACTACCATGAGTGGCTAGCCAAGGTTGTTCTGCGCTGCATCTAAACCCTTCTTATGCCTCTGCTATTCAAAGTTCTTAATACAATTGTGTGATGTTTCCACCGTGAGTTCACCAGCTCTCGCTAGTGCTCTGTCTCGTCTCTAAAATGATCCAGGAATGAGATCATCACAATATTGTGCTAAGACATACAGGATGAAACAGTAAGTAAGAAATATGCCAGTAAAATTAAACCAACACAATATATGTTAATGATGTAATAAACAAATATGTCCTATGTACGTGGGCAGCCTTGTGCAGTATGTTGAAAATGTGCAGTACATTTGAAAACAGCAAGTAAGACCTGAGTATCAGCTTGAACTTGAAGTTTTTGTGCATTTTTGTCAAAATATTGTATTCATTCAGATGCACTGAATAATGTCTTGTCCTTTTGTTTTGTTGCTCTTATGTTCCTTACACTGTGTGTGTTATTTGTCTGAAATTATTAGGTCTTGTGCGTTTGTGTTTTTTGTTTTGCATTACAGTCCTGTACCAACCTTGATTTGTTTCACTTTGTTTGGTGTATAGGGCTGAAATGACAATAAATCAAGTTTCCTTAAGACATACAAGAAAAAATGTGAGCCAGAAATACGTCAGGAAAACTGAGTCACACACAAAGACATGTAAAATGATGTGACGACCACGCATGTCCTGAGTATGAGGGTCGCTTTCTGCAGTGTATGTTAAATGTGCAATACATTTGAGCATCCACTTTCTTCTGCATTCTTGCACACCTAAGGAATCAGCTGCTAGAAAACAGTATCTGTCATAATATTGCATTTATTCAAACAGTAAGTGCATGAAATGCAGTCTTCTGTTGTTTTGTTGCTCTTGCGTTTTTCTTGCATTCTTGCCCTCTTTGCACTCTGGGTATTCCTGTCCTGTCTGCGCTAATGTAGTTGTGTTGTTTCTGTTTTTGGTTTTGTGTTGCTGCGTGGTCCTGGAGAAACGCTGTTGGGTTGACTTTGGAGCTGTGCAGAGCAGACGCCCATGTTTGATGGTCTTAAGTGTAAGAACTGGGCAAACAGCTCCTCCTGGAAGTGCTGAAACCAGAAAACCTGTTCTGCTGTTCATTTACAGGGTTCCAATTCCAGTGGCTACAGACTCATACCTGAAATGTAATTTTAGACCACATGGTGCAAAAGCACAAAGGTTTTAGAGGCGCACTCATGTCTGTGGAAGAACAGTATTATGCAAAATCTTAGGCAACTATGCAGTCCTTTTTCTAGCAAACAAAATAAGAAAACAGTAAAAAGTCTCAAGATTTGTCTGTAAAAAAGTAGTTGATATTGTGTGAGCTAGGGAGGACAACACATGTTCAGCTCCAGATTCCTCCTCGTTTCCTCCAGGTGAGGTTAGGATTTGTGAGCAGCCCAAATCATGCCCAAATCGCATACATTTAAATTAACGAAAAAAAACTAAAAACCAAAATTCAGCAAACATCACAGCCAGCTGTAGTGTTTCATCCAACAACTTGAAATTGTATTTGATTTTTATGTGTAACCTTGACCTTGGTTAAACAGTGTTACTTCTGAAAAATATTATTCGAGGAATATTTAGCCTCTCTATTATAAATACATCCAAACATGCTTCAAACCAAATCTGATTTCAAAACTACTCAAAACTACTAGAAAACAAAGTGTCAGACATGAGATTATTAACTATTTCACTCTTAGAGACATTAAACTATTCTGACTTGGTATGTATCTCCAGAGCAGATCAAAATATATCAAACAATTCAGTGCTTGTCGTAGCATGGAAAGCATGCACGCTGAAAGCAAATAATTTGAGTGAGAGAATGATGCTAGACTGAGCAACTGGTCTCCATTTGACTCAGCACCTGTGAGACTGTGCTATCAAATCACATTCCATACACAACTCACATGTCATCATTGGGAGGGTCAGTTATTGTGAGTGAAATGTGTGTGTGAGCGTGTGTGAGGGAGAGGGGGAAACACCTGTCTCAGATATTTATGTGCAAACGTGTCTACATTTGTTTTTAGGTGTGGATGTGTGAAATTGCTAGAATATTGCAACAGTATAAATATGATTTATACATTTATCTATAGTATAACTTGCAGAGAATCACATTTATGGTTATTTTAAACAAACGCCGTCCGGATGGTTTAAAGCTGTATGTTATTGGTGATCTAAAGGGGAAATAGCGCCCACCTGTGTTGATACAGAGAACTGCACGTTCTGAATCCTCAGGCCTGTTTATCTCCCCAGCAGCAGATCGATAAAGCCTAATGCAGGAACGGATTATTTCTTGTATCTTATTATTGGATCTGAATTGAAATAATGGAGATATAGTGCAGGATGTTATTTTTAATGTGAGTTTTTATATGAGCTTGACCTGTATTTATGACCACAGTACACGGGGTGTGTAGTGAGTGAATCATACTGAGTGAATCATAGCTATTTTATGAATAATTGACCAATTGCAGGGGTTAACTGGACATCACGAATGGATCCAAATGCATTTTAACTCGTACTGTAGCTGCTTTTGTCTTGTATTATTGTATTAATGTGTTTTCTTGCACTCTTGTATTTGTCCTGTCTTCGCTTATGTAATATTTTGTTGTTCTGTTTTTGTTATTTGTGGGACTATGTTCTGGTGTTGCACACTGGTTCTGGAAGAATGTCGTTTTGTTTCACTGTTCAGTGTATGTGGTTGAAGTGACAACAAGCCTGTTTGACTTGAATTCGCTCAAATATCTCAGACAGAAAAATTGCTACGGTCTTGAGTTAGGAACTGTTTGGAGCCTTAGGGGATCCAGGACCGGAGGTGGCAGGGGCATAGCATACAGGGGATGGGGGGGATTCAACACCCCCACTTTTGTTAAAATGTGATTCCATTCCCCCACTTTTGTCAGATTATATTGTATTAAATTGATTAAATTGTATTTATAACTTG
>JBBKCR010000101.1:32482668-32495127 GCA_037577295.1 Ladigesia roloffi
TCTCTCTCTCTCTCTCTCTCTCTCTCTCTCTCTCACACACACACACACACACACACGTACACGCACGCATAAGTACAAACACACAACCATGCACGCTTTAGCAAATACGCTCTCAAATTCACACGGACACACACACAAACATGTACACACAGGGGCGCCGCCAGAAATGAGAATTAAGCTAATATTACTAGCCCCATCAGCGCTGGGCCCCTAGAATCCTTCTAACCTTTCCCCCCTTGGCGGCGCCCCTGCATACACATACTCACACAAACATGAGCTCACACATACACACTTAGCACATACATACAAATACAAAAACACATACACACACACAAATACACAGACGTGCACCCATAAACACATATACGAAAACACATATACACACATGACACACGCAGACACACACAAAAACAAACATACACTCGCACCCACACAGAAGAACTAAAATATCAATCTCATATAAGCTGAGTGTTAATGAAAAAGCAACGTCATGGTGAAGTCTGAGGAGATGGAAGAGTGTCTTTGCAAATAAAATCTTAAAACATCCGAGAGCCCTCGCCCTCAAATACAAGCGGCACAACAAAGCAGAACAAAGCAGAAATACCAGACAAACAACGGATAAAATACAGAGACGAGAATCACTAAAGCTTTAAAAATACTGCAGCAGCAGCTCCAGATCCTGAACAGTCCCATTTCAAAACAAATCAAATACTATAAACACTTCAAGATGTGCAAGTTAATAAGTATCTGAAAATAACTGCTAAGTGACCTAACCCCAAGCTGATTTGTAGAGAAATTAATATTACTTACATTTGCAGTTTTGCTACACAATCCAGCTCACAATCTTTTATTTATCTGTTATTTATCTATTTATCTGTTATTTATTTATTTATCTGTTTTAATAATACTGGAATAATACTGGAAAATATATTGAAATATAAAATGTTTTCCTCCAATATTTTAAATTCAGATATGAATTGTGTGCAAAGGTTTGAGCTTCGTTTTACTTTTAAAATGAACATAATATTACTGGGGGCCCCAAATTTTTGCATTTCACCACAACCAGGAGACACTATAGGTGAATAATAATAATTTTCAGAAGAATTTACATAGATTTACTGACTTGAATATATTTTTTATAATGTTTTTGGTACATAAATGCATATGCAAACTTAAATATATTAATATTTGCATATTTTCTAAATAAATTGCCTTTGGATGATGTTTAAATAATGTAGTGTGGCTGCATTGTGAAGAATTTCAATCAGATTATCAGACACTTTTAGTGTTTAATGAAGAAAATGCTAGGCTTATAAAGCACTTCAGGTCATTTATGGTACAAAATTCAGCATAATACCTGATATGAATGATATATTAGGAAATGGCTTTCTGTAAAATGCTTCAGGATATGGTTAGTATTGAACAGGTGGAATCTGATGGTGCAGGGGCTTTAGAACAATGGTTCTTTACGTTTTCAACATTAAGGCTCACCTATCTTTCACAGAATGTTGCCAAGGCTGACTTTGCCACATTATATCTTTAATAACCAATTGCAGACCAATGGCCTTTCTCAATTTGACATTTGCGGCCCAATCAAAAACTTTCGTGGCCCATCAGTGGTCCCTGGCCCAGTGGTTGAGAAACCTGGCTTTAGAAGATGAGGTTTTTGGCTCTGAATGTAGACAAAATTAGATTTTAAGAAAAAGCTGGTCTATTTATCACACAGCAATGTAAGAATGTGAACCATTTGTGTGAATGTTGTAATTAGTTGAAAAAAACAACAATGTAAATATTCCACTTTGATTCTATAAGCTTTTCAGAGAAAAACAGCACAACTCTGTTGAGTGTGGCTGGAGCTAAACCTTCATTAGAATGAACAGAGTTTGGAAAATACAGATGTGAGTGGACTGTTACTAATTAACACGTTGAAATCAAGATAATTTTGTTAATTTTTGATTCAGATTACAGTGAAAAAGTAGGGCGGCACAACATATGATCTGCATATTGTTATTGCAAGATTAGTTGTTGCAGTACTGATATCTCAAAAGGCTGCAATATGCAAATGAGCCTCAAACCACTGTGTTTCTGACAGGGTGGCCAATCAGAGCTCCAGGTGAGTTACTAAGTGTTCTGATGACCTGAAGTCTTAATATAATCCAGCAAAATTCGAAATATTTTCATATTTAACCTTTAAATGTGTTGGCAAATTGGTGCATGAATGGGTGGGGCTAAACTTAGGCAACTGGAAGAAGCAGGTATATTTAAATTTATTGAATTTGGGGTAAAACACATTTAATGCTGCTTTCCTGCTGAAATGCTACTCTGCCTTAGAGGAAAACCAGCTTGAATCAATTTTGTATTGAGGGGTAAAAAAAGATTTGAATTAATTTGGCAACAAAGTTTTATTTCTGCATTAACCAAACATGACTGCAAAACCTATAGAGACATTTATAAGGGTGTATTGCAACAGGATTAATGCTTGATCAAAAGTGAGAGGACACCAAAATAGACAGAAGCAGCTTTTATGATGCTTGGAATAAGCTTAATAAAAATGAATGCAATAATACATCCCTTGTCATGCATGCTTTTGGATGCTGGCCTTCAGAGAAATTCTCTGCTGGTGTTTTTTGTTGTAAGTGGGAGGTGGTACACTACATTGACTAAAGTATAGGGACACACCTCTTAATTACAGAATACAGGTTGAACATAATTTCAACTGAAGAGCAATCTTAATGCTTCATCAGATCAAGACATTTTACACAACACCATGCTTCCAACTTTGTGGATTCAGTTTGTGGAAGTGCAGAGCTCCATAAAGACATGGCTGGATGAGTTCAGTGTAGAACTTGACTGTCCATACAGAGCCCAGACTTCAATCCCATCCAGCACCTTTCAGATGAACTGGAACAGAGAATGTGACCCTGGCCTTTTCATTTAACATCTCTGTTAAACGTCTCTGACCACATAAATGCCCCACAGAATGAAGGCTCACAAAAAATGAACGCCAAAATCTTGTGGAAAGCATTTCAGAGAAGCTGCAATGGGGGAACCAACCCCATATTATAGTCTATGGATTCAAAAACGATATCTCAAGTCCCTGTTGGTCAGGTGCCCCAATACATTTGTCCATATAATGTAAATTGGAATAGGAGAAGACAGGGAAACAAATTTATGGACAAGAGAAAACGGATCGAATGGAATAGGAGGATAATTTTAACCTGAGGAAAGGTAATCTGTTGGTTTCACGTTTTCAGGTCCTCAATTCCAAAATCTGCTGCCACTCTCATTCCACTGCCATCAAAAAAACTTTATTTTTGAATGCTTAGACTTCCAATTTCCACTTTTCACAGTTTGAGTCACTCAGCTTTGTAAGTGAATTAGGCTAAATGTTTTTCTTCTGCTCCTGAAAAGCTGCTGTTCTGCAGATAGGTTCCCTCACAGCCGCAGAAGAGTTATTAGTACGCTGCTATCTTGACACCAGGCATTCTGCAACTTCACCCTGTTTACTTTACTTTTGGATACATTCGGTGCAGTGTGTGAGAGAGGATTGACTAAGAGGTAGGCCAGCTTAAACTTTCAATTTAGAAACTTCTAGACGCAACTGTTATGAATGGGGTCAGATCAGGGACTGCTGTCAAACTCGGACATCTGGGTTTAAAGAAAAGGTTACTAGTGCCGAGAATGTAAAGCTCAGTCACCAGGATACACCATCGTTTCATGTACAGTACTGTACAGAAGTCTTAAGGTATCCCACATTTTTTCAGTTTCCTTCCAAAGATCCAGACTTTAATGTGGTCTTGAAAAATAGTTCTCTACTCTTACTGAAGGACTTCCAAAGACTCTCATTTCCAGTCCAGTCCCTGAACCAGACCAATTTCAGAGGAATGTTTGTTAAAGAGACAGTGACCTACATATGAACCATTCAAGCAGAACTAAGTGCAAGTCCTGAACCAGTGAAGAACCAGGAGCAGATGGTTCCAGATGATCGGATGGTGATCAGTATACTGGTGGTGCTGAATGGCGAGTGGTTGAAACTCCTTTATCTAGGTTCCTTGTATCTTCAGCCGATTTAATTAAATCTAAGGTGATGAAAATAAAATAGAATAATAGTGTACTTAAATACCAAGAATATTACTTTAAGTGAAAGACATTCAACACACAAACACAATGTATCTTTTAAACCTGGGCTTTATTGTCAGATTTCTGTGGGAACGATCACATCTTTTTTTTTTTCCTCCCCTCTCACTTTCAATATTATTTTCTTTTTTATATTTTCAATATTTTAATTCTTTGTCTGCCACAAGGCTGGACTGGAGCCCGGGTGGGTGTTCAGTTCAGCCGAGTGGACTGGGCGTTAGAGACCTGAGCTCAGGACAAGTCAGGACCGCACGACTGCAGCCTTGTCCGAGAGCCATCCTCTTCACGGAAGAGACGAAAGCAGTATATTCCCAAAGGAAGGCACACCTTTAAACTTGTGGTTTTATTCCTTGAAATAGTCTGGAGTCTGTCTGATGATGCGGTCAGAGACGGAGACCGAGGAGAGCAGAGCTGGGGGACTCCCTCCTGCTCTTTCTCCCGCGTGTCTTTTAGCCGAAGTTACGACACGGTCACAGCAATAACGGACAGTCATGGGCTTTCGCTCGCCAGTTGAGGGTCACGCTGACAAGCAACCAAAAACGAAGTCTTCCATTACACGAAGCGCAAAGTCGCTTCACCACAAGAAATGAAAACAGAAACTAACACCAAGATACAAAAATAATCGTCTTTTTGTTGTACAAAAAACTACAATGGAGGCAAAACATTTCATATTATGAAAAGAAACTGAAATTATACAAAAGCAGCGATCATCAGTACTGAAAAATAAACAAAAACACAAAAAACAAACAAAACAGTGCTTAGTTGAGATGGAAGCCTCAGATGCTCCCGAGTGAAGACTTCATGACTTGTCAGTCACTTGTTTTAGGATGATTAGTTAAATGGAAGAAGCCTGCACATTCCTCTCTACCCCTGCCCAATTCCCAAAGCATTTGAAATAACCCAAAACCAAAACCACCCCCCTCAAAAAACAAACTTAAAACAAAAAAGTTTCTGTAGCATCCATTTGATTTGCAAGGAGAATTAGGAAAACTTGAGAACAAAGGGCCTGACAGTTTACCAAAAAAAAAACAAACAAACAAAAAAAAAATGTAAAAGGCTACTCAAACACAAAATAGCAACAAATTAGGGTACAGTGTTTGTGGAGAAAGAAAATAGGGGAAAGAACATGTAAACACAGCACAATAAATAGGTAAAACAGCAGGCTCTCAACATGCAACCATTCTGAAACCCTTTCTTCTGCTACACGTCTTCCGATCGTTCTACCTGCATTCTTCTTCTCCCTTCTCCTTTCGCTTTTTTCTTTTAGTAATTCTCAAGTGCAAAACATCACAAATGAAAAAATCGGTTTTCAAGTAACATATATACAAGATTCTGGGGGGGTTGTGGAGCAGGGAGTTTTACAAATAGGCAGTTACTGTACACTGAATATTCGCATTCATAATTTACATATGAATTATTTTCTCTTATTAACAGTAACGAATATATATATTAAAAACAGGGAAGGGAAAAAAAAGGAAAAAGTATAATAAAGAGATGAGATAAGCTGTCGAGACATGACAGTTGCTGTGGAAAACCGCTGTCCCTTTGCATTCCCAAAAGCGATTGGTGCACAGCACCAAAAGACTGGACTTGGGGGGGAGTCACCCAGGCAATGGTTACTACGTCACCTCCATAGCAACTGTGTTTTCCGCTATACTGAGGGACTGCTTCTCCTGTTCATGATTCTCCCTGGAAGAACAAACACCAAGACACATTGGAATTAGCTTTACACACATATATAAGTATGTACATCTTTATACCCACACCCACACACATACACGGCATTCACTGTGATCCCGCACGTTTTATACGGTTAATGAAAAAAAATTAAAACCAAAATTAGAGTAAACCCTTGCTTTTATGTGGCTCAGTAGTGGCGGCTTTAGTCTGTTACCGATTTTTTCTGCGAACCAATCTAATAGGACCTTGATATATAGGGGAAACTGCAGGTATCCTCTGCATTTTTTTAACTTGTCTCGTGCTGGGCTGTTTATGTGCTGGTTGTTTAGGTTTGGGCATTCTCTGCCACACCCCCTTGTCCTCGTGTTGGTTGTTTATGTTTGGGCTTGTTGCTGACAAAGGGAATCAGACAACTGAATGGAATGAGCTTCCGTTGCTCAGCGCCACACCAAACAACCAGAAAGATGGGGTGTGGCGAACGAGACATGGACCTCACCGTCACCTGTACTAAGAGAAAGGAGGTTTGAAAGTACACCTTCTGAGAATGATACTTATTTCTCCTTGTTGCTAATTGGCTGCCCTTTAATGCAGCTGCAGTCCAGAATTCCCCCCATCATGTTCAAATGTTTGTTTAGAATTTTGTTTCACACTATAAAAGTGGGCTTAAAAAAAAAAACCCAACATCATGGTCTTTCACACGACGCAAGTGCGATAAGCAGAGGTTCTACAGTCACCTTCCTATGCGATGGAATAAAAAAAAAAAAAAAAGCCATTTTCCCCCAGGTTAAACCTGCTTTGATCAGCACCCAAGAGTAGAGACATATGCCCAATTACTACACTTTCGGCCAAATAAACAAACAAAAAAAAAGCACAGCCTTCTTAAGCGTCCCTCATGTATGACCACACACAAACACACACCCACACACATCTATAGAAACACACCCCCACACAGCACTCTTTCCATATGCTAAAATAAAAATACCCCACAAAAAGACACAGTAAGCAGGTGTGAGAACTCACCCACTGGTGACTTTGGGGAGTTGACAGTTGGAAGCAGCGGCTGCAAGTTTTAAGGCAGCGGGTGGTACACCGCTGAGACTTCTGGGAAGGTGGCGTGCATTGAGGCTGGCAATCTGGGGCGTCGCCACACTCAGACGCAGATTGTTCCCAATCAGAACCTGAGGGGCTGCGCTGGCAGTATTGTTACCATGGTTACTGAGTGTGTTGTGTGCATTGTGGACAGAGCCTGTGGTTGAAATACTGTTAGAAGTGGGTAAACCAGTCTGGGGAGAGCTCGTCATTGGAGATGGGCTCGGGAGGATTGAAGCTGATGTAGCAGAGAGTTGTAAGCCCTTGTAAACTCCTGGAAGAAAACAACCAAATATGAAAGCTGTGGTTGCTATTGTTACAGTGCCTTAACAGTTAATACAGTGCATGAATATGGCAGGAAGATATAGATGGCTTAACAAAGTTGTTAAAAAACAAACAAAAAGCGAACTTGGCAATGTGATTTCTGGTAGATCTGATCAATTTTAGGTGACTAAACAGATGAACAAAATGTAACAACTTGTTTTATAGTGACAGTGAACATTGACACAAAGCCAAGTTTTGGTGATGGTTGCATCTCAGCTGTAATCCTGAATAGTCATTAACCTCTATGGTTGTGTCAACAGTCAGAACATGTTTGTTGCTGAATGTTCCAAAACACTTTGGCGCGACACTGGAGGAAATAGTCGGGCCGCACTACTATGTGACACTATGTTCTGAAGGGTTAAAGTAAGACAATTTTGTGACCAGACACAATCTGTTTAAACTACAAACCTGAGGCCTGGATGATGCCATTGACTCCACTTCCTATTACACCATCCTCTTTAACTTTTTGGGTCAGCAGCTGGTCAGATGTGATGAGAGCAGAGGCGGCAAACTGAGCACTGGCTGAATCCAGCGTCTTCGATGCAGGAGACTATAGTGAAGGGAGGAGAAGGTCAGGCAGAAAATTACACACAGACACACACATTTATACAGACATATATCCACATTTATATACACACAAATTTAAATTCGAAACAAATACAATTTTCAAAACCCTACTGAAATTTGAGTATTTTTTTCACTATTTCACACACCTGTGTATTGTCAGATGGATCACTGACTTGCTGTTGGGTCTGCTCCAGCTGTTGTTTCTGCATGAGAGCCAGCTGTTCCTGATGCTCTTGGTACTGTTGTGCTGTGAAAACTGAAACATATGGACGCTCATCAGTATGAAGCACAAACATTCCTGGAAATGAATCTTATAGGCCCATGGATATGAATGCTGTCTGTGTATTAACCATCTGTTACTACTGTGCAGTAGGGATGCTCCGATTAGGATTTTTGCCACCGATACCAAGTAGCGATTTTTTGTCTAGGTGATCGGCCGATACCGATGCCGATTCTAAAGCTGCAAGTTTATATAACTGATATTTAAGCTCCCTGATCACCATTCACTTTGTTCAGATAAAGTAATACTATAAATGTTGCCTTTGTTGTATGTGTGAGTTTTCTCCTGTTGTGTGTGTGTGTGTGCGCACTTGCAAGAGTTTTTTCACGGTCTGCGTGCGCGAGAGTTTTCTCGTGGTGTGTGTGCGCGAGAGAGTTGTCTTGTGCTGTGTGTCTGCGTGCGCGTGTTGTGTGTGTGTGTGCGTGAGCAAGAGAGTTGTCTCGTGCTGTGTGTCTGCGTGCGTGTGTTGTGTGTGTGCGTGCGCAAGTTTATGCATTCTGCTGTCTTTTATAATTAGGTGACGAAAGTACCGGGTTCGTCCCTAGTCCTCCTGCATTGACGTCATCAATTGTGATTGGTTCCTAAGATCGGCGAGCTTAACGAGTTCCGATCGAGTCACAAATTCTGATTATCGACCGATAACGATCGGCCACCGATCGATCGGAGCATCACTACTGTGCAGCACTGTGAAAACTCTCTAGCCACCCTAATTTCTTCATAGTCGGCTTCCAAAGTTCCAAACTTTCTTTGACTTCCAATGTATTCTTGAAGGACTTTTAAAGACTAAACCTGACCAATTTCAGAAAAATGTTTGACTTATACAGTGACCAACGGATGAATCATTCGAGCAGAACCAAAACCAGTGTGCTGAATAAGCTAAGTCCTGAACCATTAAAGAAACCAGTGCAAACAATTCCAGATGATCAGACAGAGATCAGTATACTGGTGGTGCTGAATTCTCAGTGGATGGAACTTCACAGTACTGAAAGTGTCGCATATATTAAATCAACTGTAAACAATAAAATCACAAAGAAGACTAATTACTGTCATTCCAACGAATAGATGGCAGGCACATTTCAATTAAGTGTGCAGTTTACCTGCCACTAAGAACCAATACATTTATCAGGCACAGTACACAACCAGAGCACATAGGTAGATTGTGCAGTAAGCTTGCTGACAATTTGATGAGGAAATGTAAAAAATGACATTAATTACATTGTAGTGTTTATAATGAAAGTAGTGTCTACAATGAAATAGGGGGAAAAATGTCATTACTATTAAAATAGCAATGCTAAATGTCATACCTCTTCTGTATGTGATACACATGCAGAAATAAGTATGCACATGTTTTAGGCATAATATGATGCCACTGAGTTCATGGATTGAAAGAACAGGACGTTACGTCTCAAATTAACAAGTGTGAAAAGGGGTAATGTTAGAAAGCAAGAGTTACACTCTGGGGAAAGGAAAAAAAAAGACTAAGAACACAAAGCCTTCAGGATCGGAAAAGGTATTCCTTTCATTTTCATTAGTTAGTGGCGTGTTTAATGAGGTTTCAGTAAAAGTGAAGACCAGCATGGAGACAAACCTGTATGAGCTTAATTTGCCTTTTCATATTCTCCATTTCACTGATGCAAACTCATTAAGCCACAGCCACTTTAGTTTTTCATCCATAGCTTCTATTGCACACACACTTATCACAAATGCGCATGAGCCAATAATGAAAGCAAATTTAAATCTGGTTTGCAAAACAGTTACTCCAGATTATGGCAGATCACTCGCTAGGAGGACCCTACACACTAAAGCAGAATAATGTATAGTGCCACATGATTAGATGAGGCATTCTACAAATGTCGATACTTCTTGATAACAGAACTTTCACCAACTCGTTCAGCATAACCTGCCTGCAGACCAGCCATAAGCAGCTGCTGAAAAATTTTGCATTTATCAAAAGTAACACTCCTGTGAAAGAGCTATAATGAATGCAGCACTGCTAGACCAGATCTAGCGTTTAGAAACTCAATCTCTTTCTCATTACGGTTTCAGAATCCAATCATAAAAATCAATCTCTTATTGTAATAGCACACAAGATCATGATACACCATGAACACTGGCACTGTTGTACCCATTTCCAGTATCTCATGCAACAGCACTCCTTTTCATGCATTAATGAACTAAAACACTTCTCCCATTCACTTAAATATGAAAGCAGGACGAGTTGGAAACAAAAGCCAAATTTCAACTACTCCGTACATGAGTGTGATTTCCACATTAGAAGCTAAAATAGAGTAAGAAAAATGCTACACGCTTACTCACCAGCTACAGGCGTTGCTGTGGTAGATCCTCCAGTTGGCACGTTGGTGCCTAATCCTGCTGCAGCGACGGTGGTCTGGCTGATGCCCCTGCTGGTTAGTGTCCGTGGTTTAAAGTGTCTCCAGCGGCAGGCCTTAACGTTGCGGAGGATCTGTCTCAGATGCGATGGAGAGGAGGAGGGTGGAAAAGCAGGCAATGAGGAGGCTGGGGTGGAGGAGCGTTCAGGATATGGAGGAGAAGCAGCAGGCAACAATTCTCCTGCAGCTGAATCCAAACTGTGGAAAATGCTGTCCAGATCCGAGTGGGCACGGTCCAGGAGAAGCCTGCGCGATATGGTCCAGACATCAGACATTGTGACAAAAGCAGTAAAACATCTGTAGAATTTACTTAAAAGAACTCTAAAAGAAATGGTTCACTAAGGCCAGAAGGTCAACTTAATAGTCTCTGGCTTCGATCACACTAAAAGTACTTTGATCTGTCTTGTGACTTTCAATTCTGGTTTGATGTCATACTCAAATTCGATACAGGGCCTTGAAGCCTCTGTCTACATAGTCATGCTTCACTTATGTCAATCCAAGTCATCAAAACGGTTGCCTGTGTGGAAATATATGGCAACTTCATCAAAATGCCTTTGCATTACTCTTTGCATTTTGGTGGAAAAGCACTTTAAACAAACAAGAGCAGTGCTGTCTAATTGGAAAAATTCAACCAGACAGCTTTTCAAAATAGAGCAAGTCTGAAGGAGTTTCACACACACCAAGTCTTCATGGCATACAAAAAAAGTTTAACAGTGAGCCAAGTGGTGAGACCAACAAACAAAGGTTATATGTATTTTTTTTTAAAGGTAAATTACCTTACAATAATGAGATTTAGGCAGTACATTAAGCATGGGCCGCTTTTACCAATAGGATTAAAGTAGATCACTTAAGCCAACCAAATGTTGTAGCATAAAAGCAAAACTAAAGACCTAAACTTCAGCCCCCAAGTGCGCCTTGGCCGCGACAGAAAATTGGGTGCATCTGATTAAGTGAACCATTTCTGTAAGGGCGCAGTGCTGCTGTGTGATATTCACCTGCCACCTCTTCCAAACCGCCGCCGTGCCAACCCAATGCAGCATTGCGGTGTTGAAAGGCTAGTGAGAGTGTAACGATACCGCGGGTCACATGATCCACCTTCAGTCTCGCTACACCATGGCCAGCTACCACTTTGATCCAACTGAGCCTTCATATTAAAGAAAAGGAGAATGACTTAATGACAGAGAAATATTTGTGAGTTGTATGAATGAAGGGGAACAAAAGATCTGAAAATAAAAAGTGTCTTTAACAGAGCTTGACTTGTATTTTTCTAAATATTATCTGAAGACATAATACTACACCAGAACTGTTGTAGGTAATTACGTGAAATGAATCTAGAGGAAATAAAGGAAGGGATTCAATGAGAGGGAAGCAAAAGACTGATAGGAAAAACATACAGCATGGTAAACGCAGCCTGCTTTCCTCCTGAAGGCAAACTGTCCATCAGTGTCATTCTCCTCCTCAGCTTCCGATGACCCAGAATGTGTCTGTAGAGAAAACAGCAGCTTATACGCTATTCAAAAAAAGTAATTCAATCTCTCAAAAACCACTTCAGAGTTCATACAGAACAAAGCTCACAGCTCAGAGAGAACCATGTCCAGATACCAGATATTCTGAACTGTGGATTCATTATTCTAACTACATTAAGAACGAACATATAGGTGTAAAGGCATCCTAAGCATATGTATGTGAGATTACCTGTGAGAAAGGATCCTCATCAGAGCTGGGAAAGTCATACTGATTGAGGTCTTTGGGACTGAAGAGGGAAGAGGCAGACTGTTGGGGGATGGAGAACGGCTGGATCTTCGGCTTCTTCTCATATTTTTTCTTTGGGTGGGCCACCTCAGTCTTCTCCGGCTGAAAGAATAACAAAAGACAGCATTAGTGTCAAGGCCACTCTGCAAAGCAGTTCTAGCTGTCTTACACACACACACACACACACACACACACACACACACACACACACACACACACACACACACACACACACACACA
>JBBKCR010000101.1:32495227-32512863 GCA_037577295.1 Ladigesia roloffi
CACACACACACACACACACACACACACACACACACACACACACACACACACACACACACACACCAAAATTGGCGGCAGTTCTGATATAACCAGGTTGACAAGTAACGCAAACCCATACCTTAATCTTATAGTCCTTGAGCTCAATGTGGTCGTTGTGGCGATACTGGCTGCTGCTGGGCAGGGGAATGATGGGAATCTTGTAAATGGGCTTCGCCATGGCCAGTGCCTCTTGCATTATATCGGCACCAAAATTGGGTGCACCGTTCCTGTGGACAGACCAGAGAATTAGTGTTACACCTTTCTGGAGGACAGCATGTTACTAGATTATATTTTTGGAGAAGACAAGACCTATGCATGTCTAAGTTCCATCATTTCTACCAGTGTTTACATGATAAAATACAGCATAGCCTTAAAAAATGAAGATGAAGAGCCTAAAAGATGAACCCACTTTTACAGAAATAAAAAGCATTCAGCACAAGAGAAGTCATGCAGAGTATTATGGTAATCTCTGTTCAGTTACTGGGTAAATGGATTTTATGTTGTGTGTGCAGCATGCAACAGAGATATATTCAATTGACCATTTTGCTGGGAAAAACCCACACTATACAGCAGCCATTAACGCTCAAGGCTACCAGTCCTGAAGATGCCCCAAGGTCAATGCAAGACTTGATGTCTGAATCAGCTGGTCTGTAACTATTAGGCTACTGGAAAAACTAATTGAGTGGGAAATCAGGAGTACAAGCTTTGATTTTGTACCTCTTTTCCACTATCTCCAGCGTCAGGTGTAGCAGTTCCCTCTTACTCTTCTCACGTTTCTTAATCATCTCCAGGATGGTGACTGCCCTGCTCAGATCTCTCCTCAGCTTCAGCATCTTCTCATACGATGCTTCATCATTCTTACGGTTCTGTTGTTAAATAAAAAAAATAATAAAATAAAATAAAAATATCCAATCACTTTACACACAAAGATGATGTCTCTTCTCTTGTCCATTAGCAAAATTGCATCCTCAGCCACTCACCTTTCTGGTCTGCATTTTCTCGGTCCTTCGTCTGAAGGCCACATAGGGGTCACTAGTGCTGGAACCATCACGCTTCTCCTGTTTGACCACTGGGGTGAGAGATCCACTTTTACATAACTTTCTCTTCCTGCTCCAATACTCAAACACCTCCCGGATCAGCTCGTCATCTTCCTTCAGCAACAGCTTTGCTTCTTGCAGAGTCACTAGCTGGAGAATAACAATATTTTTTTTATCTCTACACCATTTTTCAAGCAGCTTGTCCTGAGTTAAAGGGCTAAAAATTATCATTTACAGATTAAAATAGTTGAAAATTATTCACATTAAGATATTTCCATTCATCATGGACAAATAATCAATGATGAAACACAGTCTACATAAGTTACTAGAAAACATCCCACAAGGTAAAAAAAATAATCTCCACCACCTAAACTGAGCAGGAGTAAAATGTTCCTCTATATCAGCCTGTGAATCCATTTAAAAACACACTGGGATAGACTTTCGTAAAGCTTTTATACAAATGTAACCTTTACTATTATGTCTTAAACCCAAACCCACAGATCTCAAAGGTTAATAGAGTGAACAATGGAGTGAGAGTTTGACATTCCTAAAAATAATCACCAATTAACTTATAATTTCAGGCATCATAGAGTCAAATCTTATGGGGTCAGTGTCTCACTGTCGAGGTCTGAATGATACCTGCTGGCCGCTGCCTTTCTCCAGCCGGTCGATCATCTGCTCAAATTGCAGTGCTCCCGCCTCCACCTTCTTCTTCAGCCTGTTCACAAACGCCTCATCTTCAGAGTCCAGGTCATAATCTGGCTGCTCTGCGTCCAGACAGAAAGCTGTGGAGCATTTACACAAAAAATGTCTTACACAACAACACACATAAGCACACTAGATTTCTCTGCATGTTGGTTATGGGAGTTTCATTGCAGCAGACTGAACCAGCAACATTAACAGGTCTCTACAGCTGCCCTCAAGCAAGGACATTACATAAAGCCTGAATTACATCTAAACATAAACTATCTACATTTTAATACATCCCACTTGCAAAAGTAAATGTGCTAATGCCTGAATAAAGCAACATCAACAAGTCGCGGTTCATGACTAGGTGAGGCTCAAGGGCATCAGTGGAAATTTGTGACAGGAAAGATTAGTCTTTAATTTTTATTCTCCCTCATACACTTTGTTCCCCCACACTTCTCTGAACTCGCATTGTGTGTGGTGTGTGTAGAACAGTGCACTCAGGCGCTCTTCACAGGACCAGTTGCTATTACAGACACCCCTGAGGTTGCCAGACACACTTACACTAACAAATCAGACAAACGCACTCATATTAACCCTGTATAAGATTCCTCACAAAACATTAACTCGAAACCCAAAACTGTGCATTCATATGTTTTGTTTATCTACAGACCAGGAGAAATACTTCTGCACTGACTGAGGAAACTGCACAGGGGAAGCTCCTCAAAAGCTCCTTGAAAACGAGCCAGCAGGACAGTTCTGCATCTGCTCGAGTGCTTCCAAAGGTGAAGTGTTTCCACACACACACACAACCAAACATTTTCCATTTATAAATCAGGCCGATAACCCTGACCAGGAGAAAAAGCACCTCATTTATTTTTCACAACAGGAAACCCTGGAAAAAAATACGCAAGTTTTAAGATGCAGCATAGCATGTTTCTCTTTCATACTTTCATACACAAATTTCATGGACATTTTCAGACATGCTCTTTGCAAGCTTGGGCTGATAAGGCTTTGTTAAAATACTGTAGGCTTTTCGTTGATAAATCAGCACAGAGTTGCTGAAAAATGCATCTTTCTATAGCAAAGAAGTTTAAGGACGCTCTTCACAATTTAAGGCTTTCTCTAAAATTCATTAACTGTTTTTGCAAACATGATGGAACCACCACACCTCGAGGATGATCAATAAGCTATTTTAACAAGTTAGTTATGGCTTTGCCACAGGGCAAAAAGCGTTAAAGCTTATCAGGAAAGTCACAACAGTCCAATGCTCAATGACAACACTCCATCCTCCAAAGCTGATCTGTAAAATGTGATTTGAGAACACTGGAACCAGCTTGATGGAGAATATTGTCCCATTATCATTATCAGAATCCAAAACCTTTATTGATCCTGGAGGGAGTTGTTTATGTTATGACCACACAGACACATAGAAAGACAAAACGTACATAAAAAGTATAGTTTTAGTCCAATAAAAAAATAAATAAAACATACCAGAAATACTCAGAAAATACTCAGTACTAAGTGCACTATGGCACTCCTCCCAGGCTTAGATATTGTGTCTTGCAACTGGCACACCATCTATCAAGTGTACGCTACAGTTTGTGTGTCAGGAACAGTTGTATTTTATGTGTAACCGAGGTTATCCTGAGTTTGCATCGCTAGCTAGGCTACCACTATCCTAGGCACTGCAAAAATATTCTTTTTAATTTATTGGAGTTAATATTTGTGAAAAACATGCTCCGGTTACATACAATACATAGAAATAACATCGTTATAACACCGTGTACTGCCAGAGTTTTGTTTTAGCCTTAATGAGCAGTAAGGGAGCGGGTCGTGGAGGCGGTTGCATGAGAAGGAGACGCGGAGTTTGGCTAACTGTGTCAGTCGCATGTTGAGGAGAAGCGTGCACGAGAATCCCACCCCCAGGTTACCACCCAAGCCTAGTTCATATATAGTACAAGAGACAGACTGGTTTGTTCAGGGTGTTTAATGTGAAACAATCACATTCTGAATGCTACTAGAACTAGTTTTTAGAGCACCGATATACAGCTGAAACCAAGATTACATCATTCAAGCTGCCAGTTTTTTATATGATGCTAATTAAATAACCATCTACATCTAATTTTAGTATGTAACTTACAACAGAATCATTCATGCTCAAGGGTACTATACCTGTCCTTTAGACCAAAATTTACATAAAGCACTGTACCAAATTCAGGCAGAGAGTCAGTTTACATTGCTCAGTTCTCATTACAGGTGACTAGTAAAGCACAGTAATTACAGACTACATTTTACACTAAAATAAATCCAAATAAATCCATCGGATAAGCTTTATACAGGCAATGACTGCAATTCACACTTTGAAAACACCACCACCAATACAGCTGTTCATTTGAAAATACTGCTCATGGTACATTTAAACTGTTCTTAAAAATCACAATGAGTATAAGCTACAAACAGGAAAATCCCCCAAAAATGTACACAAATGCTCAAGAACTGTCCTGCAGTCCAAAATTTACATTACGCTTTGTAGCACTCAGGCAATGTTGGTTCATGTTGCTCAGTTCTCATCAAAGGTGACCCAGACCGAACAGTCATTATACACATCAAATACACAAAAATGTCCAGATAATCTGATCTGCTAGATATGCTTCATACGGGCCTTGATTGAAAAACAAATTTTGATGCAACATTTTCTGACAATCACATCGAGTTTACTGTGCAAATGGTTCTTAAATTATTTGGATTTCCTACAAGAGGCTCAATTCAAACACTCTCATTTTTAATGTTGCCCCATTCAAAGACACCATATTAGAGCAAAAGGCCTAAGGCAGCATTCATGCCCTCCATCTAAGGGATTCAATTACATATGAAGACAACACCATCACAAGCAGAATGCTTCAAGACACCCAAGGGCAAGAGGTGAAAGACATCCAAGGACCCACAACAAATGAACCGGCCTCCTCCTCCATATACCTGAGTGAACCAGCTCCTACATCGACATTCTGGAGCAGCCCTGCTATTGCGGTGCTCAGTAATAACTGTCCTTCTCCTTAATTAACATTCATGAGCGAGCCGCGCACAGACACACTCGCGCTGCAGACTCACGCTGTATGTGAATGAGCTGCTTTGGCATCCTGAAGTCCCCAGGGTAGAGGGAGTCGTAGTAAGAGATG
The DNA here is from genome assembly GCA_037577295.1 of Ladigesia roloffi. NCBI lineage: Eukaryota > Metazoa > Chordata > Actinopteri > Characiformes > Alestidae > Ladigesia > Ladigesia roloffi. The sequence goes on from JBBKCR010000101.1 coordinate 32,500,170, forward strand.
TTGCTCTCTGCTTCGGGCACAGGGATCACCATGTTGTCCCTCTTCTCCCCGTAAACCTGCTGCGCCGAGATGGCCCGCTGGAGATGGTGTTCCTGTAGGAAACAGACACATTCAGATTTACACTTATTCAAAAGTATATATATGGAGCAGAAATTGTGCACACAGTGAGCAGCTCATAAAACATTAAGGTTACCAAAGCACTTAAATTTAGAAATAAAACAAGCAATCACATCAACATACGTGCCTTTTCAGAAGTCAAAATTTGACATACAAGGATAATCCTCACCACAATGTCTATTTTCAAGAATGGCACCTCCAGACAAAAAAAATTTAAACAGAACCTGCAGTTGCTCAACGTGTAACACACTGCATACAAACTTAAGAAAGGAAAAAAAGATGAGTATAGCTTTATAAACCTAGATGATCAAAAATGATAAAACCTGCCCAGAAGCCTATGTTAAAGTATAGTGTGGGAAAAGGCTACAGCACTGGTTTACAGAATTAAACACATGAATTATTGTATGATAAAAAATAAGGGACCAATGTAATGAGTAAGTAATGGTAAAATTACACAAACGTCTGTCGGTATCAAGGTGCTGTTATTTATACTGTAAATCCCAAATCTGAAACACAAATTTAATCCACTTTAATATGCACAATAATCCACAATACTTTGGCTTTTACAGAAGCTTCAGAGTTTGGGCTTAGTAAAAACCGAACCAGTTGCATTCATCTTTATCATCAATCAAGTTAAAAGCCTTTTAGCTTCAACAATGATGAGTGTAACCTGACGGCGGAGTTGCTACCAACATGCCAATATTAGTCATAATAAATCAAAGGGTTTTATCATATGAAGGTTTCAAAATTACAACCTACTACCCACAAGACTTTGATATTCAGGGGCCAGAATATCAATTTGTCCTTGTACTACTTTAAAAATATAACAATTCTGCAACAACATCTTCAGTTTGATCTCAGATCAATAAGAATTTGAAATAAACATTTTATATTTTCAGTTCAGAGACTAAAGCTGCATTTCTGAAATCCCCAGTCAAACACGCAATCAGATTCTACGCAAGCAAATGCAGTAAGTGCAATTATAACAAAAATGTTCTTGGATGAAAGTCCTACTCCGCGTGAGTAATAAATTCACTGCTGAAATTCAAAAAGCACAAGCAGCTCCTGATTTCTCACGCTCATTAATCAACAGTTCTTGGTGTCTGACCATGACATTCACAACATTCATTTACAAAACATGAAATATTTTACTGCTACCTACTAACTGCCATTTTACATTTACTTGAAACCCCACTGAGAAGATGACGTGGACAGCATTAGTTTATTATGCCATGGTAAGGAATTTTATTTTCATGTCAAGCTCGGGTCAACCCTGGCATTCAGTGCAGACTAGAACCAGCGTGCAGTTTTAGATCTGCTGCCAATGACCCTGATAAACTCCTGAGAGGACTGTGTGAATGGATGAGTTCAAATAAGGGTCACAACAAGATAAACAGCAACAAGATTTGTGGGGGGTGCCCCTGGTTGGGCTGTGCTTTCTACTTGCTCCCTGTTGGTCCGCAACCAGCTTTAAATTTAGAATCAGAATATATGCACTGGCATTGTTTTTCATTTTGAACTTAATATTTACAGTTCACCCCCCCCCCCAAACTCAAGCTGCCTTGCTCACATAGTTCTCTTTCACAGAAACAAGAACACGTAAATAACCGGCTTGTGACAAGGCTGAACTCTTTGCAGAATTCCCTTACATAAGGAAGCAATTAGCAGACATCAGGAGCAAACTTCTAACAGCCGAATGCTCCCATCACCAACCATGCAGCCACTCAGCCTAACACATTACAGATTGGGACAGAGGAGAAAGAGAGAGAGGAGTGAGGGAGAGTGGGAAGAGGAGAAGAGTAAGGGGGGGGGGACGTGAGAGATAGTAGGGGGACATTAAAGGAAGGGAAAGGAGGACATTCATGAACGTCTATGAACGGTCATGAACGTCTAAAAAGTCAATTACAAGTAGTGGTGCAACGGACCGCTGTTGATCCGTGATCCAAAAAAAACTCTCCTCGGTTCGGCACGCACGTGATCCAAAGATTAGAAGAAAAAAAAAGAAAAAAAAAACGTTCCGGGCATGGCCGCTCATTTTAAACAGCATCATGCTGTTGTGACGGTAGCCAAGAGGAAGGCTGCGCAACAACCACTGATATCCATAGCATTTAAGCAGCCTTATGCCAAAATACATGGAGAATTAAATTTTACTTGTCTTTTTTCGCTGATCCGAAAATTGATCAGATCCGTGACTTAAAACCGTGATCCGATTGAAACAGTGAGTTTTTTGATCCGTTGCACCACTAATTAAGAGTGTTGATTTAATTCTACAGCTGTCGATTTAACAGAACAAAAGCCAGCACTGTTAAATTTCAGATCAAATGGTACAAGGCAATAAAATCAACTATTTGCCCAGGACAGTAACAGTAGACAATCTTTTCTTTCTTTTGGCAGCTAAATTTCAAGCCACATGTGGACCTTCATTACATCCCCAGATGCTGTCCACCATCCATCTGAATACAGCATTACTTCTAAAGGACAGCATTACATCCAAATTAACAACTCTGTGTTAATATTGTAATACATTTGTAATAGAATTTGCTGAAAATATTTGGAAATCCTGTGTGAACATTAATATTTATTACACACTTTCAAATATAAATTCTGAACCTATATATCAAACATATATAGACACATATACACACCAATAGTACATGCTCTCTTGTTCACTGAGGCATTGCCCTGCATCAAAGAAGACGAGTGTTTCACACACAAAAAAAAACTGGTACTGGCATCTGTAAGAAAGTGTTAAATTGTCTATTATCGCTCCAGAAATGAATGTCAATGAATTTCCTTTTTTTAAGGTATCCATTTATGAAAAAACTGTTAATGATGTAAAGAAACACATGAAACTCAGACTGTGCCGATCAGCTGACTGCCTCTGCAGCTCCGCAGGTGACATCTGTCTGCTGAGCTGCCAGTAAATGCTGACTAAAGCAAAACGTGGCCAAATGTTTACACTGTCTCTGTGTCCTGGCTGGGAACCGGGGAAAAGCAGGTCAAATCCTACTGGAGCACTTCCATGACCTCCAGCCCAGACTAGCCCAAGGATCTGCAGAAGATATTTAGGCTACTACAGATTAAAAGTGTAGAGCATGGCTTTCCACCACAAACTAGGATATGGAAAAACAGAACACATTAAAAAAACCACTTTGATTAATCATTAGTCATGAGAACCACTAATGAAACACTAATATGTGTTATCACTTACTGCATAGAAGCCCTTACACTTAAATTTATTCATTTTAGGAAGCAGCACATCTGCTTGAACCCTACAGCCTCTTTTCACACATTTACGTTAATTTCACCAACAAGCCTATTAAAAATTTCTCTTTCTGGGCATGAGTAAATTTTTCAGCAACTCGCAGGCCATATCTGTCAGCACCCCTACATCTGTTTGCAATGCTGTGTATATCAGCCGGAAAAGTTCACCAGCCAGACCAGAGCAAAAACTTAACCCCACCATACACTATAAAGCAGCAGGGCTTAAACATGAGGACTAGGGTAGTGACCAAACTACGTCACATAATCAGTATCAATACATGTTAAAATTCACCAGTAACAAAAATCAGTACTTCCGAAACAAGTATGAAACAGTCAAGACTATAGTGACCCAAATGTGAAATGGACTCAAACCTTGATGCAGAGTACACTCTAGGCAATATTTTAAAATGGGAAACACAAAGCACACCATGGCGACTCATCTAGTGCGAGGAAACACCTGGTAAAACAATGTATCTTAGACAGCCACAATTAAAATCTGAAGCTGACAACTTCGGCAACATGTCTGCATGCAGAAGCTGAAATCTCTACAAAAGATAAAATAAAGTGAGTCTTTAACACGTTTCCCAACAATTCCAGAAAATTGACCAGCCAGTTGTTGGAGAAAACAGGCCTTCTCTTCAGTGTTGGCGGACATTAACTTTGCATTTTACTGGGAATTTAAATATCTGAATGTTTGCCAGATATGTTTTCCATTTTTAAAAAACACTAATGTTATGTCCTAAACCTTTATATGAAACCAGAAATACTGATCTCACATGCAATAAGTGTGACAGTGATATAGACAACAGCAGAAAATGACCACGGTCAATAATGGTCAATTAAACTTAAGTGATGTGCGAAGTTTTCATTTTACATAGTAGAGATTGACCGATATATTGGGCCGATATTTGGACATTTTTAATGTATCGCATCGGCCGATATCCAAGTGCACTACGCCGATTTACAGACAGGCACCTCTGCAAGCAGCCCAGTATTATTGTTGCTTTAGAACAAGTGGCCTGTGCTTCTTGTGCTGGACCCCAGCCTCTGTTCCCAGTGAGAGAGTATTTAGTGAGATTGGAATTATCTATGATGAGAAGAGGAGTCGGCTCACAGGGGAAAAAGCAGAACGTTTGTGTTTCCTGCACGACAACCTGCAGCTCATAAACTGGGAGTTGAGAGTGGGATGAACTAGAGATGAGTGTGAGGTGAAATATTTAGGGACTGAAAGTAGGATTAAAATTGAGCATAATTCAAAAAGGGATGTGTAAAAAAAAAATTCCTTACCTTAAGAATTGCACCAAAAGATTTTGATGCAGCTCTGATTATTGTTAACAAGTTTAAGTTATTATTTACTTGTATTGTTATTGTTAAGTGTTTTTTATTATTAAAGTTTATATTTATATTAAATGTATATTCAAATCATTATTAAATATATTGCAAGTTGAGAAATGTGGTGTATCTTTGTGTTATTAGTGTGATATTTTACCTCCAATTATTGGGCAAAAAAAATAATCGGCAGCATATATCGGCCATCGGCTGACCCCGACTCCAAAATATCGGCAACTGAAAAACCCATATCGGTCGACCTCTATTACATAGCACATCCATTATGTAGAGCATCAGTGTTGTCAATACATGCAACCTATCGAGACATTCTTTCCGCACATGCGTAGCTCTACAACATTTTATAAAAGCTCTTAATAGCTACTTTTAACATTTAAACTTGTGCACCTACACGCTGTCTTCAGGCCACACTGCTGGGGCATATCAGCATATGCAGCTGCATTAGGGTAATCAATGAACGATTTGTTGTATTCATTGCATTAGCCAATTTGTTACTTGTCCATTTGCCAAATCCATAGTCATATATTATTTATATCCCACATTATAATACACAAAATGTAATTCAATGAGCTTTACAGAAAAAAAAAAAAATTCAGTTAGAATAAAATGATGAAAGAAATAAAACGGAAGATTACTGAAAAAAGTGCAACAGAAGAACAAATGCTTAAAAGACGTCATTGAAGAACAGTGCAGTTTCATCATCATTTTATAGCGACAGTTGGTGCAGAGCCAATATTGATGGGTTATTTGTTCCCAGCAGTGAGGAAAATCTTGGAAATATAAATTTTTTTGCTATGTTGTTCACTTTTTTCTTAAACAAGATTAAATGGTGATTGTAAATTTAACTTAACATTCTTGTCTGGTAGAGATTTATAAGCAAGAATGCAGGAATCATTGACTGTCGATTGACACGTGGGTAAATTGTGGAAAAGGTAGAATAAATTGTCAAAACACCAGAAAACGTACCCCTACAAAGGTACCAGTCCTAATATCATATGCACCTGCATAATTCTGTTACTTCAAAACAAACCTTTAACTATCAACTTTGAAAGACTGGAGAATGTAAACAAATCCAATCACATTCAACGACTGCACATCGTTCCTGCAAAGCCACCAACACTTGAAAGCATGACGGAAATACTATCATCTTACAAAACAGTTTCAATTTACCTAGATCTTTAAAAAAAGTCAGGTCCAAAGGTTCACACTGACAGACATTTGTTAGATTAATAATTGTGTGTAGCATTCCTCAGATCGAGACATAATAAAGAACTCAAGTTCAGGAAAAAGAAAAGACCTTTTATGTCAAAGCTAGCAGAGAAACAGCAAGATGAAAGAAGGAAAAAAATAAGGATATCTGCTTCCATACACTTGGAACCCTCACACGGAGCTTGTTCCTGTAACACCATGAATCTGTCTCTTAATAGATCTTTCCGATTAAAGACACATCTGCACAGCAGACAACCTCAAAAGACCCGAGAGCCAGTTTTTAATTCATCTAAATATATAGTTCTGACCAAAAAAAGGAAATAAAAAAGAATAAACAATTAAGAGCTGCACGAATGATCATCTTTTTAATCATTCTTCCAATATTAATCTCCACAATACTAAAATCTGATATTTAAAGTAAGCTCTAACCAATCAGTGTTGCTGGCATGATCAATCACAACTCCAAGTAGATCTTAATGCAGTTAACATTAAAGTTTTTGGTGAAATGACACATGAATGGGTGGAGCTAAACTGATGTAGCTACGTGTTTAATGTGTTGGATTAATGATTTCCCAACAAGCTGTTCCTGTAACTTATTTTCTCTGTATGTACAGTTTCAACAACAGTGGCATCATTTGAAACATATTTACAGACATTAGGCTTTTTTTTTAAGTGGTTACATGTACATATAAACAGCTAAATTTATATTTTTGTATTTCTATACTGTACAATTTATGACTATTGTATTGAATAGCTCTTGTTCTATTGTTATGCGGCTACTTCTCTTGTTCTGTCCACTTTGCTGTTGTAAATTTGCAAATTTCCCACTTTTGGGACAAACAATGGGTTTTACCATCTTATATGGAGCCTTGAACACCATGAAATGTAGCAGAAAGAATCACAATACTGAAATGACTTCCATATGATGCAGCTCTACAAAATTGATACCCGTCAATTTACCATGAGTGTGAATTTCAGGAGACAGTTGTCATCACCACCTTTTGATTGACAGCACCTGCATTCAACCTAAGAACCCCGTTTTGTTTCAGCCACGGTGTTGGACATCATACTAACCCAAACTTATATCTATGAGTCACAGAGGACAAAGACAAATAAACTAGGTGAGCTCTCAAAACCACATTCAGAACAAAACAGGCCTAAACAAATCTGACATAAACGTGATTTAGTTTTTAAATGGTCTGCTGAGCTTAAACTAAGACACTCACGCTGATTTATCATTCAAGTTTACATATTAACCGAAGCTTTTACTGAAAAATGCAACACAGAGTGAGGCGAGCAAGACAAGCATATGCGTTTTACAATTTTCAAAGTCTTAAACCCTCTGGGAAAGCTCAGCTGTTAAACTGATGCTATACATGGGGAAACACAGGTACTAATGGAAATAGTGTCCACGCAATACAGTTATTTACAAAGTTCGGCTAATGAAAGCATTCTCCTGAAACACCTTCATGCTTCATGCATTTATTAAATGACTGGAATCATTTATATCACAGGCCATGGAGACCATGAGGAAAAAGAACCCAGGAAAGAAAAGTTCGCTACAGGCTGGCAAAAATTTAAACCATAGCTTAAGCAATTATTTAGAACTCAGATGAGTGACAGAAAACATTACTTAGTCTTGCTGCGACAAACTGTGCCTGCGAAACTCTGCTGTATCCTCTTGATTTACACACACAGCATTGATCTCAATTCATGAATATGCAATTAGGTACTCTTTAATTCAAAGCTGTTATCGCAGCACCTAATTGTTATTTTAATTACTGTATAATAGCGAGGTGTAAATCCAAAAAAGGTGGTTAAAGGGCAGAACAACAATATTATAAAATTTCAGATGTAACTTTCAGTATCTCTCAGTACATAAACAGTTTGATATACAATTTAAACTGATTAATAAACACCTGAATTCCGCAAAACTCTAAATGAACGCCTTAAACACCACGTCAATGTGAGGACGTCAGCCTGTGTTACCAGAGGGGACACTTGAACCCCAAGACTGCAAATGGTTCTGGGGCTTCACTTGGTGAATGGGTTTAATGTAGAGAAAGACTGAAAAAGTGAGTCTGCCCTCACTGTGTGCTGTACTTTAAGCTGAATGACGTGTTGATGATGTCTGTGGTCATAGTAAACATCATGTGTGATGAGATTGTGTTGCAACTTTTTGCTTTGACTCAAACTGACAGATCTCTTGAGTGGTGGGACAAGAATCAGTGAAAAAAACAAATCTTTAATAAATTAAGCCATCTCCCTTTGAACATCCTGTTTTCCAACAGAGTTCAAAACATTACGCAAGCAGTGAACTGATATCGTAACGTAGCAGCCCACTTCCTCATTTTCATTCAAAAGCCCTCCCGACAGTAAAGAACATGAGCTGCTCATTAAACATGTTGCCAATGTGCTGGTCTGGACTGGGAAGAGCAAGATTTGTCTCTTTACATAAATAAATCATCTGTCACTCAGCATGTAGCAGATCTCTCCAGGTTGGGTAAATGATACATATTTATCAGCCAGCACTGCATATAAAACCACCACAATTCCTTCCAAGAGAAACTGGTCAAAATGAATGCATTCCCTTCAACGAACCCTACTTATCCAGCCACACATGAACAGAACAAGGAGGGTGTCCTCCAGACCTTCTGAAGTTCAGGTAGGAAGACACTGAAAGGGTCACCTGGGACCGAGACAGTTCTTGAGTCATAACATGCTTTGTGGGCAGAAACCAAAGCACACGGGTTCAGCCTGGTCAATAACTTGTCTAGATTCAACAGATTTCAGCACTTAGAACTCTCCTCTGGTTCTCACACTGTCCTGAAACTTCTATCCTCTCATTTTAAATCACTTAGGAGAAAAACATCTGCCAGATTAAGGTAAGCGAATGACCAGCAGCTCTCCAACTATACAATTAGTCTTAAGTTATGATTACATGCAAGAACTCAAATGAGTAGTTGCAACACATGCACGAAACTCGCTTTTCTAAAAGGACGAGAACTGAGAAGTTTAAACAGTTTGACCACACAAGAGAAGTACCTGAAAAAAACAGGATTCTGACCCTGTGCAAGTTCATGGCTATGTGGAATAAAGACAGAGCCCATGTCTACTAAGAGTAAGTTTCACTGTACAGGTTTATGGTCTGAAGCTCTGGTATTCTCAGCCCTAAAATCAGCAGAAGCATTTTAACAAACATGAGAACCCGGATCACAACAAGTAACGAAGCCAAGCGGCGCCCAGACGCTCCAGCTTGGTTTTTTGGTCAGCTCGATTACTCCCACACTCACACACACCTTTCCCACTAGGCTGCTTGGTCTGCAGGACATTCCTTGAACGTCCTGCAGGTTTTAGTTTATTTGTTAGATTCATTTAGACTTGTATTACACCTGATCTATTATCCTAACATAGTAGTAATCTTACTCTTATTCTATTGTTATTCTTAATTTGCATTATTCTGATGTTGATCTGTGTCTGTGTAATGTGGCGGTCACCACAAACAATTGCCTTCGGGATAAATAAAGTTTTCTGATTCTGAACTTCCCTTCTCACTTTTAACTTTGCTACAAATCCATGCAGTGAATGAGAAGTTTTTACTCTATTATCCCCAATATGTAAAGACATCCAAGTCATTGAAGTGCTTCATTCTAGCACAGTGATCTGCAATATTATCTTTTTGCACTGCAGTCCAGTTTAATGCAACAAATGTTTTTCAATAAGGTAAATGTAATGTTGGAGAAACATTAATAGCGTTAATAAAACATTTATAAAAAATTAAAATGGTGTTTGAAAGTTTTCTAGTATTCTTTATGCACGCCACAGTACCAAGCGAACCACAGCCTGGTATGGGACCTCAGCCCAGTGGTTGGGGGCCCCGTTTTAGCACACCAACCTGGATTGCCGAGATGTGCAAGACAACATCACAGTACATAGACATCAAGCAATAAAAGCATAGAGCATTGCTGTTTTTAACACAGCTGGCTCTAACAGGGTACTAACAAAAAGGCTAAAGAGGTTACATCTACAAATTCTGGTCATCCTGGCTTAATCCTGGAAAGTGTCTCTCCACAGCAGCAGTTCAAGACTGTCTGACTGGGATGGTCAGTTGCATCTTTTACACTCTGAACTTGAAATGGACCCTTATAATAATGTATGAACACCAGACCAAATGAAGCAAAGGGCTTCCACCAAGTCAAGGGGTGCCAGGGGAGCAGTGTGTGGGGAAGATATTTTACTCAGTGGTACCACAGTGGTGCCAGTTACAGTTCTGGGATTCAAACCCATAACCTTCTCATTGAAAGGGCCAACTCACTCACCACTAGGCCCACAGTGGCTCTGATTATTATTATTAGTCCAGACCGGTTAAAACTCCTGCTCTGCTCTGTTTTGATCAGAATGGTGTACCTGTCCATGTGTACTGTTTAAACCTGTGCACCACCTGCCGGCGAAATCGCGAAACTGCAGCACCGCAGCCCTGAGATCACAAAATGGCGTCTCGGCTCTGGTCACGTGACTCCTTTGTGTTTTTAACCTCGATTATCATCCGAACGGGGCACAACAACCCGAATATTCCTCTCAAAATACAAAGATAAAGACTCCACGACACGACTAGGGCCGGAACATTTGAGGTAGGGCGTGCAGGAGACCCATTTTCACCGTGAGGAACGGGGTGGCGGAACGGAGCGACCGCCATTTTGTGCGAGCCTGCGCAGCGACGCTCTGCTCCCGAAAAAAAAAAACAAAGTTTACCACGCGCAGAGAACCACTCGGGACACGCAGCAACGTACCGATTCCTCCTCTTTCTCCATGCCCGTGGGCATCTGCGGCACGGCGCGGTTGATGGAGGCATACTCGTGCAGGTCGGGCAGGTCCTCGCAGCGGTGCACGGGCAGGGGCTTGGCGGCGTCCAGCGCGCGCGCCCGGAACGAGAGCTTACTCATCCTGCAGGGTCTCTCTCTCACTGTCCTCCTCTCTCAGGGTCTCTCCTCTCTCTTCTCTCTCTCTCTCTGCCCGGGGGCCCGGCCCGGCCCGCCGCTCATCCAGCGCTCCGCGGCCGGGGGGGGCTCAGGGGGGGGGGCTCCGTGTGCTCGGGCTCTCAGAGCCGCTCCGCTCCCAGCGCCATGCACAACATGGCGGACATTAAAAACACTCTACTCGCACACAACCCCCTCCCCCTCATACTCTAACACACCCTAATAACCACACTCATATATATATATATATATATACAAACACACCAGCCATTCGCAAAAGGGATAGAGCGCATGCGCAAACCGAGGGGCGGGAAGAGGGAGGAGCAACACACTGTCAGTCACTCGCCTGTCGCCACTCCTCCCTCATGCACTTCACACACACTACTGCACCTCACACACACCAGCCCAGACAGACTCACTACTACACCTCACACACACCCTGCCAGTTAAACCAGACTCTATTTGACCACACAGGACAGGCTCAAGTGTGCAGGACTGCCCAGTGGTGCCACTGGTAGTCCTGGGATTCAAACCCAATACATTCTGAACACAGGGACAGCTCCCCAACCACAAGCTGATATGTACACACATGGTAGAGACAGGGTACATACGCAGTAAAATGTTCAATAATTTATTACTCAAATGCATTTTGTAATATATTGGTGCCATAACATTTGCATTTAGAAGACGCTTTTTATCCAAAGCGACTTCCATTCCTAACTACAGGGAGCAACTTGGGGTTAAGGGTCTTGCTCAGGGTCCCAGTGGTGGTGCTGGAAGTAGGATTCGAACCCAGGACCTCATGGTCTAGAGGCAAGTATCCTACCCAGTGAGCTACCTCCACCACTGATTGCAATTTAGGCTTTTTAAAGAAAAAAAATTATTAAGATGTGTGTTCATATATACACTAAAAATGCTAGTGGTACCACTGAGGTTCCCTTGAGTAAGGTACCATCCACACATACTGCTCCCTGGGCACTATGTCCTGGCTGCCTTCTGCCTCACTTGGTGAATGGGTTAAAGTAGTCACATGCAGATGATGAATATCGTGCTGTTCACACTATGTGCGGTGGTGTGTTCACTTATGATAGAATGATCACTTCACTTCACAAACACATATATAAACCAGGATCTCCTTTTTCTCTTTTTTGTGGGCTGTAGTAAATTATTTATGGGCAGACATTAGAATCAGAAAACCTTATTGATCCTGGAGGAAATTGCGTAGCAGAGGGTTATTAGTTCTATTGTGTTGTCTCTGATCTGATCTGCTCAGGGCCGGTGTGTCTGCAGGCAAGACGATTGACTGATAGACTGATAAATAGGATAACTGATATTTGCTCCAGTTCTGATTGACTGAAACCCCTTGTGAGGTTCTGTGTTTGTGTCAAGGGACTGTAGATAGTATTTCGTTTATGCTGGGAAACCCCGCCCTCTTCTGGTAGCACTTTGGAACTACAGTGACATTGTCAGCAGAGTGCAGATAATTACACTATGTAACTTAACACAAAATCAGTTCAACAGCACTATTGTGTTATATGCACCAATGAAACACCTGATTTTAGTAATTAAGAGGTGTGCCTCAACACTTCTGTCCACATTAAACTCCATATTCAATTAACCTCATTTCAGTAGTCAGGACATATTCCACATAAGTTCCCCTCAACATGACTTGTTACAAGACAGCAGTATGTCCAGTAGTATATCCATTAGGGATGAGCCGGATACTCGGCTGAAACGAGTATCCGGTACGGATAAAGCACTTTTGACGAGTACGAGTATGA
>JBBKCR010000101.1:32621027-32640716 GCA_037577295.1 Ladigesia roloffi
CTGGAGGAGACCCGGAGCGCAGGGAAATTTCTCGGTTGAAACGAGCAAAAACAGCGTTTATTTTGGACTTTCTTTAGAATTTGAGAGCTGCAACTCAACTTAAATAGCCATTAAAGTACATTTCCAACTTCCGGGTCACGTTTGTTTACAGAGGTTGCTATGGATATGACAACCCTCAAGACGCTGGTCCGCCTATTTATTTCTAATCATTTCATGAATATATTATTATATCTTATTTCGTGTCCAAATTAATAAAGTCTCTTTATTGTATATGCTTTAAATGTCTAATTAATAAAACTGATGCCCCCATTTGAGTCTGTGCGTCCCCCCTTAAAGCTGTCTCATTTTCAACGCCCCCCGATGGGTTTCTAACGCCCAAAGGCGCTGGATTACAGGTTTGATAAACAAAATGGTGAAAAAGCCCATGGCAGCTGACTTTATTGTCTGTTAACATGGGCGTCGTCACCATTCAACCAGAGGGGGATGTTTTCCCCTCACATTTCAGAAATAATACGTTTCGACCCCCCCCACATTTAACATAAATGATTAGTTCACCAAGCGCTGTTTAATATTGAATCTTTGGTGAAATACACCCCACTTACCCGAAATAAGAACACACACCACTGGAATTCCCGGCAGCCTGTCTTTGCACTGACCATTCTGTTTACTTGCATGCGGTGAGTTGGAGGCAAACCCGGAGCGGATTTCCCGGTGGTGTGTTTTCTTCTACCGATTAAGTGGAGTGGATACTTTCGCGTAAGATTCAAGATTCAGGAAAAGATGAGATTTGCACGCAGCCAGCAACCCCGCCCTCACAATAAACCCCACTCCCATGCACAAACCCCACCCATATGCACAAACCCCAGATGCCCCCCTCACAGTAAAAATGTCTGTTAAAATGCATTTGTTCATTATCTACATTCATGAATTAGTATCCCACACAACCTGATGATAAAATGTCTGTTAACTCAAATTTTTGCTCCTTTCTTCAGTGCATCAGCATCTACTGTAACGTGTACGCAGAAAATGCTATCAAAATTCGATCAAATATCAGAGATGCTGTGTGTGCTTGTGCTGCTTCATGCTGGATTACACTGACTCAGGTATGTCAGGTTTTAACACTGCTGATCAGAGTTCACTCTGTTTCACAGTTTGAGTTGGTGTTTTCATTTAACAGGCCCTTGAGGATATCACTGCTAGAAGGAACAAAGTTACTTTATTTTACTTTGGAAATAACAGAAGACTTGCAAGCGCATCTAAAATAGGTCTAAAACTTCAAGATGTAATTATATAGTGCTCCATCCTATTTTATAGGAAATAATATATCATCAATATTTATATGCCTGATTAAAGGCTTATATGTAATTTAAAGACAAAAAACATCTTCATGACTGACAGACACTTTAAGAAGGTTTTCAGACTAATGCAAGGATTTCCAGACTGCCCTGATATTCTGGATATGAAATGAAACCATTGATTAGGAGGTGAAAATGACCTGCCTGCTTTAACCCATTTATAATGGGTGAAATTTTGGAGATCATAGTCCTTTTTACTCTTTACATCCTCAAAAGAAACACCCCCCATCATCAAAAAATTCATAATCTATCCACTGGTAGACAAAATGAATTACTTCTGGATGAAATGTGCTGGAATACCACTCGCCCCCCCACCCCCCACCAACCCATTTGCTCCTTTAATCCACTTTACAATCTTTTAATCCATCTTCTAATCAATCACTAGTCTCCAGGAACGTTCTCTGGTGTTCTGACAGGCAGTGCTGGGGCCTGTTTGCCCTTTGCCTTGTCTTCAGTGACTGAAATGTATCCATAGCCTTCCTTTCAACTCTGAGTTTTAACCAGTGGTTTGTGGCGAACCCTCTGAGATCACACTGACATATGATGATGTTCACATCTTAGTCCTGGATATGGCTCTCGGTCAGTTCAATGTCCTTCATGCTTAAAAGCTCTCTTACGGCTGTGGTCCTCTGTGGTCTTCAGGTTGTATAATATTGCTAAGCGTTCTAGGTTCTTTTGCCGGTCGAAAATGTACTAAGCAGTTGGACTAAAGTTTTGTTGCATCTCTGTAAGATTTGTTTTAGCTTGGTGTTGATTTCCTTTCATGTTCACTGACACTTCCACGGTCTTCGTGTTAAAACAAATTCTGCATAAGACTCATATAGAGTCAACTGTAGGGCTTTTGATAGCTCGGTCTTTACAAACAAATGATGCATTGGCAACATTTACAGCATTTAGGAGGTGCTTTTATTCAAAGCATCTTCCATTCCTTAACTACAGGGCATAGTCTCCTTGGAGCAACTTGCTCTGGAACCCAGTGATGGTAACCTGAAAGTAGGATTTGAATCCATTAACTTTTGGTCCAGAGGTAGACCAATCTCAGCCCCATCACCACCCTAAAGCTGATCAAATTGCTTTTTGACTAATTAAAATGTAGAAAGCACCCATGATTATAGGCCAGGGACTTTGTATGATTTGGATAAACATATCCAGACCTCATCTCTGTAAACTTGGCCTTCATAAAGTCTATTTTCAAATGTTATAAATGCATATTTTCAAATACAAATTGCTGAAGCATAGAGCCCCAAGCCTGGAATAGCCCATGCTCTGCACATTTTAGTGTTGCCTTGCTTTTTTCTAGGAAATGCATTCAAAAGCATCGATTATTTAGACCAGACATGTGGGAGTATAGGTTTAGGAATAAGGCTGGAAATCTGTGTACTATACAACAAAACATTTCACTCTCCAAATCTTCACATAACGCATTGTAACTTTCTAACTAATACCCAAGCACTTCAGAACAGCATGCCTTTTTCTACCAGACTAGTAGACCAGGGAAAGATCCTGCCTCTAAAATAGCGATCTTTTCTGAGGAGGCCCTTGGGGCCAGGCTTGGCAGAATTGCTCACTCTCTCTGGGATTAGTTTAACTGGCAGACGTGCACTAGATGCTAACTGCGGGTGAAGTACAGTGCTGGTATTTTCTAGTTCTTTTTCATCTCGGCATATTCGTTCTTTCTCTCTGCTGCTGTTTCTGTATGATGCCGTGCCTTTATTCTGTTTCAATAGCCTGCAGGTTAATGTTTGATCTGTGCAACACAGTTTAGCAACAACATGCAGGTGTTGTTGTTGTATTGAATCTTCTGTAAATATGTGCATCATTCTATTTAGGCGCAACAGCGTGCTTTAAATGCCTGAATGAAAGAATTTCTTACTATAAACTCATAATGAGCCACTAAACCTAGACCCCAAATGATGGAGGATGTGGTTGAGAAGCAGCCTGAGCAATTTTCAAAAACACTGCTCTCATTGAAAAAATTCTACCTTAAAACTACACATCAACTTTTCCATGGTGCTGGAGCAGCAGGAAGGCAATTAGAGGAATTCGATATGTAACTTGGCTGCAAAGTTGTAGGAATCCACAAAAGCCAGCTAATACTTAAAAAACTTTGAATCATTTCTCTCAGGAAAGTAGACTACAGCTTGACTGGGACTTAACTGAGACCCACTCCTGACAGGTCTCCCACTGGGGCCTTGCAAAAGACCCAGAATGTGGCAGCACATCTCTTCAGTCTTCATCCCACTACTGCATAATATCACAAGACAAAACTAAACCATTCCTCAAGCCTTTCACACTTCACTCATGGCCTGACGTCCCTCAGGAACCCTCAAGATGCATGAAGGACAAACATCAAGACTCTATGTACAGTCTTGATGTTTGCCCTTCATGCATGTCCTATCTAGCACAGTCTCTGTGGCACAACTGGTGTTCGGCTGTTAACGTTGGTGGTTTGAGCCCACCCAGGGACTGGCAGTTTCGGGGCAGTTGGTATCCTGGTGTTTAGGGCATTCACCCTGTGGACAAAAAGTAATTGGTCCAAATCCCAAGACTGCTAGTGGCACCTCTGAGGAACCCTGAGCAAAGTACAGCCCCACACACTTGGTGAATGGGTTAAACATACAGTAAGAACTCTGTGTTGTTCACGTATGACAGAATACTCACTTTAATTTGACTGTCCTGTTACCTAAATGGTGGAATCCAGCCACAGATAACCCAGATCTTTACATTGGCTATCACATATTTACAATTTATCCTCAGCTTGTAATATTTTTCCATTTTTCTGACACTATACATTGGTATAAGGAAAAGACCACCTAGCTGAATGCCCCAGAATCAGTAATTTGAGTTATCCTTTGACTCCAGCCTATTAAAAACGGAACAGTTTTGTCAAAGACTGTCTGCTTAATGCCGTCTGAGGGACAAGATTTGGTTAGTAAAAGGAGTAATTTACATCCAACAAAATTACTCTCCCTAATTATATCGCAGTCGATCTGGGAGGAGAACCTTATCACTTTTGCAGTTCAGCTTTGGGCCTTTTGAAGAATTTAGTCAACTGTGAAAGGATTATAAATCAGAACAAAAACGGATCATGATCAAAACGCAACAAAACAGAACATAAAAGTCGATATGTAGAGAAGGGTCGCTGCAATGAGGGGATAGATAAAGTTTAATTAGGAGACTGCCTCAGAACTTCACAGAACATTTGGAAGACCTCACAAGATGCAAAGCCAAATATTAGGGTATATTTATGTGAGCTAATGAGACCAAAACTAGTCATATGTGGGATTATGTGTAGGTGGAGCAGGTGTGGAGGTGGGGCCAGTGTAGGCCAATCCCAAATGGGAGAGAACAGGTCAGGGTCACTGACTTTTCCATGATTTCCCTCAACAAAAAGCAAATTTCCTCCCATATAAAGCAATGTCCAATATAATGTTTGAATGCTAAGCAGAAATGGCCATTTAAAAGAGTTCTAGAATTCAAAAATGCATTAGGCCACTGTTGGCATGCTGAATGCACCAAAACCTCAAAACCTCTGACATCCTCAACATGCTGGTTTTATCTAGAAATGGCCATTAAAATGGGCCATTCTGAAAGGAACAGCTGTATATTCTATATAGCTACTTGATGTTGATGACTGAAGAAGTGCAGTGATGGGAAGTTAAAAAAAGGTGGATCTTATCATTGTCTTCATCTTTGCAGCATATTATTTTCCAGTCGCACAGCTCGAAGGACTCTACCATACTGGAGAGAAGAATGACCGATATACAATTTTTTTTCCTGTTCTAATTTTGTGTTCTAGACTGTCGCATATTTTTTAGAGCATGTGCGCTTTTGAGCAAAACAAAAACAAAATATTCAGAACTTTTCCCACTTATGTAACAACAAGGATCCCATGCAAACTAAGGGTCATAATATCAGATGGAAGGTAAACATCTAATTTGGAAAATGGCTCCGAACCATACAAAAAAGCAGGACTTTGCAAGAAACCTCATAATAGTATAGGCATGTTTAAGATAATGAGACTAAAACTAGTCTGAATTGTGTGAGATCATGCCTTTGGTAGGTGAGAACATTCTTTTATTAAAGATAAAATGATCTCCTACCGTACCTACCGTCTCAGAAGAGTGATCACACTCATCTTCGGGAATACTAATTTGAATACTAAACATGAGGTAACCTTTTTAAATGACACAACATTGCATTTCACATTCGGAAGCCATCACAATACAGAGATGTGCATTAATCAGTTTTTTTATGGCTACTTTACTGTGTCATGTGTAGGGAATTCGACACACCTGTATTTATTGGGGGGAGAAAACAGAAAAAGTAATTCACAAATGATATGTAGTCCTGGCTTTAGTGACAAAGGTACAACAAGAGTCAGAACAGACAAGGTTCACATACAGATAAGACATGCTTCGACCCGTAAACCCAGATCCTAGGGTGCTCACAGAAAACCTTTACAGGTATGAACACATTTAATGAGGATAAAGATGATGCAATAGAGTCTGTCCCAGGACCAGGAGCCAGACACATTTCTCAAAAGTGGGCTTGCATAAACCAGCCACTTAGAAGACCAGGGGCTTGCTGATGGGCAAGGCCATTGAATCTCTCAGGTGGGGGTGTGCCACAAACTAGCAAGACGGCCCAGCAGCCATTTGTGGTATAAAGGTAGTCCTCATCACAGAACTACACACAATTCTGATGTGAGAGGCCCATAGGCCGTCACATCTCACAAGAGGGCCACACTACTCACTTAACAAGGAGGCCTCACAGCCATAGCCACTCTCAAGACCTTTTACAAGAACTTGCTGTGGAGACGGGCCATGCACTCCTGATGAGAAAGCCCACACATCGTGTACACTCACGGTCCAAGGCAGCTAACAAGGAGAATATCACAACCATTAAGGGCAGACTGCATGGTCCTGAGCAACGAGGCTGGTGTGAACTAGATACACCAAGCCCTGGGAGTAGCAGACTTCAACAGCTCCAACAACACAGGGAAACTCTAGCCAGAACATGAAAGGAGATATAAGCAGTCACAGAGGGGAAAAACTGAAAGGATGGACATAAATGAGTGATGATATAGATCTCTACTCTAATAGTAGTAATGGCTTAAATAGAGCAAACAAGTGGCAGGTGAAACTAATAGGAATCATGCCTCAAACATGAAGGAGGATAAAGGAAGTGGGGAAATTGTCAAAATAAAAGTCCAATGAAACCACGGCAAACCAGACAGTTGGTTATCTTGTCTCTCTACCCTTCTTTCTGGTATAAAACACTACATGTGAATCTAAATGCACAAAAAAGCCAATCATGGATGAATCTGAAACATGAAAAATGTGTCAAAGTATCATTCACTTCTTTATTCTTGTCACATTCATTTGATTTGTTAGGAATATCACACCTAATTAATAAGAGATGCCTTGAAAATCACCTCATTATTTCCAAAATGCAAAATCTGTTTTCAAATGTAGTGTTTAGAAAATATATTAAAAAATAAATAAATTACAGATAAACAACATATATTTGATTACACTTAAGTATAGTATCAAAGTATTGTATTTTGTATTTTCACACCCCTGTAATTGTGTAGCATGTCAATTTTCGACACATCATTGGTCTTGACTGTGTAGGTGCTGAGCTCAACAGTATAGGCTCAGGCTCAGGAAATGGTGAATTCTTATAACTTTAGCAATTAGAGGCTTGCATCGCATCTACCCTCAGTGAAGGTCTCTTCCACGATAGGCATTAGCGATGTAATTATGTTTTTCAATGGATAATGGCTTATTTGCAAAACTCAGCTGCTAGCTGGGGTCACGTTCATTTTAGATAAAGCAATTTGCGCCAATAGACCCTCCAAACCAGCTTGTGCATGCAAATGAAGCAATTCATTAATATGTCCATTCTCTCTCTCTCTCTCTCTCTCTCTCTCTCTCTCTGTCTGTCTCTCTCTCAGTAGCATGAAAATGTTGTTGCATTCGGAGCTGCCATTTTGTGACCTGAGAAACGTGAGCCAGAGATTTATTTCCCCCTTTTCACAGCTGCATCACATTCAGTGGCTAGGACCTGCTGGACTGTAAGTGATCATATCAGCACTTGACAGCTGCAGTGGCACTTACAGGCCGCACAGGATTGTAAAAACATATTGCTTTGAATGTGTTTGGACATCATTTCAACTGCTTAAAAGGTTCTTCACACTCAGACCTAATTACAGAAATGTTCTTTAAACCACCCATTGAAAGGTCCTTTAGGGAAACAAAAGCTCTGCTGTGTTTCTGCTTTAAATAACCTGCTGTGTTACTGCTTTAAATAACCTTCTGGACAATTGTAATGACAAAAGAAACATGGAGGGGGTGTATTTGGAGACCAAAGGTTTTTTTGTGTGTGTGTGTTGGTTTAGGCGTTTTGGTTTCATTGACTCTAGAAATCTTAGTCACTAAGAAGATGGACAACCAAATGTGATACCCAACCAAATTTTATTCCCAATAAATGTGAAAAACGCCGCTCAAAAAGCTTAGAACCATGTTGTAAAGGGTTAAAATCTTGCTTTGGTTGTTATAGGGCCATAAAAAAGAACATCTCTATTGAATGAGTTTCATAAAGTGCTCTCAAACAGGTAAAACAGCAATATCGAAAGACTGTGGCGTCAGCAGTATGTTTGACACCAGGCATATGTCTCTGCACTGTGTCTGCTGCACTGAGGCTCAGAGAAAACGCTCCCTCCACTCCGAGGCAATCTGCGCCTGAGAATCAGACAGCAGTCTCGCAGGACTGCACAGGTGGTGGACTTTACAATGCAATCACCTCAACCACGTGGTGAGAGAGAGGGAAGGAGACGGGTAGACAGAAGGGAAGGGAGGAGATTGAGAAAAGCAGATAGGACTGGGAGGACACAAGTATTTAAGCAGGAAGCTGAGAAAAGTGATGAAGAAAGTGAAAGAGAAGGCTGCTTAGAGGGCAGTGAACAGAGAGTGTAGGACAGGCGGAATGAGGATGGATTTAACAGAAATGAAGAGTCAGTGGAAAAAGTGCAGATTGCATGCAGGAGGCAAGAAACTAGAAAGAGTGAGGAGTAGAGGAGATGAAAGGCTGACTGGAAAAGAGAGAATTTAATGAAATGGTAGTAAGAAGTTTGAAAAGAAGGGTGTGGGAGCAGAGAAAACAGATGTGACATGAGATATATGTAAAAAATGATGGAACTACACTGTATTGCCTAAAAAATGGCACACTGTTGGTTTTACACCAACCCAAATCTATTAGTCTGGGCCCCTAGAGCAGGTCAGTCAGTTCCACTGTTTCTTAAGCTGTGACACCCTTTGTGATTTAGGGACAAATGTTTATGATTGGGAACATTTTATGTGAGATTTACAGAAAGTAGAAGAAAGAAAATGAACAATGAACTAAAATTCCTCCCTTTGCCTCAGTGGCACCATACAAGATTGAACAATTCCTTGGTTGCTCCATAGTTGACCAACAGCATATCAAACCCCATCTTAGCTTTAAAGACTGTTTCTCATGTAACTCTACTATCAAGAATGAACGGAATGGCGAGTAGAAGTAGGACAAAAAAAGCCATTCAAATCTCACCTACATTATGACTGCTCAATAGCACAGTCAACAAACATGCAAACTCAAGATTGTCCTTCTAAATATTAGAGAGCTGAACACCAAAAGCTTCTCTGAATGATCTGACACTGATAATGGATTAGATTTTGTGTCATTGACTAAAAGTTGTTGAGGTTCAGATCCACTGAACTACATTTTATTTAAACCATAACAGTAAAAAAAGAAAATATATTGCCCTTGTGTCAGAACCACTCAAAATTCAGTACCACCTGATCATCTGGAACCATCTGCTCCTGTTTCTTCTATGGTTCAGGCTTTAAGTTAGATGGTCTTTGTTCTTGAATGATATACATAGATAGGTCATACATAGGTCACCGTGTTGCTTATCAAACAAAATCATTCCTAGACTAAATATGAGATTTTATTAAGTCCTCCATTAAAACAGTACATTAAAATGACAAGAAAGCCTCATCATTTGTAAGCAAAATAATGAAGAAGTGAGGGGTGTCTGAAGACCTTTGCACAATACTGTGTATGCAGTTCTTAAAAAAGTCTTAAATGTATAAACTTTGTATTAATGAAGCAACTGCTGGCAGATTTGCTAATAGTTTAAATGAGATGACTGTTCCCCCTGAAACACTAAGTGGCCATGAAAGGGTCATTCATTTTAACAGCTGTCTAAGATCTGCCCTAGATGTAGCTGCTCCAGAAGCAATTAAAAAGAAACACATTATGAAGAATGTACCATGGAGAAATTAGAATGTGCGTCACCTTAAAAGATATTGCTGTAAATCTGAACCTCCGAGTAGGAAAACTAAATTAACAGTCCACCATGTTCTTAAAAAGTAAAAAAAAATCTGGTACAACTTTCAGAGTAGGTACAGTCTTGGATCCAAAAAATCAGTTAAATGATTCAATGTGAACTCTAAAAGGCATTAACATTTTTTCCAAGAACACATAAAGCAGCTTCAACTTACGAGACACAACCTCTGTGCTCAGTACATTTAGACCCATTTTCAACTTATCTTCTCATAAACATACATTGGAAAATGTGTAATAGACAGTAATATATATGAGAAGTTTGAGTCTGGTTTCAACTGCTCTGAAACAGAATTTATGATATGTTTGATGATGTTTCAGTTCGTGTACCACTAGATTTAATTGATGTAATGTTTACAGATTATCACATTATTCTTTAAATCATCTTTTTAAAGGGATTGGCTTATCAGGATTTCTTTACTCAGTTTACAACATAGTTTTATGCAAAGCAATATTTTAATAGCCTGGTGGACCATATATCAAAAATACATGATGTTCGTTCTGGGGTTCCACAGGGTTCTGTGCTGGGTCCCCTCCTGTTCGCTTGTATATGCTGCCACTGGCTAAAATTATTACAAAGCATGGTATTGACTTTCATAGCTATGCTGACAATATTCAGTTAGGCATACCTGCAGTGCCAGAGAACCCCAGTGATGTAAATAATAAAGGCAGCCATAGAAATGACATGGTGTTGTGGGTAGAATCTAAAAAAATGGAAAAGAATAACACTGAACACAGGATTATTAGAATTTTAAACTGAATGAAGAGTTTATTAGCAAAATAAAGATTCTGAAAAAGGTAAAAAATTTTTTTTTTAAACAGACAAGGAAATCTGGTGCCACAGACTACAAGTGGGGTTAAAATTGTAGGTGTTATTCTTTACTGGGTGTTCACACTTCAAACACTCTCTTAAACACTGCTTTCTCTCACCTTAGAAACATAGCTTGTGTAAGACCATTTCCTAGCAGGATGCTAAGAAGTCGAATCGAGCTTTTGTTTTCTCGCTACTAGCCTATTGTAACACACTTTTGACAGGATTACTTACAAAGACAATAGACGGATTACAGCTTGTTCAATATGCAGCAGCATGAATGTTTACACGCAATGGAAGAATATTACCCCTGCTCTGGCAAGACTACATCATTACCTACATCATCATTTTATTATTTACAGCTCTTAATGTAGATTCAGTGTAATATATTTCAAAGTGTTTGTTTTTTCAGAAGTTCCTTATAGGTCCTTCAAACATTGGCTAACATTCTAAAACTGAAATGCAAGAAATATGGAGGAGCAGCTTCTGCTTTTATGAACCAAATATTTAAAACAACTCACCTTCAGATATTCAACTATTATTATTTTTGGTCTTCTTCTTCTTCTTCTTCTTCTTTTTTGTAGTAGTAGTAGTAGTAGTAGTAGTAGTAGTAGTAGTAGTAGTAGTAGTAGTAGTAGTGGCATTTCTATAGCAATGAGTATATCATCATTGAATATATTTTTTATTAACAATTTAAATTGACTTGAATTGGATTGAGATTTGAATCAGCATTGTAATAAATACTTACTAAGGAAATAGCAGAAATAAGGTACCAGTGAGGTGACATTAGGGTTAATCTATTTACTATTTATCATGAATATATATTTTATGTTCATATCTCTTTATCAGATTCAACAGATTCAAAAAGTTATTATAATATCTAAATATGAATATAAAAAGATTTAATATTGACCAAAAGTTGTGGTTATTTCAAAATGTGGCTAAACCAGCAATCATATATCCAGGCTTAGTAGTGTTTTTATTGTTGTAAATACACAAAATGTATGTCTGAGGGGCACTGAAATGTACTCTCTATAAAGGTTGGCCAACTGAATAATATTTTCTGTCTCTATACATATCCAGCAACCATGATTTGTTACACCTGTACTGGGGAATTGACTAGAATGCATGGAGTAGGAAGGCAGCAAATCCCACATCATTATGTTCGCATTAATTTAATTCACCAGAAGAAACATGCTTGCTCAAACATGCTCCTTTGTATTCAGATCGCATTACAGCATTGGTAGCTTTTGGCCTCCTAGAAATGAATCTTGTGTCACTTTCAACCCCTGGTCTGGGGGAGGAGTAGTTTCAGTCTCCTTTACTTACAGCAAATGACATGATACCAGATGAAGAAGGATGGATCAGTTTATCATGCTATATTGTCCATGACTGTGGGGTCTAAAATGTGCAGTGAAGCTCAAATTCCTAGATTTCCAGCACTCACCTGTAAAGAAGGATCATGGCATCAGCTTGACACCGTTTGGCATGTAGTGGACAGTAATAACCCTCTCAGTTGGAAGAACTGCAGGGCTAAATATTTTGCTCTGCTTTGATCAGTGGGTGATCCATGCTGCCGAAATCAACAATGAGGCTGATAGAGCATGCTTGGTTACACATCCACTGTGGCATGTAAACACAGGCTGGTTCTCTATGTTGATGCCATGTATGTGTGAGTTGGGCAAAGGGATTTATTGTCCCTCAGATGAAGAGTAGTCTGATTCTTTAGAAAAGTGTATTATGAAATCTCTTATTTTGGCATGATTCTGGCATGTTTAAGGTATAATTATAAAAAAGGCGTTTTTAGGCATTTATTTTTACCACGTAACTTGTTCATGTTTTTTCACTCTACACCCTTGAAACCTAACCCCTGGAAATTTCTAGGATTTCAGGTATACTCTTTATCTCCTCTATGAATGGTAAACCTACTGTATTTACATTATCTAAGAATACATAGGGACAGTTTTAATATGTCAACGACTATTACATGTGAACCTACAGGTGTTACCTTTAAACTCACTGGTTATTGCAACAGCTGATCTCATGGTTAGAGATTGCGACATTGCTGCAGTTGTGAATTTTGTATATTGGATGCTTACACCGAGCAAATACAATATTTCACTGACTCACTTCACCGACTCCTGCCATATAATTCTGCTTGATGTGTTTTGCAGAAGTTTCAGAATTGGAATCAGAAAAGTTTTTGTTCCCGGAGGAAACTGCTTATGTTATGACTGCACAGACACTTGGAGACACAGAGACAAGAATAGCATAAAATATAAAGTCTAAAGAAAAACTAAGTTAAAAATTCTCTTCATGAAGTGAAATATGCTATTTACACAAATGCTGAGTATTAACACTATAGATAAAGAACTTAAAGTGAATTAATATAAGAGAAGCACATCCTCTGTAGTAGATCAGTAATATTCACATTACTGATATTTCATATGGTAAAACTACTGCGCATTATATGATTTAGCATCCAAACTGAAAATTGTAAATGACATTTCACATACGAATATTGCACATAATACAGCCACGGGAAAATATTTTTTTTCTGGTTTATAGTAGGGTTTTACACACTATTGACCACATTTGATACACAATTCCAAACCCTAAAATGTTTAGAGACCATTTTAAATTAATCAAAAACGTATTGTACCCAGGAAATGTTAAACAAAAAACTCTCTTACATTATTTTATAACTGCAACAATCAAAATAGTGATGTTAAAAGCAGTGTGTACATGTGCGACTCTGTTTCATCCATCAGAAACTGAATCAGGAGTGAAGCTGCTGGAATCCAGACCATGGAAAACGGAGCTGCATGATGATAATAATGATGACGCTTTAGAACTCAATTAGAACGCTGCATGATTTTGCAAATGGTAGATCTAATTGACGTCTCCATACTCCATCTATAAGTGCATTCTTTGTAGCAACTGTTGTAAGGCTCTACATGCTTTACAAAACGATGGCAAAATCTCATTTAGGTAAATTAATTTAGATTAGAGATTAGATTCATTTTGTGATGTTGAGTTTACAGCCGAAAATTCAATGACTGAGTTATTGTTACTGATTAAAAAGTGTAGGGGTAGAAATTCAGTCCTCAAAACGCTATTATTGCAAAGTTTGAGCCATATAATTTGTGGTATGTAAATACATTGCAATATGATTTCGTGACATATTGACATTTATAAGATTTGACTGCATTATGCTTCCAAAAGAAAATCCCCTGCTGTATCCATTCATCATCTCACATCCATCTTTTCATTGGAGCAAAACAGCACTATTTTTAAACAGGTTATTTTCTACACATCTAGCCTATTTTACTGTGGCTAACACTTAATGTTAGGGATCTTAGCACTGACCCTAATCTGTTTTTGCTGGGGAAATGAAATGATAAATAGATGGATATATCAGGGCAGTGGCAGCAGGCATGGGATCCTGATACCAGACTGTTCTGGAGAAAAGTGAGCTGAGGCAAAATTCTACGTTCTCAATTTACCGATTTTCGATTTTTGTTCCAACCCTCACCTCCCGAGCTCTGGGTGGTGATCGAAAGAATGAGATTGCAGATACAAGTGGTGGAAATGAGATTTTTCTGGAGGGTGGCTCGGCACACCCTTAGGGAGAGAGTGAGGCGCTCAGACATTCAGGTGGGGCTCGGATGCACCTCTGCATTGAAAGGAGGCAGTTGAGGTGGTTTGGGTATCTTGTCAGGATGCCTCCTGGCCTTCCTCCCTTGGGAGATGTTGCAGGCACCACAAACTAGGTAGAGACCACAGGCCAGATGCAGGGTATGCTCTGAGGGTTATATATCTCACCTGGCAATCCCCGTGGAGGTTGATGTGACTGTGCAACATCTGGTTTTCTCCACTCAGCCTGCCACCAAGATGACCCAGTCCTAAAAAAGCAGCAGAATATACAATGGAATGAGATTAAACCTTGGAAATCGGTGTGTTCAGTAAATACAAATGGTGTAAATCAGTCTAGAAATGGTGCTTGTTCTCCTACACACTTGCTGCTCTTTCTCTCGACATGTCACCGCATTACCACTCTCCGAAACCCCTCCTCTGGCAGTTTTCCCCACTCACTTGTGGGCGGAGACTTTTCTGAAAGTTCTACCGTGTTCAAAGATCTTATGTTTTATTTTCATTTGTTTCTAAGAGCTAAAATTGCAGAAACTGATTTTCTTTTGAGGCATTCACATGTTTAAACGGTTGTTATTATCATATCTTTTTAAAATGACAGTACCTTTGGTTCAGCACGATATATATGAGCACCAATCAAAGCCCAGCATGATGTCTGACACCTCCAACAGCAACACAAACTGGGGGAACCTCCATATGACAACCTGTTTTGCTGAATGACAACAATATACCTTTCGCTTCTGGAATGGATCCGTGTCTCTTACATTTTAAGGGCAAATTACACACTTTTTTTTTTCATTTTTGACATTTGTCTTTTTCCTCATTTGGTTTTGTTGCCATTCTGTAAAGCGTGTCTAATTTCGGAACAGTTGCTCAACAAAAATAAATTATACTTGAAATTTACTTGTGGGCAGAACTTAGACTTCCCAGGTGGTCATTATACTTCTAATAACATTTAAAGACGAAGGAGAAGGACTTCTGGTGGCATTTCCTGCTCTACCATGTGGCCATATTTTTCTCTGTTTTGAAAACAGTTGCGAGAACTGCGGTTATTCACGAAAATCTCCAGGCAATAAAAAACAAACAAAACTCATAAAGTTGAGTCAGTCTGCATCACTGCTTCATAGAGCCATTTGTTCACTTTGTTGACTCCACTGCATGTTCTTTCTGACAACAGGAGAATAATATGGGCTCCACTTAAAGTTCATTAGAGTGCATGTGTTTGAAGGCTGGTGGGTGTTGCTCTTCTTATGTTTGCTGCCAATTAAGACTGATCTTAATGCCACTGATGTAGAAAGTGAAATAGAACAACTATAGAGGAATGCAAACCTCACTCATTTGGACTAATGAGAGGTAGGAGAGTCTGGGAGGCATATAATATGCATATAATTATGTCTTTTTTTGGAGATGGGGGATCAGAGATGACATCAGGTTTGTAAATGAATATTAGGGAAGCTTACTGAGCTAATATAATTTTCTAATTTAATTTCTGTTCTAACTCTATCATTGGATAGATGCAAAAGAATATGATGAATGACCATGAAAACACAAACCATAATTGAAATTGTCCCCAAGGCTCAGATTGGGCACTATGCAAGCATTTCCACCCACAATCCACTGCTGCTGTAATACTGAGAGGCTCCAGAAATGAGCAAACTATTGCAAAGAAGCTTAACAAAGACAATAAAATTCATTATAAGTTAATGCATGGGAGAGCAAAGTGTGGTACACTGCACATCGCATTGTGTGTTCTCAAGGCTGGAGATAATTGGTGAAATAACAAGTGATGCTAATTGGCAAAGCTTTAAAGTCATGGGAGTTCTTTTGTAAAGTTATGTTATCTGCAGGCTGTAAAACTTATTTTTGTTTATGGGTTAGAAAAAGAAGCTAAAGAAAGCTACAAATTATGTTCTGGGCCCTTTTACCTTGTCTGTTGCCTGTTGCCTTTGGCTGTAATGTAGGTTTTCTTTTTGTTGTATTCAGTCTATCTCCACCTCAGACCGCCTCTCTTTCTTCCTGAATTTAGACTGGGGGGGGGTAAAGAGAAGAAACAACTGTCCTCATGCTCTATTGATTCCTCACCTACAAAATCATCTCGTTCCCAGCACTCAAATCAACACTCTTGAGCATTTATTTTTTTCCAGGGTATAACCCAGCCTGTTGACTTAAATAGACTCAGACTGCAGTGTACATAATGACCCACTTTAGAGCACTAAACTTCACAGCACTGATAGCTGTCCTTCTCTGTCTGTTATTTTCTCACCGCTATGGTGCACTGATCACATGACATTTTCATCTCAGGAAAACTGGCTTGTTTGTATATTTTAACAAAGGCATTTTTCAAAAAGACATTTAAAAATGATATATTTTCGATGTTTTCCTTTTTATTTTTTAGATATTGTGTATGGTTTAAAGATGATACTTTTATTTTATTATTTAACATTAAAACATGCCTCATATAGTTTGTCTTACAGATGTACCAAAATGCATTTAGCATTTTTACTGGTTTATGTTTAGTGTTGTATTCCATTTTTAAATGTTTTAGTGCCAATTAAAGTGAGTCGGGGGAAAAAAAAACCAATAATACATTCGTTGGAAATGGAAACAGGTAACATTTCAAACTGATAAAGTCAGACAAGCAGTGAAAACCTTGTTTAGAATTTTTACCTGATCCAGCAGTATTTCATAATTTTTCTGTATTTAAATGCTTGCAGATTTGTAAAATTTTTCAAAATAAAACTATATACTGTTGCTTTTCTTACAAGTCCATGTTTGCACCTCAGCACAATTGAACTCCAGGTTGTGAAACGATTTGTCTGAGATTTGTGTCACCATTAATGGGGAGTGGCGTCTGGCACTTTGTGTGTGTACAACATTCCCCATGAAGCAGTGGGAACAGAAAGACCCTCTCATTGTAATTGCGGTGATTTTTGTTCCATGCTGCACTGATGACAAGTGTGAAATCTGCAGAGTCCGTGATGAAATAATCATGACTGTTATTATACAAGACAATCAAGGAGCAGCCAATGAATGAGTGTGTGTGTGTGAGTGTGTGTGTGTGTGTCTAGATAAATGTAAAGAGGAGAATCAACAGCTCAGAATGTTTAAAATTCACAGTTTTTTATGACATCTACAAAATGGTGTGAAAAATAGATATTTTTGTAAAATGTAGTCTTAGGTATTTATTTATTGTAAAGCTGATGCCCATATTTATAATACAGTTTTTCACAAATAGTTGCATTCTTAGCGCACACACTTTTTAGACATTCCAGACTACAGCAGTACATGTGGGCTAAACTGTTGGTCTTTTCAGTCCTTTGGTAAAAAATGCAACCATAACGATCATTCAAAAAGCATGGATTCCTTTCTCAGTGTGTATGTACAGCATACAGACACATTGTAAAAATGTCCGAATCTAATCAAACCCAGTTTTACTTCATCAGTTTAATGTTATATTTGTACGGAAATGGCCGACTTGTTGCTGGGAGGTTGGGTAGGTTTTGAGTCTCGGGTTTGTCGACAGGTGGGTATTATTGGCACATAAATTTGTATGTGTGTGGCAGGTGGGCAGTCACCAATTGCCAATTTTTGAGACCCAGAGCTTTTCACACCTGTAGTATCGGACCCCCAGGCCTAGTGACAACCTTGAGTAATGCCACCTAAAATGTATTCACAATCAAATAAAGAAGAGTTAAAATGCCCCAATTTTAGCTGGAGTTAGCCAAGTATTTTAATGTCTATTACATTACCATCTATTCAATGAGGGCATCTTTGGAATAATGTTCAGGTAATCATTTCCCTGAGTAGACCTTAAGGAGTAATGGAGTCCATAATAGTGGTCAGGAGAGGGAGAGGAATATGTACACAAAAATGCAATTTACTGAAAATGTATTTCAATTCAATATGTGTATTTCACATAGTGTTGATGGCATGTACCATTACATTAACATTGCAAGATATTCCATTTTCCTCTGAAGTGGAAAGGAAGAGTAGGAGTAAGAACTAAGGCTTCAGAGTCTGGATCTAAGACTGTGTTGGAGGTCCTTTAGAAAGTGTGGGCTTCATCAAAGCATGCTGGAGTTTACTTCTACTCATCTGAAGATGCTGCTGCTGCTAAGCATATCATTAAAACATGAACTTCCAGTGAATTTACCCAACACATTGAAAAACCACTCTCATCTGTCATCAATGTCACCAAATCACAGACCCAGAAAAGATTGGACCGATAAGCAATGTAAGTATTAGTTTGGGGGCGCTGAGCTCCACGTCTGCTCAAAGAACTGCATGTTTAGTTCATCCTCCTTCTCCATTGTAAGTAATAGTGGAGATGTTATTTGTCAGAGGTGTTCATTCATTTTGTCTCTGATGGTTTGTCAGTTAGAGGTGTGGATCCAGAAGAAGGATAGCTTGCACTGACTCCGGCTGTTGAGAACCCAGAAGTAGGTTGAGTGGGTGGTGATTTGTTTTTCAGAAAGCTTTCCTTGTCATGCGAGCACAAATCTTCTCCTGCCATTCGTATGTCATTCATATGTTTGCTTCACTCATTGAAGTGCCTGAGATGTCAGTTAAAAGTACTCTAGTTATAGATTACTTTAACTATATTTCTTTAGGGACTCTAGCACTAGCTACAGTTAGATTTGTACTGGGAGCCAGGATCCAGGGAACCACCTGAAACTGTTAGTTAGTCATGCTAGGATAGTGATTTAAGTACAGGCTAATGACGTTCGTCTGTGGCATTCAGAGGTTATTTAAAATTAGTCTGCAGCAGTAAATTAGCCTAACTGATATGCCCTGCTCCATTCCAAACTGGCATAGCCCTGAAGCACCACAGGATTTGGGCACTCAACTGCTGGATATCCAAAGGTTGCTCTGAAAGCAATGGGTTTTATTGACAAGCCTACCTCCAAATTGTATTTACCTCTTGCTGGAGGGTGTTGTTCTCATTTTTTGCTACATAGCCCTTAGCCTGTTATCTAGCTTGTTGTTTAACCTAGACAAACAAGCCAGGAATCCGACCATCTGAATAAAGCGATGGTTTGCTAGCTGCTTTGTGTCATAACCTAGGTGCCATTCCATCAAGTCTGTGTCTCTCT
The DNA here is from genome assembly GCA_037577295.1 of Ladigesia roloffi. Classification (NCBI taxonomy): domain Eukaryota; kingdom Metazoa; phylum Chordata; class Actinopteri; order Characiformes; family Alestidae; genus Ladigesia; species Ladigesia roloffi. The sequence continues at coordinate 32,640,326 of JBBKCR010000101.1, forward strand.
GGGAATGGAAAAGTAGAAAAACTTGCGTTGGTAATGGCGGTGTGGAAATCAACAAACTGACATGATGTCTTCGCTCAGAAACAAACGCTTTCATTTTAAATCTTTTGTAAGAGGGAGAACAGAATGAAGTCTTTCACATCAGGGTAGTCCTGAAGTAAAGATCCTTTCTGCTATGCCAATGCCCTTCAAAACCAGAGTCATACCTAATGGGAACACAATAAGATGCCAGTGACTACAAGACAACTGTAGCATATTCTCTGAGAGTACCTAATGTTATCAGGGCTGCCAACTTTTCAATAAACCTTTGCGTGCATTTTAAAGCATCTAGTGGGGGGGGTTACAGCCTTACATGCCAAGCGTTGAGTGGGGGGGTTGGGGGGATGTGGTTGGT
>JBBKCR010000101.1:32644538-32656025 GCA_037577295.1 Ladigesia roloffi
AGTGGGAGAACTTGCACAATCGGTGGCTGACTAAATACTTTTTTTCCCCACTGTATATATATATATATATATATACTATTGTTCAGTCTCCACATGGTTCCATAAAATTCTAAATTATTAACCAATCAAAAGTTTTTAAAATAATTATTCCAATTTTGATGACACAGTAGACATATATTTAGAATGTACCTCGTTTTTGAGATTCCTGAAAAATAGCTGATTTGGACATATGAGGTTTTGGCCCGACAGCGACGATACATGTATGTTGGGCTGAAAATGTAATGCATTATTTACATTAATTAATCACAGAAAAGAATAACACATTAATATTTTTAACGCAATTAAAGCCTTAAGTTCTGCCACTAGTTGGCATACATGCGGTGCTTCAATTCAAGACCATCTTCCCATATCACTGCTGTGTGAGCAGCTAGAGAGTGCAGTTCACAGCACGCAAGGAAGCGTGTGAGATTTGGAAGAAAAAAACGCCAAATGGCTGATAAAAAGTTGTCCTGTGATATCTTGGGAATGTTTTTTGCCGATTCTGACTGTGAAGGAGAACATTTGCCTTTTGGAAAAAACGCTCGCACGTCTCCCGGTTCAATTTTGAGCGTAGCTGCCCATCGAGAAAGAGGGTAGCAGTGGTGAATCGCAGTGTAGCAGAGGTATTGGTCGAGCTAGAGGCAGCAGGAGAGGGGGTAAATTGGGCTGGCATTTAGCTCTCTCCATCTAGACCTCCAGAGGAGTGGAGTCTCAGTGCTACACGGCCGTAGGAGAGGCAGCTGGGGTGATCTGGGTCTGACTAGGGCTGAAATAGCGATGATAATGGTGGCTGGGTTTATTTGAGAAACGAAGGAGTTCAGTCAGTGATAAAAATGTCATGACCATTGTAGCCTAAGTTATAGGCTTATATTCAATAATAAATGGTAAAAAACTGCTTCTTGTAACGTCCGTATGTATGTGTGATTAAATGTGATTAATTCGATTAATTAATCGCCACACCATGTAATTAAATAGATCAAAAATTTTAATCGCTTGACAGCACTAAAGTATTGAAAATAAAAAATGTTGAGTGTTCATATACCATATTAGTTACAAATATGTTCATAAAAATATATATTCTCAATATTTATTTAATGCTGTAAAATGTAAATGTTCTGATACAAATTGCATCTGGTGTCATTATAAATGATGCTACCATATTACACATAGCAGTAAAGGTAAAAAAAAAATCCTATAGTTTGCAGGGGCAACATTATTGTGCGAGTGAAAGGCTCATGGAAGCACAGCTAATTGTCCTCAGCCAGGGGCACCATGCAATATTTCTCTCAGACAGGGAGGGGAAGAAAGAAGGCTGCAGTCCCTCCAGATTCAGGGTGACCTGAAAACAACATTTACTCAGTGAAGAATATCTCCGTTTCTTCACCTGATGTGAAACCACAAAAAATGGCTGAAAATGAATTTAGATAAATCACAGTTGGTTTGGAACGATAGACTGAAGAGATGAAAAAACAGAGAACTATTTGGCAATAAAGCCCCTCTTCAAAGATGTATTGCGCCTATGATCCCCAGATTCCAATTCCCACAGGGAAGTACGAAGGTGGGAGCATTATGAAATAGAGCTGCTTTTTAGCCAATGGCATATGCTTCACTAAAGGGAACATAATAACATAATGGAGCAAAGCATGGAGCGATATTAGAAGAAAATTGAATCCTATTAGTCAAGGATGGAAATGAGACAGAAATTGTTTGAAGAATTCCACAAACAAAGTCGCCATTCGGACTGATGGCAGTTATCATGCGTGTGTGTCAGTTAGTGGTTTACATATCAGTGTTTCAATATATTGCATCATCCCACCCCTAGACAGATACCTCATTTCTTTTAGCTTCATAGTACAAAGGACGAACAGTAATTACAAGGGGCTTGAAAAGCTATTCGAGATCAGTTCTACCCCAAGCCATTTGTGCCTGCTCCTCTGTCCGTGACGAAGGCTCCTTTTCCACTATTCGCTGATGGTTAGATTGAATGTTTTGTCTTTGATCTCAGAAAGGCTCCTGAATCACAATTAGAATGCAGCACAGTGGGGCTGAGCTCAAACAGACACGCATGTGCCGGCCTTTCTGAGGCGCTGGCCTGGATTGCTGACGGTCAGTCCTCTGGGTTTCTGTGTACCCTCCCTCCACTTTGTCATGTCTAAATAGCCAGAAATAATGTCTCTGTGTGTTGTGCAAATATATTACATATGAATAGATCACAACCATGAAAAAACTCCCAGAACGAAACAACTCAGCGCTGATATGCTAACAGTCAATCGTTTCCTGCTGCGTCCCCTGCGGTGCCGTTTCTTTCATCCAGCTAGATTCCATGTTATTTTGCATGTTGCCGACATGCTTAGCAGTGGCATGACAGAGCCTCTGCTGGTGAGATGAGATGTGATCTGGATGGATTAAACGAAATGAGAGTTTCTCACAAAAGAAAGTTACATATAGAACTGTGGTCCCAAACATTTTTTATCACCGTGGTGGGGGAGGTACATAGATTGTCTATATTGTGAATATAATAAAAAATGTGAATCCACATTGTACTCGTATACAGCTACATTTTTTGGCGCTCAAGTGACAGAATCTGGTCATTTTTCAAAATAAAAGATTTTTCAAATTAAATATTTTTTAAGACTCATATAATAAATATAATGTTAATAATTAATTAATTATTCTCTTGTTACAAATTGATCCACGGACTGGTGCCAGTCTGCCTCCCAGGGTTTGGGGACCATTGATACGGAAGACCAGGGGATCTACACTGTGTTGTCTTTAAGGGAAAGATTTCAGATATCATCCTTCAGAAAAATATGCAACATGCATTCTTAGCTGCTCACAAACCATGAAGTAATTCTTCATGCACATTCTTAAAATCCGTTGAAGGCCACGTCTGAGCCTGTTGACTTAGATATAGTTTATGTAATGGAGGAAGAATGAAAGTATAAAAAGATTTCCTGACAGAGTGTCCCTGCAGAGCTCATTATCATCTTAATTTCCAATTATCTGCAGGACAAATGAGTACACCTGGCATTTCATAGCAAAGCTGTTGATGATCACCACCCACATCCTGCAATGCTTGTTTGATGAAGGAATCCATAATTCAAAGCCGCAGAAGAACATAAAACCGCAAAAACCAGCCCAAATGAGAGGAAAATATTCAGAAACCGGCATCATAAGAACAAACATTCCTCAGGGGATTTCACCACCAGCCACGTTCGATTCTTCCTCGTCTGCCATTTGATGAGGCGGATGATGGAGCAGGCCTGAAAGGGAAAAGAGAAGAGGAGATGAAAAAAAGGACGGTGACATTTCAAAGTGTTTGTATTTCATGCTGGATCAATCCCTAATGGCTCCATGGCGTTTGAATGTGACTCCACTCCAGACGTCACCACGTTGATAAATTCAGCCAGAGAACATGTATGGACAGAGAGTGGCAATGTCACAAACGGCCGAAATACATTCAAAAGTGTTGCTGTAATGCTTTCAGGAGAGGAAACAGTATTGGATAGAAAACAGCAATGCAACTGAAAAATTGAACTTTTGCCATTCCATGTATGGGAATGTTTAAATCAAAGAAAAGCAAAGTGATGCTATTGACTGCATTTCATCACAGCAACATTTCTTTCCCATACTGTGTGATGTTGGCTATTTGAAACAGAGGTACTATAAAACGCCTACGGAATTGCACAATACCTGAACATCTAAGGGAAAAAACAACCTCCGGGCTCCAGATTTTATTTTATTTTTTATTAAGGGAGCTACGGAGGCACTGGAACATTTGAAGGGGCGGGGTGCTACACCTAAAGCTGTTCAATTGGTACATTTTCAACACTGCCAGTGGAGGAGGTGTGTGTGTGTGTGTGTGTGTGTTTGTGTGTGTAAAATGTAGGAAAATTATATTTAGAGATACATACATTGTTTCATGCATATATAGATACATAGATAGATTCATACATTGGGGCCATCCAGTGGCAATTAATAGCATTTGTTGTATATTTTTAGTAGTTGTCGGTGTGCTTTTATTTGTCGGTGTGCTTTTATAACCTGCAGATGTTACATAGCATGGAACTGACTGCTCTATTTATGGACATCATGGTCAGAAAAAAAGCTGTCCGTCTTCTCCTGAGGTGTTTTGTGAAAACAACAACCTACACAGCCAACCCTGTAGAGCATGAACAGCTCTGTAGAGACGCGTCATCACAGTGGTCACACTTTCAAGAGAGGGGAGACATGCTTTGCAGAAGTGAAACTGAAGTGTTAATCATGTTACACAGCCAGGCTCTGCATCTTGGTGGAGAGATATTTATCGTCATCTAGTCTGTGTACTACTTTTTATTTTTCAAAAAAGAGAACAGCCTTTAAGCCTGTAGTTCACATGATGTTGTACTGATCCTCTGTTATGGCTATATAGACTCTAATATACACTGAACAAGTACCGTAACTGATGAAGAATCCGACTGCACTGGTTCCTACTCTCTCCCTCTTTGCTTTTCAGTTCAGAGCTTATGTTGTTTTTGGAAAGGAAAAACAAGTAGTCTATGTTTAAGCATTTAACCAGAGATAAAATACCACAATGACCCTTTTAAGAATCTTTTAGAGACTGATGATTGCCTCTTTAGGGTGTCAGGGGATATTCATTTTGGGCTAAAATATCCGTTTGTCTGTTCTTGCTTGTTCTTTCTGTCAGAACTGGGTGGACAAAGTAAACAAGCAGTGGGAAGTTTAATGTGAAAATATAAAGAGGCCTATGAACATTTACCTAGGGAGGGCTGCTAGGGGTCCTGAAATATTTTCAGGGAGGTTACAAGCCACCCTTCTGCACCCTCTTAACTCTAAACAGTTAAAAGTCACACAGTCCATAAACGTCTGGAGCCTCTCAATTATTGAGCATCAAAAATCTCACAGTTCCACAACACCTAAAGCCAATTAATTACAGATCATATAAAACCACATAATTCCTGAAAATTTCCCAGATATCTACCCATGCAATATCTACACATTTTCTTTATAGTACTGAATAGAATTATATTAGACCAATTGTACCAATCGAAATATTAAATGTTGTATTTAATTCTTCCATTATACGTAGAGTTTATTTATTTACATTTTATTTTGACTTTATTTGATATATTATCCTTGTCTCTGTGTCTCCTTTGTAGTCATTGCATACGCAATATCTTCCAGGATCGATACAGGTTTCCTATTCTGATCCTGATTCTGAAAACTTATCAAAAACATTTCATTTTTTGCATTGATTTGGGTAGAATAAAATACAAAGTCATGCAACACAATTTTGGTTCAAACATGGGCAATGGCCCTGTATGTTAAGTAGAAAAAAGGTCATTCGTTTTTATTCCGTGTGTAGTTTAGAAACACAATTTTAAGCCTGTGATTTGCTCCCTGTTCGCCAGTCCTCCACTAACGCTTCAGTTGTTCTGTAGGTAGATTAATCGAATAATACTGGCGCATGGAAATGTAATTGGCTTGGAGCGGCGGTTTGGTGATATTTTCCACACTAAATTATTCAAATTATAATCCTGGCCCTGTGAACAAATATGCAGGATGGAACGTACACAGCTCAATAAAATATTCATGGAGGCCAAATCGGCTGGAGCTCTTATTCTGGACTTTAATAAGCACTTTGCTGGACAGCAGACAAAGCGCCAGCTATCCGGTGACTTTGTTTATTTTACTGTATAAACCAGAAAACGTGAAACGAACATGAACTCTATCACAAAGAAAGACCTTTAGAAGTGTAGAGTTTGTTTGGTTGTGATTAAACTGACATTTGGGTGAAGGTATCTCAGTGGTTAGGATACTTGCCTCTGGATCATGAGGTCCTGGGTTCGAATCCTACCCCCAGCACCACCACTGGGTCCCTGAGCAAGACACTTAACCCCAAGTTGCTCCAGGGAGACTGTCCCCTGTAGTTAGGAAAGGAAGTCGCTTTGGATAAAAAGCGTCTGCTAAATGCTGTAAATGTAAATTTGTAATGATGTCAGACCCCTGCTAGTGGATTTGTGCTCTTTGGACAACACATCATACAGCCTTTATATAAAAGCAAACTTATGACTAATAAAGGACATACAGGGACCTTGTCTTTTTGTTAATCATGTCCATTAGGCAGGCATAAAGTCTTTCTTCAACGAATCACTAAATTAAAAGCAACACTTCAACAACTTTGCGTTATTTAGCAAGTGTTAAGTAAAATATCCATGACAACCTTATCTTTTCCCCTCTTCCTCTTTTATATCTCCTTTTATTAATGCTGCCAACATTTAGAAAAGCAAGGAAAATATGTGGGATGTCAAATAGCCCCTTATAGAATGAATTTGTATCAAAACAAGTCAGTAGATTGGAGAATTGCATGTATTTATGCATGTATGGATGAATGTTAATGTATGCCAGTCGATAATGCAGCCCTTCCAAAGCACTTAGAGAAGAGATTTGTCTGTGATTGGGCCCCACGCTGTTGAAATCCCCCATCATGTTTCGAGAATGGCAGACGCTTTTAGAAATGTATGGGTTTAAATGGTGGCAGTGAAGTGCCACAATTACACTGTTCTTAAACCTGTCTCCTACTGCTTGGTTCTGACAATACGCTTGATCCGGACATACCGAGGCATGCAGCTCCTCAGTCATCATTATCATGCATGTGCATGAATGTGCTTTTGTGAGTGCGTTCGTCCTGAAATAACTCGTTTGATCTAGAAATAAAGCCTCGATAATAACATTACTGTTGAAACGGTCAGCAGCTGAGTGCTTCACAGAGCCTGCCCTTTTAAGGCCTTCAGATCTAATCCAAAATTTCACATCGACACAGCACGACGCCTCGAACGCGACTCTGCTGGCACAGTGCACGCCTTCAGAATACCAATCATACAGTCAGATGCTTGCATGATATACACTACAGCTCAAAATCAGGTAAAATAGCCCGATTCTCATAAAGTTCCTTAGACTTTCAGAAGTATTGATGCATTTACACGCATCTCAAATGTGTTGTTTTTGGTTCCTCTCAGGATGAGTCACACCTTTGGAAAGGTGTGTTCATATTTTAACATCATTGAAGAAATCCCGCCCCCCTATACACTGGTATTAGAGCAGTATACTCCTACTCCTGAGGCAAAAACAGAACCTGTCAGAGTAGGTAATACTGTGTTCTGGTTGACAGATGAATGAAGTTTTAGCTCTTGATTTATAGTGTTTGTTGGCAACATTAACCTCTAAATGTCTTGGGTGATGGACAACATGGACTGGGATAAGTGGAAAATTGTGCAAATTAGATTGTTTGTCAACCTTCCTTTAAGATTGACAGTCTCTACCAGACACTACCAGACACTGCACAACAGGAACTCAGGCTTTCGTCTTTTCATAGTTAGTGTTTGTTTGTTACTGTTAGAAGCCAAAGCCATAATAGACAGATTAGTGCTTCTTCAGATCAGTGCTAACACATTCTGGAAAAAAGGAGCAGATTACACCTGTTTTAGCATCACGACACTCACTGTCTCTTTCATTTAGAATTGATTTCAAAATCCTTTTATTGGTTTCTAAAGCTCTAAACAGCTTAGCGCCAGCCGATATCTCTGAATGCCTGACAGATTGTACATTGCAAATCAAGTTTGAAGATGGTCAAGAGCTCATTTTGTGAACATTCTCAACATAAAGTAGAGCACACTCTGTTTTCTTTACTTATTTATGTTAATCTTCTGCTGTAACTCAGTACATCTGCAAAATGAAGTTCAAGTATGATCTCCAATCTTCTGTCAGCATTGGAGAAACCAACAAGCGTCTCTAGACAATGACACAATAGAACAGTTACACCGCTACAGGCTTCTTCAAGCACCAAGGCTAAAGACCCCAGATAACCCTGGAAACTGACCGAAAAGACGCCGAAATCAGTGTGCAAGAAAGCGAAAGTGTGGCAAGTGAGGAGGTATCCATGCTAAGCTAAAGGCTAACCCTAGCTGACCAGTTCTTCCATGTCAAACTTACACTCTGCTGACAACAAAATGTACTACATTATACTGCTCAGGGCTTCCCGGAAAGAGATGGGGCACTCTTGTGTACTAATCTTCACCAAGACGTGGCTGCATAAGGGCATTTCCAATTCTGATATCCAACTACGAGGGCTTGCCCAGTATTGCTCGGACAGGTCAGCACAAACGTGGTCCTCAGATTTAGTGGAGGTTCTGGCAGTAACATGCAGACCTTCTACCTCCCCAGAGAGTTTACCTCAGCTATCGCTGTGGCTGTGCACTGGGAGCTGTACAGGAAGATAAGTGACCTGCAAACCATTGATCCAGATGGACTTTTCATAATTGTGGAGAACTTCAATAATGGACCTGTAATTAAAATCCTGCCATGATTTCACTAGCACATAGTCTTCGTCACACTTGGGGATAACATGTTAGACTTTGTGTACACAAACATTCCCTGCACACACAAGACTGCACCCCACCCCCATCTGGAACAATCAGACCATTCTCCTCACCCAAACCTACACACCCTTACAGAGGTGCACCAAACCAGTCCAAAAGCAAGTGAGAACCTGGCCTTGGGGATCCATCCCTACAGTACAGGATTGCTTTAAATGCACCGCCTGGGACATTTTCAAAGAGGCTGCCATCTACGACAGCACTGTGGACCTTGAGGAATACACAGCTTCAGTTACTGGCTATATGTTATCAAGTGCTTTTAGGATGTCACTTTCTCCAGAACCCTCACCAGCCAGGCAAACCAGCTCTCAATACTGCCAGGATTTTTTTTAAAGAATGTGCTGAGCAACGCTTCACAGACAGCTTTAATTTTACCCTGAGCACAGTGGTGGTTCCTCTCTGCCTCAAAACTACAAGAACCATCCCAGTCTCCTGTCTGAATAACTATTGGCCGGTTGCACTCACCCCCATCATAACAAAGTGCTTGAAAATGCTAGTATTAAGGCACATGAAGGCGCACCTTCCAGACCAGCTCGACCCGCTGCAGTCTGCATACCACGCCCGCTGATGATGTAATTTCAGCTGCCCTTCACCACGCCTTTTCTCATCTGGGCTCAAAGCACAGCTGTGTCACAATGCTGTTCATAGAATTTAGCTTAGCATTTAGCACCATTGTTCCACAGAAACTGGTGTGGAAAATAGGCCTACTGGGCATGGACACCTCACTCTGTAGCTGGGTTCTGGACTTTCTAAAAAACAGGCCTCAGTTTGTTAGTATTGTAACACAAACCTCCAGGAATGTCAGACTGAGCACTTGACTGAGGATGCTCAGCTCACTGTTCACCCTGCTGACGCATGACTGTGCTGCCCAGTTCAGCACATACCACACCATCAAGTCTGCAGATGACACAACCATGTTGGAGCTCATAATAAACAATGATGAGTCCGCGTACAGAGAGAAAGTCAGACAGCTGGTGGTCTGGTGCAGAGACAACAACCTGTCCCTGAACGTTGACAAGACAAAGGCGATGGTCATTGACTTCAGGAGGAACTCTGCCCCTTACACTCCACTTCACATCAACAACTCGGCTATGCAGAAAGTCAGCAGTGTGAAGTTTCTGGGTGTGCAGGTGACAGAACCTCAGCTGGACTCCCCAGGGTCTGACCTCTTACAGAGACTATTATAAGAAATGCACATGACACTTTTAACTATCCACACTCACTGAACTGACACTTTACAAAGCGGCACTATAACTTGCTGATAAAAAAATCTGATAAAAAAAACAACTTATACACTAATTTGCACTACCCGCCTGTTTGTTCTTTGGATTCTTTTCTTAGATGGTGCCATGCAATTTTGCGGTAGTTTCTTTCCTCGCTCTGCTTTTTGTCTGTCTTTGTTTACATTTGCCTGCCTTTGTCCTACACTGTTTGCTTCAGAGAACGCTATTTCAACCCTCTGTGTACTCGTGTATGTGGCTGACTGACAAAAAACTCTATTGAATCTTGAAACATGGTATTGAGGCATTTTTCTAAGAATTTTAATGTATTCGCCAGGTTATCGCTAATACCAGGTTATCAGTTGTTCAATAAGCCTGAGTGTTGTTTTGCTTTGGTACTGATTCATTCGCATCACACTGTTTCTGTACTGCTTAGTATTGTTGCCTCACAACAGGAAGGTCCTGAGTCTCATTCTTGGCTGAAGGATCTTTTCTGTGTGGGGTTTGTATGCTCTCGAAATGTCCTCCAGATAATTCAGTTTCATCTCACAGTCCAAGCACGTCAGGTGAATTAGAGATGCTAAACTGCCTCGGGGTGTGACTGTGAGTGTTTATGTGTGTGTGTCTAACCTGTGATGACCTGTTCAGGGTGTTTCTCTGTCTTTTCGCCTATGAGCTCCAGCACACCCTCGACCCTGGTTAAGGATTTAGATAATACATGAATGTACTATTTCATTATTTATGTCATTACTCGTTAATGTTTGTATTAATATGTAAACTATCGAGGTAAATTAAGGATTCATCTAATTGATCCTGCAAGGAGGGCATTCAAGTAAAACTACAGAAACATAACGTCTTATTTACCTCACAATATAATTCAGCCATCAGATTGCATTACCAGACACTTACTCTATAAACGATAAAAAAAAAAACAACTTCTATTTTGTAAAGTGTTGGTGAATAATTAAACTCACACTCTCAAATGCCTGTTTGGTTGGATTAAACCTCCAGATGACCTGGAATGCCAAGTTTCTCTACTGATCCGTCTCATGCTGTGCATGGAGCTCAGACATAAAGCTCATACACTTCATAAACATTAACATTTCCCCAGGGCTGCATTGCACAAAAGCTGCTGTGATTGTGGGTTTGAGTGCCTTAATCCACAAGCTTTGATGCCTGTCGTCTTCTGTCCCCAATTTTCTTCTTTATTACACTTTCATGAAAGCTAAGAATCTACTAGGACAGCCTCTCACTGAGTTCTGCATTTTGAGTGGGTTGTTGGTGATGCTCCACTTAAAAAGTGAGAGTGTCTAGACTAGGATGTAAGGCAGAGGTCATCTATCATGGTTTGGAGATCTATCTTTCTGAGAAGTCTAGTTCCATCTGGAAAGTAGATCTCCAAGTGCAGGGATGGTGACAATCGATGTACTAAGTCTGGAAAGTAAACTGGCGCCGCACACATTGTGAACAATGTCAAATGCTTATCTGCATTTAACCCATTTAACCAATTCACTAATTGAAGCAGCGGACAGCCAGTGATGCTGCACCCAGAGAACAGTGTGTGGAAAAGATACATCGGAGGTGTCACTAACCAGCTGGCATTTTAACGTGGAGTCAGCGTTGAATCAACGTCAGGTGCGTCAGGTGTCAATGTTGGATAACCATTGGATTTTGTTTAGATTTTGCAAATCTAATCAACGTTGGAATATCAACGTAATTCCAATGTTGATTTCAGGTACAACTCACATTTTATTTATATTTCTATGTTGAATCCATAGTTAGTTAACAACACC
>JBBKCR010000101.1:32657234-32668398 GCA_037577295.1 Ladigesia roloffi
TTTGGTATTCAACGTTGTTTTGACGTTGAATGAATGTTTTTTCATAAACTGACATTATTTCAACCACATTTAAACGTATAAGGTCGGTCGAATGCCAGCTGGGAAGGAGTCCAGGGTTTTAAACCCAAAACCTTCAGATTGTAGGGGAAACGCCAGGACACCAGCTGTACCAAAATATTACAAATTGAATACAAACACCTACCAGTAGATGAAACAGGGCTGGCAGACATCCACTCTGTCATATCATATAACCTGTTACAACATTTAGAACAATAGCTGCCCTCAAAGCTTCTTCAAAGAACTGAAATTATTCCCTCTCTGAACACCAGTCCTCCGTATCTCTTAACAGCAGTTGAGCAAACTGTTGGATTGCGAATTGGCAGGTGGTTCAGAGATAGCCCTGAATATGTATCTTTGGTTTAGATAACTGAATAGCTGGCCAATCAGCATGAAAAATGAGCCACTGCTGGAAACCGGGGTTTAAAAGATAATACGCTGCTGGAACGGTTAAATTCAGTGCCGGGGCTTTATTTTGCAACAGCATGCCTCGTTTTTGGAGCCAGGAAATGATAATTAGAGCAGAGCAAAGTAGAAGATGTGAAAGTAGTTAGTGCTTACTCAGCACACGTACTCTGCGGAGAACAGATCTATCCTTCTTTCGCTAGCTACCGTGGAAACACTCCAAGTGAAATATTCGAGCACATTTCAAACACATGCAAACAAACAAGCTCCATTTCAGCATCTTCCTCTGGCTCGAGCGGTAATGTTTGGGCTAAAATAGCAGGGTACAGACTCTTTCCATCCTTCCTCCTTTTTTGTGTGCTATAAATGGAACCGAACCAAGACTGCGCAGCTTCATTGTCCAAATAAACATGCACCTGTATTCTCCTCGTAATTGTCGTACCCTACTGTTTTTGCTCATGTACGAACACTCCATAAAGACACACTCCATAAAAGAGGACAACCCCCACTGGAGGTTTTCAGCAGTATTTGAAAAGTAATTACTCTTCGGTTCTGGTGCGCTCTCTGAGCCGCAGCCTCTTATAGCCATGTGCAGCGTCAGGGTTTAATGACCCACCCTGTGACTAATTGCATAGCAATCAGTGTGCTAGTCATGTGTGGAAAATGCCCCTTGTTTAAGCCGAGAGAAGCACATTTCCCCCAGTGAGTATATGCCATATGCCAGTCACACACATACAACCACACACACACATACACATACACACACTGCTTACTTAGAGATCAAGATGGGTGGCTGAATACATGTTGAGCGCTGGGCTGTGTACGGATAACTTATCACAGTGTCTTTTAGGTCAAATGTATTACCCCCCACTTTAATGGGACCTTTAATTACCCCTAATCAAATGTGTTATTTGTGGGACTGCATCAATTAGCAGCAGCAACAGCAGAGCTGAAGCTGTGGCTAAAAACCTCAGTGTAGGTGGACATGGATAGTAGTGCTGAAACAAGTGTGTGATAGAGGTCAAATAAAGGAATTTGGAGGGGAACTACACATACATATACACACACACAAACACATCTGGACATTTGAAGGCTCTAGGAAGCCCTTACTGTATTACTTTGCTTGCAAGAATGGAAAGGAATTATATGTCCATATGTTAGTGTAGTCCCTGTTGGAACAAACCCTCCCACCTTCAAAACAAAAAGTTTAGAGGAAGAGGAAAAAAAACTTTGTTTACTTTGAATGTAAATAGTTGAACAAAATTAATTTTGGCCCTGTTCAACAAGACTGATTATCAAGAAATTTTAACATGCATTCTAAACAGCAGCAGTTTTAAATTATTATTTTAAAAATAATTATAATATATACCACCTACTACAATAAACAGGCTGTACGCGCACACACACACACACACACACCCTACTTGTATATTCTCCATAGTATGTGGAACAGATAAAGTTTCTCTGGAATCATCCAGTACCATGTGACATTTCCAACATCAGTACCTGCCACCACACTGCCACATTCTTGTGGCTGAAAGCAATCAAATCCTCCAGAGCAGGAGGTGTTACTGCAACCAAGTGGGGATAAGCTCTCTCTTAGGCTTGTGAAGAAACATTGGATAAGCAGGTGTCTACAAACTTTTGGACATAATGTATACAGTACTGTGCACATATAACTTGCAACACTGACCTCTGTGCAGGGTCTCTGTCTTTCTCTCTTACAGATTCACTCTCTGTGTACACTGAGGCAAAAATTCTGTAATCTGATCATATTTTGGCATCAAAGTGAGGACTCATTAATATTCCTATTAGAGCGTGTGTGCATGTTTATATGGAATACATCTGCATTCTTATCTCCTGCACCCTGAGCACATGGTGATACTGATAAACATGGACCAGGCCAACAGAAGTCAACACCATCCCCTTAGTCACACAAAGACATAGAAAACACACACACACACACACACACACACATAGTGGCAGCATAGTGAGGCTGAGCAGAAATACTAAAATATTCATTACTTTCTCCTTCTATTCATCTAGGCAGAATCGAGGAGAGCCTCACCTGAGGGCAGAGAGAGAGAGGCAAGTGTGTGGAGCCCACAGGGAGGTCCAGGTATCTACTGTAATAAAAGCAAAAAAGTAGTGTAATGGTAGGCACCACATTGTGGTATAACAGAGGAGCTATTTTGGTAATGAAAATGTGGAATGTTATTTTGCCAAACACTGGCTGGGTGTTTTAGAACCTGTAGGTATTGCATAGTGTTATGCCCATTATGTACAGTACATGCAAAATATACATTACTCTTATTTTATATGGCATATTATTACAGTACATGGCATATTATTTAAAATAATATATTCCAATTCATAATGTGTAGCATAACACTGCATACCTCAGTCTCATTGATTTTAAAGAATTCTTGATTTTTAACAATGTTCTCACTGTAACACCCAGCATGCTTTATAAAAATCCCGCAAAGGCAGTAAAGAAGTCCTGATTTGTCGGATAATCAATGATGTAGATAATAATAAAGACAGAGAAATCCAAGTTCCCCCCACAGAAAATCTGGCTTTTGAAGATGGGTGTGAAAAGCGGCCGCTATTCGTATCTGTATTTGTATTTGTTGAGAGGGGAAAAGTATTCGTATTTGTATTTGTATTAGAGTAAAATGCATAACGCAGTGCGCAAACTCTGTCCGTCCTATGTCTAAACTTGAGGGTAAGTGGAATATGTAATTTATCCGAAAACCGTATTTGCAAAAACACCTTATTTGTGCCTTTCCAAAATACCATATTTGGTTTCAGCTCCACCCCTAATATATATATATACATTCGCAATGAGAGACCTGCCATTCGCCTTAGTATAGCATATAGAAGTATTAAACCGGGACTCGGACCGTAGATACCTAAAATAAAATGACTCGGACTCGGACTCAAGGGCAAAATAACCTGATTGGGACATCGCTAATATATATATATATATATATATATATATATATATAGAGAGAGAGAGAGAAATAGATAGCACAGTAAGTGACCAGTTATACGTTTTATCACATATATCCATATGTCCAGAATTTAGGACTTTATTGAGCAATAAAAAATATACACCAGGGAAAATATTCATGTTTTCTTTTTTTTTAATGGTTTTTAAATATTTTCTTCTCAAAATCTGTTCTCATTCTCCTGCTTTTAGGATCCACAGTCCAAATGATCCAAAAGCATAAGAACCAAAGCGAGTCGGTCTGTCTTTGTTGACTTCTGGCTTGGTATATCGGCAGGTACGGCAGCCCAAGAACATTTCACGTTATTGATAAAACAATGAAATCCAGAGTAGCAAAAGAGGAGAGTTTGTCCTTGTTATTTGTTCATGTGTGTTGTTCATAGTTTTCGATTAATCCGGGAAAAAATTAAGTCTGTTCATCTGTGTCCTTAGTGGTGGCTTCGGATTGGGCGTCGAGCTCCTCTCCGTAGAGTTCTGCTAGTTTGTGAAACTCTGGGCCCCAGTCCTCCAGGAAGGTGTAGTCCTGTTCCGAATGGATGCCAGCTGAGCCCAGTGAGCTGATGGAACCCGCCGGTGACCCCTGACCCTCATATGCGTATGTCTGTAATGAATCGTAAGGCGGTACGCTGGTGTCCTGGTCCGCCTCTACTAGTCTCTGCTTGATAAAGTCACGGACATCCGTTTCCTCTTCCGTACCCAGGGAGGAGGTGCTGTGGGTGCCATGGCGACGGTGTGGGTGTGGCCTTCCTGAAGACCCCGGCCGGCCCCCTTCAGGCCGAATGTCTCGTCTGAACTTGAACTCTTCCGCAGCTTCAGGGTTTCGCAGAGCTATGATGTCGAAGGCCTCAGTGTCCTCCTCCCCACCCCCTTCATCGTCATAGGTAACCACGTTCTCCCGAATGTCCTCCTCAGAGATGATCAGCGGCTCCTTCTTGCTTCTTCGCAATGTGATGAACAGTATCACGATAGCTGAAAAGACAGAATAGGAATAATTAGGAACCCAGTTTATGATGATTTGCAATGGTTTAGAAGGTGTAAATATAGCTGAAGGTGTAAAAATAGCTGAAGGTGTAAAAATAGGTGTAAAAAATAGCATTTTAGAGCACTTGAACTTTGGATTTTGTGTTTAATTATCTATCTGCAGAGCTATTGATGTTCTTTAAATTTACAATTCATTTGAAAAAATGGATATGACACTGGATAAGGAGAAGCTCCTTTGCACTGTGTGTATGGTTTCAACAACTTGATCCATCAAAGAAAGTCAGACAAAATGACAGAAAATTATTTGGGATGACTAGATGTCTTCTACTTTTATTTCCAATGATTATTATCATCTCTTCATGTATCTCTCTTTGAAATGAAGTTTCACCTTTAAAACTGGCCATATTTCTTTATTCTATCCATCTGTTCAACTGACCAATAATTTAAAATGTGAGAAAATCCCCGCAGTGGCATCTATAACCACACACTTTGAAGAAAGGGTTCGACTGAACTGGATGGAAACCAAACCAACCCTCTCAGACTGATGAGTGACTTTGAGTTTTAAAAAAATTTTCCATTAATCTTTTATTCTACATTAATTTCAAAGTAGACAGCTGGTTTGCATTCTTTATAATTGTTGTTTGCAAAAAAACTAATCTGTAGGAGGACATATCTGTATTAAACTGTTGTCTGAACTATTTTATAATCACTACAGTAATGACCTAAACCACTGCCATGGGTTCATCAGATCAATGTAACTAGGATTGCGGTCAGATCAGTTAAATATGTCAGATCGATATATTGTTACCTTCCATACATTTATACTTTTTGTGCACATTGCAGCTGCCCTGTACATTTTGTAAAGCTTTCATCACAAGTGAATCAATCAAAATGCTCCAAAATTGAATTACAAATTACATTCACACATATATACTTTATTAACTTCACAGACACACACACACACAGACTGAAAAGTTAATAATGTAACTTAAAAATATGCAATAAAAACAAATAAACATTATCCCAACCCCTGGTGTTCCTAATAAAAACAAGGCATTATTATTAGAACTGCATCCAAACCACAGAAACCAGACTCACAGAGAAGTCTGGAGGATATGACAAGAAAATATCATCACAAAAATGAAATTGTCTCCATATAATCATCATGGCAAAGAATGCCAGGAACTGAGGAAACAAAGAAATGCATAGCCTCCACTGAACAGCTTCATCACTAGTCTGAAAATAAAAACACATTAAAATCCACTAAGACTTTAAAATGCTGCAGTATTAATAAGACCATGTGATTTAATTTCTCCCACTGTGTGCACGCTACTAACAGTACATGATTCACTTAGCTGGAATACCACTGCACATTAAACTAACATTCAAACACAGCCTGAACAAAAATGTGGCCATTGACGAGCAAGACCAGAGTTCAATGGGTATGACGATGATTCTTTGATATCCCATTAAGATTTAGAGCTCCAGCAAAGCTTCGTGAAGCTGTAAGTCAATAACACACATTAGCATCGATTAACATGGGATCCAGTGATGCACTGATATTTGACTGTGGGCTTTTGGAAGGAGATCGTTCATTAGTGCTGCTGAGTTCAGAACGTTGTTCCAATACGAGAGCATCAGGCAATGTTTCTGTCTTCGCATTTTGCTCTTTGGTGTTAAACTCTTGGATTAATAAATGACTCAGGAAAACACACAGGTTCTATAAATAGCATTAGCTTAATGACGTTCATGCAGTCATTAACCTCGCCTCTTAAAAGACCTCACAAAATGTCCCGCCATACGTGACCAAAGGTGGAATTACTTCAGAATATTATTTTAATATTAAAGAAAGGCGATTTACTTCACAAGAGTGGCTTTCTCGTTAATTTGAAATTAAATTAATCTCGAGGATTGTTGCCTTAAAAACAGGAAAACACAAAATGTAAGGCAGACTTCAGGCTCGTATTTCTTTTATTTTCATGCAGGTCGTGTTAACAGCATGTGGTTGAGAGACACGAGAGAGTGGGAGGGGGAGGGAGAACGAAAGAAAGAGGTAGAGAAGGAATGAGAGCGAGAAAGGAAGGAGGAAATAAAGATTGGTTGATTGATTTCAGGAGACCTGTCTTTATTGCTTTTATTGTCATGCAGATTATGTTTTGGTACAGAAGTGTTTTTTTTATTCTAAAATGACTACATGCTTTCTAGTCTTAGAGAGAAAGCAGGTGGGGAAGAAACAGAGAAAGAGGAACGAGAGAGAGAGAAATAATGAAATAAAGAAAGGAAGGAAAAAAAATCTTCCCTTTGGGCTTTGTTTCATGTCTTGCACCTTTTCGGACCTGTGACCTGTCACAAGCCCCCATTTTCTCCCACTATCCCTCCTCTGTCCTCCCTTCCTCTCACGCCTCCCCTTGTTTCTCTGGCATGTTCTTTAATCTTCTCCTACTTAGGTGACTCTAAATAATAATCCTCAAGGTTAAAGCTCTTTAGGGTCTAATGGGGCAGCTTGTGATTCTAAAACCCAGGCAGAGCGAGAGGGAAATTACAGCTGTACAATCAGACATGCTGCGTTATGAAAATAATCAGTGGATATTTAGTGCTAAAATGCTTTATACACGATTAGAAAAGGTGTTACATTTCATAAAAAAGTTCAAAACAATTGCATTTACAGCATTTGGTAGACACCCATATCCAGAGCGACTTACATTCATAAGTTACAGGATCAGTCCCCCTGGAGACCCTGAGGGTTCAGTGTCTTACTCAAGTGGTTTCACAGGCAAGTGTTTTACCCACTAGGCTAATACCACCAATTACTCAAGATGATAGCAAAATCAGCATGAAAGAAACAAACAAAGACATTATTTTGCTCTATTTCTGTCATCCTGGTCTGTGGAAGGCTAGCTATCAAGCTAATTAGTCAGGATAACTTTAGTTAGCAAGACTAAAACTGGTAAACTTCAAACCCCTTACCCTGCCACTGAAGAAATAACTTCACCAGGCTTACTGAAAAAGTGTGTTCTCTTTTTAAAGAACAGTATTATTTATGATATACATAACTTATAAACAATACTATTATAGTATAGAAATAATACTAGAAGAGTATAATATTATTTTACTGGCTGGATGCGAATGTCCTTAATAAAAGATACATTTTGTGAAATCTGCTATGAATATTTCAGTCCACTATAGGAATCTGGCTCAATAGAAATATCCTATAGTTTTCATTTTCATATTTGCTATTGACATTCATATGTAGAAATTTGGAATTCACATAACTCCACTGCATTTGAATATGAACTTAATATTTTATGAGATTAAAATGATTAATCTGTCTAATGCTGGTCATTTTTTAAGCAATTTCCCTTTACGTCCAAGTAATTTGTTAAGTGCCACTGTTTTCTCTTGTTCCCTTCTCTCATGTTCACTTTCCTTAACTCTCCTTTTCCTCTGATGTGTCACTCTTTATCTCTCCACCTTAATCTGTTTTTTCTAATGCTTTCTGTTTGTCTGGTGATTAGAATTCAGGTGCTGCCCCCTATCCCTCCCCAGCTGATGACCCATTGTGTATATCTCACATTCTAAAGGCTGGGTATGAATATGTATAACCTTCATGCCTCACTGTTCAGGGACAATAACAGAGCTGATCTTCTCTACATACACACACACACACACACACACACACACACACACACACACACACACACACAAACATTTCTGTAATCCACGCACTGTTGTGGTGTTTGTTTGACAGGAAGGTTTATTTATGCTGGGTATTGGGCATTTATGTCAAAATCTGCCCTCTCTTTGCAAGTACACTGCTGTTTCCCATAACAGCTCTAATTACACGTCTTGTGGATTTAATGGCATTTAACAGTATAACAAGAACAAAAGGGGCGAGAAGAGGACAGGAAGCGACTAAGGCTTCGAGTTTGCTGTCAGCATTGAAGAAAGACAGTAATAAAAACAATAGCACTACAGCACCTCGTAGATAGGCAAGGGTGAACTTTAATAAGGTCACAACCTTAAAATCCTTGTCTTGGTGCTTGTAAAACACAGGCCCAATAAATCACGTTCCATATTTTCCACTTGAGTGGCTGAAGACGCTTTGGAAAACATGACTATTCTGGACATGGCAGCACTTTACAATGATGTTCCGTAGTTCTTTAGTAACTACATTTACATTTATGGCATTTAGCAAAGTGACTTCCATTCCCTATCTACAGGGGGCAGTCTCCTTGCAGCAACGTCAGTTTAAGGGTCTTGCTCATCCTGAGCTGAAGCTAGGATTTAAACCCATGACCACTTGTTTCAGAGGCAAGTATCCTACCCACTAGGCCGCCCCCGCCCTATACAGCCAATCACTAAGCAGAAATGAATGTGTGGAGATGCTTTACCACCTGAATCACAACCTGCCTAAGAGTTCTGTTAAATAACTGAGGAGGTAACAGTAGTTAACGTCTAATTGAGAAACCATTTATTTATGACTATTCATTACTGATTTATCCCTAATCACAGCAATGTGTTTCATGTCACACCATGGTTTCATGTCACTCTGTGGTTTCACGGAGTAATTGTGTAAATGAGTGAAACAACAATGCTACATGACTTGGAAAAAAAAAACTGCTGTGACTAAATAAAAGTGACAAAGTAATTAGCGGAAGTAAATAGCGCCAAACTGTTTCTGGGAAAAGGCTTTTGTTTGAGGGGCAACGTGACGAAGTTTCATGGGGCTTTTTCTCCAGTTAGCAGTGAGGTAACATAGCATAGAGTGTCTATATTTCATAGTATGAAGTCTAAATATGGCATTTTGCTTTTTGGTAAAACATTAAATTATAAAAAGCTTCTGCATTTTACAAAGGGTAGACTCATCAACATCATCACAGATAGAAAAGTATTATGTTTACGTTTGCAGCGTTTACCACACTGCTTAATTTGCCCCCTCATACCTGTAAAGCTAGACTTAAATCAACTTAATTCTGTCAAATTTAACGGACAAGTTAATACACAAGAAAGAAAACCAGTTAAGAGAGTTAGCACTAAAAGCTTTTACATTTTATAGGTAATATGTATAGGAGATATAACAGTATAGCAAAAATAATAGTTTAAATTTTACATCATTATGGTGTAATAGTTTCAGGGTAAACAGGAATAGCGCAGAACGCAGTGGAGTCTATCGCTCTGGTTAATTTGTTGATAGTAATGTAAGTTGTTTGGTCCGTGGTGGTCCACAGCCCTCTCACAGCCTGTTGCTAAACAGTTCTATCGCTTTTGTGGCACAAGGATTTTCACATTGTTGGTTTTGAAAAGTCGCAAAAACATGACGTCACGCGTTCTGTTCCAAACCACACTCTGGCACACCTCTTCCAAGCGGGGTAGGGCCGGCTGAATGAACCGCCGGCTAAAAGAACTGTAGTTCTATTTAATAGTTAATGATTCTAATCATTAATTATCAATGAGTAACTATTAACTATTAAGTATGGAACACTATCATAAAGTGTTTAACTTTGCTGGAGCTTAGTACTACAACTTCTCATCAGAATAATGCTTAACAATCATGGGTTCAGAGGTTTAGAGCAGTTAGAGGTTAACACAATACAACTGTTTATGTCTGCTGTTGAAAAAAAATAGTATCAATCTAATGCTAGCACGCATCCAAATTTCAGTAAAAAATAGCTATAAAAATGAAGTTCACAGTGAAGCCAAGAATTCAGGCTTCGAATGGAATGTTGGAAAAACGTATTCAGTCCGTTCAACACTTTTTTCAGATAGATTCCAACCAGTCTAGCACGCCATTAGCTCCTCATTATTAACATTTAACCAGTCTAGAGAAAAGTTAACATTTCCTAGTCAATAGCCTTCAGCATTACAAACTTTACAGAACTGTTAGTGTACCACAGTCTAGAGATTTATTAATCATTAAACCAGTCTGCAGCACAGTTACTATCCCTGCAACTTCTTCTCTATGGCTGATCCAGGTTTCACTCATTAAAAAAACTCCCAGACTTACAATAAATTCCTTTCTGCTCTCGGAACCAATAGCAAATGAGAGTGATCAGACAAGCTAGTTAGTTTCTGCCGGTCAATGAGTGTGTGGAGGCTGACCAGGTATCCATAGCAACAGGAAACCAAAGAGGGATGGATATGGATCATCAAATCACTTCAGCGATGTGTGAACAGAATACGTTTTCTGAAAATATATACATTAAGGCAACTACAATAACAGTTAGCAGAGCTGAAAATTTAACTTTTATCGAGCACGATTACAGTTTAACACATGTAGGTTACAATTAGCACATCATAAATGAGCCTTTAAACAGTGTTGGGCAAATTTAGCATTAAATCACTGTGAATGCATATTTAGAACAAGCCACTAAGTTAATGGGAACAGGTAAATCTCAAGTTCTGACACTACTACTACTACTACTACTACTACTACTATTACTACTACTACTACTTCTATTACTACTACTACTACTACTATTACTACTACAACTACTACTATTACTACTACTACTACTACTACTACTACTACAACTACTACTATTACTACTACTACTACTACTACTACTACAACTACTACTATTACTACTACAACTACTATTACTACTACTACTACTACTACTACTACTACTATTATTACTACTACTACTACTACTACTACTACTACTACTACTACTACTACTACTACTACTACTACTACTACTACTACTGCTA
>JBBKCR010000101.1:32683680-32693943 GCA_037577295.1 Ladigesia roloffi
AGAGAGAGAGAGAGAGAGAGAGAGAGAGAGAGAGAGAGACAGAGAGAGAGAGAGAGAGAGAGACAGAGAGAGAGAGAAGATTAAAAAACAGCATGATTTTTGCGTGTAAAAATGTGCTGACTGACTCATGTCAGTTTAATTATACAGTTTTTATTGCTAACCTGACAAGGTTGCTGCATTAACTGACTCTCAGAATAACTTTGCAAAATGAAAGGGTAGCAACTGAAAAGGAAAGAAGGAACTGCATTATAGAAGCATAGATAAATTTCCACCAAAGCTAAATCATCTTTAAAGCTTCTATATCAACTTCTATTTAAAGCTAGGGCAGCATTCACCATTTGCTCTGAAAACTGTATGGTGATGCAAAGACATTTAGCTCTGCCCCACAGGAACAAAATGTTCCTCACTGGAGAGACCAGCACTGGGATCAAAAACTCCACCCCACTGGAGATAAACCCCACCCCACTGGAAATAAACTCCACCCCACTGGAACTAAACTCCACCCCACTGGAACTAAACTCCACCCCACTGGAACTAAACTCCCCCCCACTGGAGATAAACCCCACCCCACTGGAAATAAACTCCACCCCACTGGAATTAAACTCCTCCCCACTGGAACTAAACACAATTAAACCCCATTAGAACAAAATTCTCCACTGCACTGGACCAAATTCTAATTAAAAAGCTTTCTTGCAGTATCCATGACTTGACATGATTTTCAGATGTCCAGTTAAAGGCCAGAGGTTGGATGTCTGAGGCTAATTTCAATGTTCATGCTTTCAATTGACTCAATTGTTATCCAAAATAATAATCTTTTCTCCTCAGAGGCCCTATGAGCATTCTTGATTTTATCAATAAACTGAGCAAAACAATTGCATGATGCTTCAGAAATAAGCTGCTTTTCAAATGAAAAGGATGTAGGGTTGAGGAGCCCTTAGCACTAGAACTGCACTGACAACCAAAGCCCTGACTGCACTAATTATCATCATCTCTTCAGAGAGAGAGAGAGAGAGAGAGAGAGAGAGAGATAGAGAGAGAGAAAGAGAGAGCGAGAATGAGAGAGAGAGCATATATAGAGGGAATGTGACAATGGAACACAGTAAAAGGCATATGTGGCATATCCTCCATCCACCCATTTTATTTTTTACACTGAAGGGAAATAAAAAGAATAATATAATAAAGGATATATTATATATAAAGGTATAATGGAGTGATATAACCCAATAATGGAAATGATAAAAGAGAAATCTAAATAAAGGGAGAGTGCAGCAAATTTACATGAATATATTGCAGCTTATGAGTGTGCATAATCTTATGATTACTTCCGAGGCGCGTGGGGGAGGATTCGTCAGTGGCAATGGTGTGAAGGTTATTGTGGGAAAGGAAGTCTGGAGAAGCCAGGCTGCGTGAGGTGGTTAAATTCTGTCAGCAGCACAAATCATTTCATTCAGTGAAGGACTGTCTATCTGCAGTAGGTATTGGATGGTAAATGTCAATATCCTTATTCATAAAGAAGAGATTCAGAAAGAGTGATGCAAATAGCTACATAAAGGACTGTGCAAAAGTCTTAAGCACCTGCAAAAATAACATAAAAAATCAATAGTGAGTGTTTTTCAATTTACTATGACCAAATAAATGAAATAAGACTAAAACGGGTAGATAAAATAAACATTATACAGTAAATAGTGATGCTCTATAATCTTTTCCTTGTAGAAATTCAGTATTACTTTCATTTCCATCAAAAACTTGGTTTGACTCATTCAGTCCTTCATTAAATTAAACCATTAAGTTTCACAATGGAGGAACTAAGGAGGAATCTGGGACCAAACCTGTTCTCCTCACCAGCTCACACAGAATCAATTACTTTTAACTAATGCTTTCACAGTTATTCTAATGTTAAATTTGCTAGAGGAAAAACTTACAAAAGTGCCAAAGACTGCCCAGTGCTGTATATCCTTATTTAAAAACGTGTTTAGTCTGAAACACACTTTATAACTTCAGTGTGAGTGTGAGGGGTCTAATTTGCTGTAGACTGAAGAGCTGCACATATGCAAATACATTCATTTTCGTGACATTACATAAACAATGCATTCAAAACAACCACATTTCCATCTGGAAAATGGACAGCATGTTTTGAAACCTCAGTGATTTTTTCATCAAATTCTTATGTTTAAAAAAGTGAGGATGATTCACTTTCCAATGACTTGGGCTCTGGGATGCTTAAAGAAATGAAGGGAATTGGGAAGAGGGATGAACTGTGAGCGGCTGGATAGATAGCAGTCGGAGAGAATGAAGGAATCTGAATATTTTCCTCCTCACGTCATTAGGTGGAATTCAAATGGATACAAACAGAGGCAGATATGAAATGACAGGAAATATGTCAGGTTCATTGGGTTTTATGCAATTTCATTTTGCAAGCTGTTTATTCCTGTTCAGCAGAGAAACCCATTAGAGATTTATAGAGTGCCTCTCAGTATCTTACCTGACTGGGCTGTTCTTGCTGTCTGGGTCCTGTGCAGTTACGGCTCCCACCTCTGTTCCGATCTGGGCATTCTCATAGACATCCATAATATAATAATCCATAGAGAAAACTGGAGGTTCATCCACATCGCCAATTGTTATCTTCAAAGTTGCATCATCCTTAAATGATCCCAGGTAAGTGTAACGAGGGTCCAGGTGTGTGTTCTCTGCTGCAATATGCAAGGTGTACTGTCTTTTCTTTTCATAATTAAGAGGCTGAGAAGATAAAAATGAAAAAATTAGGGGCTAATTGCAAAATGTACAACCTGCATTGAGAACAGTATCTGGTGTGCAGCACTGTATAGCTACTTCTCTTTTCTTCATATTTTTCTTCTAAATCTCCAGGCTTTCTTGTATTTTTAATGTGTTATAGGATCTGTTCTCCTGGCTTTCCTGAAGGACAGTGAAAGTCTTTTGTTTTCAGACCAGTCCCTGAACCAGACCTGTTACTTGATTTTCGATTGATAAACCACAAAATTACTTACACATTAATCATTTAAGCAGAACAAAGACCACCTCACTGAAGTCCAAAACCAGTGAAGAACCAGGAGCAGATGGTTCCAGATGATCAGGCAGTGATTAGTATACTGGTGGAGCTGAATGCCGAGTGGTTGGTTTTTTACCTAGGCTACTTTTATCTTTAGGCATTTTGTAGCCTGTCACAGTAAAACATCACTTCCACTTTCTTTAATTTAATCTTCTCAGTATGTCAAAGATAACACTAACAAGGTGATTCAAAGCATAATTTAAGGAATTGAGGGGTGATTCAAGACTTTTACTCAGTGTTGTATTATATCCAAATACTTCCTTAATCCAGTGTGCTTACTGGTCCTGTGGGACCACTTTAATCAAAAGGAAAAGTTAACACTATATATACTCCAAGTTTTCTTATTCGATCATAAAAGGCCATTCCCAAAGCAAAAGGCACCGTATCTTGACTGGGAGCTGTGTCCACTCTTTCTGCCGATTCTCTATAGCCTCCTTCAGCCAAATGGTTGTATCACATATAAAACAGATCAGCACTGCAGCTGGGCAAATACATCGGGCTCTGTTCTTGAGCACAGAGGTTATAGTATCTTATGAATGAGGTCTTGTCAATATGACCTCCAGCCTTAGTTAGCTGGGTCTCTGACACGACTGAAAGACTGAGATTGTTTTTGTGGATGAGCTCTGTTTTTGCTGGACTCAGAGATGACTCTTGACCCAATGAGATTGTGCTTTATATTGTAGGGGATATCGGTGCAGCTGCAATATTAGCTTTTATTGCAAACTTTACCCTGGACTCTAAAGCACACCAAACTTCAACCTTGGAGTAAAAGTGTCAGACTCAGTCAGCTGTTCATGGGAACCCTCAAAGTGGCACCTGACTTTAACAGTGAAGAGCAAAAAACAGCTCATTTTCATAATCATGTGATTTTTTTTATTACATCTCAAGTTTATAAAGCACTGCGGAAGATAAATTGCTCTCTGTAAAGTAGCGAAGAAGACATAAAGGTGAGAATGGTGTAACAACTTAATACCTTTCTCAGACTAATGACACCCTCACGTGTGTCTTTGTCTGTAGCAATTGAGAACAAGTTGGCTCCCTCAGGGTTCACAATGCTGTATTTGATCTCGGCGTTGATCCCAATGTCCTCATCGTTAGCTTTGATCTTTCCCACTGGCTTCCCAACTTGAGCAGACTCTGGCACAAACACCTGGTAGTTTTCTGAAGATACAAAAAAACTCATTTTTACACACACATATGTATCTGTGTATATTCCTATGTATCTATCTATGTATTTATCTATATATACATAAACACCCACATACACATTTCTATACATTAATGTTTGTACATATATTTTCACAGCCTGAAATAAACATATAGCATGAATTCCTTTAAATTATATTCAAAATGTATTTGGTTATTTAAAACTTAAACTTATGTGTAGGCTACATATGTGCAATGTCTTCTATCTCATTATCAGTAATACTGCAATAAATGATTATTCCACCTACACTATATTGCTTCCCCCTCCCAGAAGCTACAACAGTCCCTTCTATTCAGTCAGAAGAATGTTTGAGAGGTCACACACTAAACCTGGGTGAGACCTGGCTTGCGATCAATGTTCTAATTCATCCCAAAGGCGTTCCGTTGTGTTGAGGTCAGGTCTTAGTGTAAAACACTAGAGTTCCTCCACACCAGACCTCCCTTTGAGCTCATGGGAAGTTGCCACAAGGTAAGAGGCATAATACTGTATCCTGTGAATGCGTTTGGAAGCATTAGAATTATTTCCTTGGAACTAACAGCACTTTTCCATTGGCGAACAGGAACGATGCTTTACCTAAACTGTACTGTGAC
Source organism: Ladigesia roloffi (assembly GCA_037577295.1). NCBI lineage: Eukaryota > Metazoa > Chordata > Actinopteri > Characiformes > Alestidae > Ladigesia > Ladigesia roloffi. Next base: position 32,688,545 of record JBBKCR010000101.1, read on the forward strand.
GCAACAAAAATTGCAGCACATTTTGATTTTCCAGTGTATCTCAGCCCAGTAACTGTGTTTCTGGAAGTACTATTTTACGTTCTCAGATTTAGGCAGTTATTGTACTAAAATCATGTCTATGGAGTTGAATCAGCAGATTTTGTTTCTAACAGAGCGGCTTTTATTATTGTTGCCTTATATTATATAGTCTCTTTTGAGGTTTTTGATTAGCTGTGCATTGAAAACCTAACACAGTTAATGTGTTAGTGATGCTCTGGTACACTTTCACAGTAAAATGTATTTTAAACACAAACAGGCATTTTTGTTTGTATTTCCACTGCTGTTGTATTTTGTGTTGATTGACAGTAACAGACAGTAAAACAATTCCATCTTTTGCCATAACAACCTTTTGAATGATCAGAAAGCAGTGTTGCAAAAGTTATGACTAATATTGGAAATGCCACTTTTAGTTCAAATATAAATAAACCAATAAGAAATATTATATATATACATATCTATAAATATCTAATTTTACCTTCTGTCTATTTGTTATTATATTGTCTTTATTATACCTGCTGCGATATCTCTTTTATTTCCCAAAATTTTGGTGTGATTTGGGTTACATTTCACTGCACGTTGTACTTGTCCATTATGTACTTCTAGCCCATTATCCCTCCTCTGCCAAACTCTATAGTTGGCATTATTGTTAGGTGATTGTCTCCTGGCATCCACCAAACACGGATTTGTTAATCACACTGCTAGATCATGAGACATGATTTACTTCTCCAGATGATGTTTCTACTTTTCAAAAGATATGCTATACAATACTCCAGCTAACACATGCCATTGCACATAATTACCTTAGGCTTTTGCACAGCTGCTCATGAAGCTCTTGACATACATTTATTGGGCTGAGGCTGCTTCCCAGGGCAGTTTGAAAATATTTGTTTGCTATATAACTGAGAAAATACTGCTTTTGTGGCTGAGCTGCTGAATTTTCCACCTACAGATGCTGGGGCAGATCTAGCTGAAACGAAACTTCATGAAGTGACTTTAGACAAAGGTGACATTTAAAGTAACAGATATTTTCAGCATGATCCATTGCAGGTCTCTCGCCCCATAGATCCTGGTCCCCTAAGTATTAGGTTTCCCTTTTTCTTGTGTTATGTCTTCTTGTAGTTACCATCTGTCCCTTTACTTCTGTCCACCCTACCTCGGTTCCCTTGTTCCCTACCTAGTGTGTCAGCTCCGTTTGTATCGCATCCCTTTGATTAGTTACACCTGTCCCTCATTTCCCCTCAGTCCACCTGCATTTCGTTAGTTTCCCTTATTTAAACCCCAGCCAATCCTGAATCCTTTGACTCTGTATTGGTTCACAACCTCTCTCTGTTTCTTGTTCCAGTGATTCTTATGTTAATCCCTGTTTTGGGTTTTTTTACAGGTTCGTATTCCTCACCTTTCTTCATAGTGGTGCACTCGTGTGCATCCACCATTTATATATCCAGTTCCCAGTCCTGGTCGAGCTTTCTGGAAACTCCAGTCGAAGTTCAGTTTTGTTTATTTTGTTTGTTTGAGGAGCACGGGTCTGGGATCTCTGTTTAGTGCTGTGTTTTGTGTTGTTCTGAGTTGGGGCATGGTTTATTCTGTTTTGTATATGTTCTGTTTCATGTGTCTTCATTAAATCCACATTAACTTGATTATGTGTGTCCTCCCCTTTCCTTCTCCTGTAGTCCGACCGTGACAGAATACAGAGTCCACACATACCCATGGGTATACTGTACCCCTGCCTGAAGAGCAGACGCCTTCAGTTTCCCCAAAGGCATCGGCTCCATCATCTTATGCCAACTTCAACAAATCTGGATGGGGTTTGACCATCCCAGGCAGGGAAAGAAGACTGGAGCTCGGCTGTTGAGTACAGGGTACTGGGTCAGTGTGTGACTACGCCCTAGAATTTCGCATACAAGCCACTGACAGTGGCTGGAGTGATGAGGCTCTCCTCGCCGTGTTCCGGAGAGGGCTGAGCGAAGAAGTGAGATAGGAGATCACCTGACGAGACACGGAGATGGATCAGGAAGAGGTGATCCGGTTGGCTATAGCACTGGACCAGCACATGCGGGAGTTCAGTCGCAACAAAGCCCATCCCACGCTCATCTCCAACTTGTCGAAAACCTTCTCAGCCCCGTTCCATGGCGCCTACCATAGTCGTCCCTGCCCGCGGTGAGTCCACTCCCGAGCCGATGCAATTGGGGGCGTCGAAGATTCAGTTATGACAGCAACGACTCGAGGCAGGGGTCTATTTATATATGGCGTCTCCAGTGTCCGATCCGGTCCAAATCAGCCGCCCCGACTCAGGTTTCAGATTTTAGTTTATGTAATCAATTTGTTGTGTCTGTATTGTTGTCTGATTTTAACCCTGTACCCTCTGTTTGTGCCCTGATAGATTCAGAATTGCCTGGGAACTTTATTTCACAAGCCCTAGTGTCGTCTCTCCGCATTCCTACCTGTCCTTTGGCCAAGCCTGTCATGGTGCACGCCCTAGACGGTCATCCCATGTGCAACACTCCCTTAGTTCACGTTACCACTCCCGTTTTACTCACAGTACAAAACAATCACACTGAAACAATCACCTTTCTAGTGTTACCTAAATCACATCACCAGATCATATTAGGGAATCCCTGGCTCCGCTTACATAACCCCCATATTAACTGGCACTCACATAGTATCATGTCTTGGTCCCAATCTTGTCACATTTCTTGATTAGTCACACCATTACCCCTTCACTCCACCATGATAGAAAGTCCCCATTCACAGACACCCATAGACATACCCACACAATATAAAGATCTCCTGGAAGTACTATCGAGCAGCTCCGGGGTTCCCGTTTCTTTACGAAATTGGATTTCCGGAGCGCATACAACCTCGAACGCATCAGGGCGGGTGACGAATGAAAGAGGGCTTTCAGTAACCCCTCCACCCACCACAAATATCTCGTAATGCTTTTTGGCTTTGGCCTCAGCGCCATCTGTGTTCCAAGGTTTTGTAAATGATGTCCTACGCGACATGTTGGACCAGTTTGTAATTGTCTATATAGACGATAGCCTCGTATATCCATGTACATTTGAAGAACACTTAAATCAAGTCCGGAAAGTGCTCACCCGCCTTCTTAAGTATGGGTTGTCTGTGAAGGCCAAGAAATGTGAGTTCCACAAGGAGGATATCACATTTCTCGGTCACCACCACAGGGAGGAGGCAAAAGCAGAGGCAGTGTCTGAGTGGCCAGAGTCCACATCAGTCAAGGACGTGCAACAGTTCCTGTGGTTTGCGAATCAAGAGCTATAGCTCAGTGGCTGCTCCCTTAACATCCCTCCTCCGAGGTTCTCTCAAAACAATCGATTTCAACTCAGCCACACGAGAGGCCTTTCAAAAGTTAAAGAAGGCGTTCTGCTCCGCACCCGTCTTTCAGATGCCGGATCCGGAACGCCAATACATTGTAGAGGTTAATGCCTCTGAGGTGGAAGTGGGGGCAGTTTTATCCCAACACCATGGATTCCCCAGGCAATTACACCCCTGTGCTTTTTTTCTAGGCAACTGATGGAGGCAGAAAGGAAATACAACGTCAGTAACCCCAAACTGCTAGCTGTGAAGGAGGAGTGGCGCCACTTGCTAGAGGGTACTCGGCAGCCTTTTGTGGTACTCACTGATCACAGTGAAAAAAGCTAAAAGATTAAATCCCAGACAGCCACGGTGGGCTTTATTTTTCTCACATTTCCACTTCCAGATCTCGTACCGTCCGGGAAAGTTGAATGGAAGGGCGGACGGAGTCGAAGTTCAGTTTTGTATATTTTCTGGAGCACGGGTCTGGGATCTCTGTTTAGTTCAGTGTTTTGATTTTGTGTTGTTCTGAGTTGGGGCATGGCTTATTCTGTTTTGTGTATGTTCTGTTTCATGTGTCTTCATTAAATCCACATTAACTTGATTATGCGTGTCCTCCCCTTTCCTTCTCATGTAGTCCGACCGTGACAATGGCCATGGTCTTGATTATTTATACCTTCTTCTTCCTCTTTTTGGCGTTTCCCTTCAGGGGTCGCCACAGCGAATCATCTGTCTCCACCTAGTCCTATCTATTTATACCTGATAGCTTGAAGTACACATAGACTTAATATTTGTACTTACATCTGTGTTTGCAAGCAACAAAATGATCTATATCTGTACTTGGAGTTTAGAATGGAAACTTTGTTAAACCAAGCATATGATATAATTGTATTTATTTTGTGCCCTGAGAGCATCAAACTGATTAATTAATGGCGTATAATTAATTCAATAAGCATGAGATATGATCACATATCCTCATTATGTACATTTCATGTCTCTTAAAATCTCTCTGTTAATATTTAACTAGACCCAGTTTTATGAAGCAAAGCCCCCTTCCCTGTCTTGTACTGCAAGTAGAAACAATTTACAGAAAAAATGTGTAAAAAATGTATTTCAGTTGAAGGGAATATCAAAAACCTTTCTAGCAAACAGAATGGGCATTTTCATCTCACGGCAATTCCCAAAGAAATGAATCGACTGGAAGGAACATAATGATTGAAGCACAACAATCTTGGCTTATTTTTATTCTTGGCTAGAAACAACAACTGTGTTTACCTAAACAACATATTCAAACTGGGGTCCTATCTGTTAGCAATGAGTGTGGCTGAAACATAACTGTCCACATAATTTTGGCCACAGGCATTATTTATTTTTAAAAATATATAATTAAAATTTATTTTCCTAAACTGTGAGGGTTCCCTATTTCATGTGCCCAAACTAAGAGTACTGTTAAATTGCGTCAAGATTCTCTTGTAATAAATAAGAAAATACAGTACATGAATAAACTGAGCTTAAAGTATTGATATGATCTCATTTAGGACATATCCAGTGATATGGAGGAATTATATCCTTCTTAGTGATACATAATTAATCATAATAATAAAAAAGAATCCTTGCTGTTTCACTTGACTTCGACTGAACTGTAACCTGAGTAAAACATTAATACAACGACATCAGTACTGTGTTACTCACTCTGGGGGAATTTTGGTGGGTTATCATTGACGTCAGTCAGTGTAATGTTGATTGTGGTGGAGCCAGACAGTCCCCCGACTTGACCCGCCATGTCTTTAGCTTGGATGACCACTGCATAATGCTCTTTCGCTTCTCGATCCATGTGAGCCAGAGCCGTTCTGATTATCCCTAGAAAAAACAGAAGACAATAGATGTAAGGAATGTGATGTCATATCCCACTGATTTCTTGCATTTTATGTCAGTGATAATGTCTGTGTGAGTTTACCAAAACAAGTCATGGTTAATTTTCTGTGTGACTATTTTCCGATATATCTTACTTCCTTACAATTAAACCTTTTCTGTACAATATATATATA
>JBBKCR010000101.1:32706061-32724700 GCA_037577295.1 Ladigesia roloffi
ACACACACACACACACACACACACACACACACACACACACACACACACACACACACAAACACACACACTCTCTCTCTCTCTCACATGCACTCTCCATCATTTACAAGGCTGTTCACAAAACAGCCAGCTCCGGTTCACATGATTCCATCTTGTGCTCTGATTGGTTCTCGAAACATAGAGGCTTTTGCTGCCAAATGAAAAATACAGAGATTTTCGTCTCTTCCGTTGAAGGGGAATTTGTCCAATATTCTGCAAAACAGTTCACAATTGCTATTTGTTACTACATGTAATACTCTGTCTTATTTTATTCCTGTCTTTAACTATCTGCCTCACACTGAGTTGACACCTTAAATTCCGTTGTTCCTTGAAAAACAGACAGTGACAATAAAGATTGATCTTATCTTTTCTTACTTGCTATGAAAGAACACATCTGCAGTGCAGCATGGGTAAACGTAAATAAGACACTAAATAGTATCTCTTCACATCCTGAATCTGAACAAAAGCCTGGTTTGTATTTAAAAGCCTCAAATTGACATCAGAGCTGTGGTCCTGTTTGTTAGTATGATGTAGACTAGAAATCAAGGCTAATGTGGTGCTAATGCCCTCAAATCTCTAAATGTCACCTATCACTACATCCTTTCTGTCTTATTAGAACATGGTGGCACACCAAACTTAGCAGTAATTGGTTCACCTGCTGACCATCTAGAGCCTCTGGAGCCAATTACCACTGTAACTTGAGAGGAAGGATCTGATTCACACAATCCTATCTGCACACACTCAAATCTGTACATAAGCTGCTTTCCTACGTGTGTCATGCAGCAGGTAAAATGTCAGGTCAATAGCTTAAATATACCAATTAAGGATTTGCCTATTTGAATGCCAACTAAACTATCACCTTCCAGCAGTAAAAAACACAGAAAATCCCCCAAACATCTAAATTACACATTTTTGTGTAACATGTATTCATTCACTCAACTGCAGTGGGTATGGAAATGAAATGGACATGACTAATACATTTTAAGGCTGTCATTTTAGATGTAACTGAACAGTAAACAAATATGTGTTCAAATTTGCATGTAAATGAATTAACAGTAGAACGTATACTGTCTAATTCTCTTCAAAATCCCGACATCTATAAAGAGATTGCAATGTATACAGTGTTTGCAATTCCCTTCAAATAAGTTCTTCAAATAATGACTGAAACGTACATCTGAACTATTTTAGCCGTAATTTAATTATTTATCCAGAGCAGTGGTCCCCAAGCCTCTCAATTGGTACTGGGCTGCCCAAGAAATAATACATTGTTTCTGTTGTGTTTATGATCTGAGTACTATATTTGAAAAATCTTTTCTTTTGAAAAATGACAGGATTCTCTAATTACATCTCGGTCACTTCAGGGCCAAAATAATAACGTTTGTTATTATATTTGCAATATCAACAATCTACATACACCCCCCCACCCCCAGTTAGCGGTAAAAAAAATGTCAAGCATTGACCAGGGTCTGTGGTGCCTAAAAGGTTGAGGACCATTGATCTAGAGTATTTACTGACTTACTGGTTATTTTTTGTGTTTTCGAGACAGTTTTATTTTTACATTATTTAATATTCATATTTAATATTGTTCTTTGTGCCTCTGTTTTCCTTAAAAACATTCCAATGGACAGCTTTAAAAAAAAAGCACTCTTGATTGATTGTGAAGATCCATTTAGAGTTTATTGCAAAATTAAATTGGTAAATAATAAAAAGTCTCTTTACTTTTTTACAATCTTTTTTAAAAGTGTTTTTTTTTTTTTTCTGGGAAACTGTGCTCTGGTCCTTCTGTGCCACTGCACAAAAAACCCTTAATAAAAGTGTGAGTTTTCACACATACAAGATATAAATGATGTGAAATATTCTGGTTATGCTGTAAATGAAATGTCTATGTGTAATGATTTCAGTCAATGTCCTGTATATGGAAATGAATCAGATGTCACTACTGAATGCTTTCGTTATTGATTACACTGTAATCCAGCAGTAATCATGTATAGTTTCCGTTTAAAAATGCACATCAATGAATTAACAGTAGAACATATACTGTATAATTCTCTAAATGAATCATGACAGCCTTAATGAGACTGATCTGTGTCTGTAATTAGGCATTACAGTTTGAGTATAGGTAAAAATGACAATGCAAATCTGTAAACTCCCCACTTACAGCTGCTGCTTCCATCACAAAAGCAATCATGTGTCTGATCCTCCGAGCGGAACAGAGAGGTAGCAGAGACTCTGGATTCAAATAAACAACAAACTGGGATTTGAAACCTCCTGCCCAGCCAATGCACTTCATTGATTTCCACAACGTAGAAAACGAGGGAATGTATAACTTATATATCAATAACACAGTCATGAAAGCAGCCCACACAAGTCAGAGCAGAACTGTAAAGCTCACTGCTGAAGTACAGACAAGTGTGTGCTTCAAGATATGATGCAGGACTATAAATATCCTCTACAACATTCAGTAGATTTTGACAAATAAGCAGCGTATAATTCACCTCTCTATACACCCACTCCGTATCCTTAGTAATTGTCAGTTTTATCTGTTCGTCTTACCATATAGATGCACTGTGGAGTTTAAATTACAGACTGCAGTCCATCTGTCTCTATACATCACTCCTTATCTCACTTTAGCACCTGTATCTGTGGTCAAGACCCCAAACCTACAAGTGAGCAGGTGTTTGGGTGTGGATTGTTTAGGTAGATAATATAGTGCCTCTTTGCCATATATCTACTGATGAAGTTTTGTCCATGCATACATATCCAGCTCTGGAAAAAAATGGAGAACTGCAATTTAGTTTTAAATAAGTATATACAGTATATGAACGTGAAACCATTGCATTACATAAGTACCTCATTCTTCTTTATGAGGGACTGATTAGTGATCACCTGAATCTTATTTAATGAGTATAAAACACTGCTGTAATCCACACTCTCCTCTCACAATGTGATGATAAAGTTGGACTAGAAGAATTTTAAAGGTAAATATTGCTAAGTTGCTTGAGTGAACAAGAGATGTATTTTTTTAATAATTCAGGTTGTGTAAACTCTACATAATGTCTCTTATTTTGATGTTTTGTCATTTCCTTTACATTTATTCTTTAAAGAACAATACTTTTATTTGGAAATGAGGAGAAATATAAGTTCTTCAAATATTAGGAAAAGCAGTTCAATATATGCACCTATGAAGGATAAAACCTGAGAAACTGAACATTTTCCAGTGGACCCTTAATTGTTTTCTGGAGATGTATATGAAACATTTCTATTGATGAAACATTAATATTTAAATATTTATATATAGTATTTATATATTTATATTAAAATACACATTTTTATAGACTATTAGCAAAAATATTGAGAAAAGACACACCTCGTTTTTCATCAAAATACCTACAATTAAACTACCAGTCAAAAGTTGAGGCAAACATGAGATTTTCAACATTTAAATATTAGTCACATAATATTTATTTAAAATTTTCTTCGCTAAAACACACATTTACAGTGTGTCAAGTGCATTTATTAGCCAGAAAATGTCATATTTTGTACAGACCTACAAAGAACAATGAATATAATTATAACTATTACGTGGGTCAAAAGACATTGTTACCTTTTTAACAAGTAAATAAGTGACGGCCAATATGATGAAACATTGAAACACAATTTACAGTTAATTATTGAAACATAATTTACAGTTAAAGGACAGTCTAGTATTTGACTCTGCATCTCCAACAACCAGTTTATAGGAGTCAGGTATGTACTATTACATGTTGTTTCCATGTTATAAAGGTTTTATTTGAAATATAAACATTTATATTCAAATATATTCATTTATACACCTTTCTAATGTTTAAATATAAAAAATGCAGTTTGTGAAATCAATGCACTGTGCGTAAAAGTTTGACTTGTGGTACATACTGAAAGGAAAATCAGTTTTTTGAGTGTTAGGGGTATGTTTAGGTCAGTTAATATATTAAGAGTGTGTTATATGTTGTTATTAGCAGTTTTTGTGGTATAACCTTACCCTGTCTTACAGCTCCAGCAAGGATCTGTGATGGAATCATCTTCTGACTTATAGATAGAGATGTGAGAAATGTGAATTATTATTTTTCTCTGGGATTCCTGGAGTTCTGCCTCGTTTTATCTCTCTCCGTCACTGACACCAGAACCTTAACTTTATTGATGTTGCTCGAGGCAAAAACAGTGTCTTTAGGTTTTGCTATGGCTTTGGTGTTTATAAAGAGTAAAAGATAGAGATGCTGGCAGCAATTCCCTTCAAGTAACTTCAGTAATTATACAGTTGCTGGTGGAGTAGAAATGTGTATATTTAGATTTCTAGCAATGATATCTGAACTATTTCTGCAGTATTTCCATTTATATTGATAGTATTTATATCCCTCTCTCTTACTGACTACAGTATTTTGTGTATACAGCATTGTGTATTTAGGACAAACACATTTTCTACCATTGTGTCCTTGAGCAAGACACTTGGTACCCATAACTAATGATTATAAGTCGCTCTGGATAAGGATGTCTGCCAAATGCTGTAACTGAGTATTCTGGAGAGTTTGTTTTGACTATTGTATATTTCTTAATGGTGTTTTCTTTGTGTCTCTGTTTGCAGTCACTGCATAAGCAATTTCCTCCTGAAAAAAATATATTTTTCTTATTCTGCATAAGATGTGTTAAAAAAGTGCTCTTTGCATAATGCTAGAGAAGAGAAAAAAACTTCCAATGGATGGTATTTTTGTAAGTAAGAATAAAAAATCTACAAATTTGTAAAATCCTTTACTTTATATGAAGCTGCTTTATACTTTTAAACATGGTTACTTGGAGAACTAAATGACACTCCTATGGTCCTGCACAAGGAATGCTTTGCTATTCTTTTTGTGTAAATGGGTTTCACACATACAACATATAAACCATTTGAATTTAGCACTGTATTCTTAGTACTAAATGTAATGTCTCTTTGAGTTTCAGTTGGAATTTCGCCAATGTTCAGCCACGAACTGAAGTTCAGAGCATCGATGGATATGTTCGAGAAGATGAAGTCAAATAAAACACATTCACTTTCTTTTGGTTTGTCTAAAAATCCAAACCAAAAGACTTCTAGACACGGGGTCAAATGGTAGCTTTTAGACACACTAACCCGTCTTTTACAGAGTCAACAGTGAAAAGCAGTCAAATGGCCTCTATTTTCATGAACAGAGCTTTGAGTGAGGAGTGGGAGGGAGAGTGAGAGGGACTTTCAGAAGTGTGTGTGTGTGGGGGGAGGGGGTGGAGAACGGAACGGACTGAGTGGAGAAGATGGCTTCTCTTGTTGGGGCTAAAAATGGAACACACAGAACAAAAGCATGAGGATTGATGGCATCATATGAGACTGAGCAGACTGAGCATTTTCAGCAACTCTGTCTATGGGGAACTCTCTCACTCTTTCTCTCTCTCTCTCTCTCTCTCTCTCTCTAGGTTTTTTTTATACTTTGCTTCTTCAAGAAGAGGATTTCAGAGAGCACAGCGATGCATTGTGGGTAGTGGGGTACTGAGTGCTGTCTAAAGGTTTTAGTGCTCCTGGGGGAACTCAGTGGGTCTCCAGCAGAAAACAAAAACACAAAATAAGATCCATGCCATGAATATGGGAGTGGAGAGAAAAAGCATTTGACTGTGAAGGAGAAGGGAGAGTGGAATGAAAATGGAATAAAGATGCTTGGCAGTGACAAGCCATGTTTTTCAGTTTTTATTTTTTTTTCAATGTCCAAACTGCTTTGTGTGGATCAGAAATGTTTATTATTTCTGATTTCTGTATCTGTGGATTACCAGAGTACGACACTGGACCGACTGTAAACAAGCAGCCTGCACACACTACAACTTTTCTAAAAGTACTCACCGACTTCTGACATCTCAGGCACAGACGTGACGAAAGGGCCGTCAGGGAATTTGGGAGCGTTGTCGTTAATGTCTTGCACTTTGATGATGAACTCGGACTCCGGTTCTAAGGGTTTGTTAGTGTTGATGTCAATGGCCTGAGCGTGGAGAACATAGTGTGACTTCTTCTCTCGATCCAGACTCTTGGTGGCGTGGATGTCCCCTGTTACCTCATTAATGATGAAGATAGTCCCTGCTCCTTCCCCACTTAGGATGTACCTGACAGAACCGTCACCTTTGTCTGAATTTGAGTGAAGCTGAGAAGGGAGATAAAAATAGACAGAGAATTGAGTTTTATTTCACAGAAAGAAAAGTTGTTAAATGTTCTCTCCTTATATCCTGCATTATTTGCCTATGATCTTCAGCATTAATCAGCCATAAATAATGTCTCAATTAGAACTCTAAACAACCACACAGTAAAAACACTGTTTATGAGTAATTCTTCAAAAATGTATTTAGTAGCAATTATGTGAAAGCAAAATATAAAGTGTATATCTACAAGGCATGTATAGCCAAACATCAGAATCATTATATTAATTCTTATTATTGAATAATTAAAAAAAAATAATAAAAAATTTAATCATTACACAATAAAAGTGTTCATTTAAACAAAGCAACCAAAATAAAGTCATACAAGCAGCATTATATTTTTGGTATTTACTGGATGCTTTTAATCAAAGCAACTTCCATTCCCTAACTACAGGGGGCAGTCTTCCTGGAGCAACTTAGAGTTAAGGGTCTTGCTCAGGAACCCAGTGGTGCTACGCTAGAGGTAGAATTTAAACCCAGGTTCATACCTGCTAGGCCACCACCACCAACCAAACACGGAATACCTTGTATTTACCTTCTGTTATATTACAGCTGAGGTGCATGACTGGTTATTGTAAAATTAATTAATTTACTTTGTTTTATTCTGGCCTAAAATTAATATCTAGTTTTATTTATCATATAATGCAGTTCTCTGTGGTGCAGTATTGTATGTCATAGCCTCATCTGCTTAACAACACATAACGTACTGGTGATTCTTTTTTAAGTATTTACATTTAGATTTGTGTTTCAGGAAATGTCAGTTTTAAAATTAAAAATTGTACTTACATTTATACTTATATCTACTTTATCTTGAATGTAGAATCTTGAGTAGTTCACAATTTTGTATTCTGTGTTGGAAGACCCCTTTACTGTAACAAAGACATGCTGAATGCTAGCATAGCCACTGATGTGGAGGCTAATAAATACAAATGTAACATTTGACCTCCTAGCAGTATTTTTTGCAAACAAACAGATAAAAGTAAAACAACAAACACAAAAACATAAATGAACAAAAAAAAACCCAAAAACAACGAACATTTAAAACAGCCCACCCCAAAGCATATTGGTTCTTCACACCAGCAAAAATGTATCACCCGAAGGGGGACTTCCTAGTTTTTAAACCAGTAACTCTGGTAGGATATACGTAAACATGTTTACAACAGATGTATCAGTGGTTTAATCTGTCACTTCAGCCATAGGGGACTCTAAGATGGGACTAATTAGCCTGTTATTCAAAGTTTCCACAAAGACCAACGCACTGACAGTTACACTTTCATATATGAATCTCATGTGTGCATCGGTTTTATTCTAAAACAGAGCATTCTTGTATTTAAGGCTGAAGACACGCCCTGCAGAATCCACACTGGATTGCTGAAAGATGTACTATTCACATTTATCTTCAAAAATTGTCAAGGAAAGAATCTGCATTGCTAAAATGCCTTGAGACTTAGTTTGGACTTCACTCGTGATGTAATACACCATTAAAATATGCAGAAAGAGTAAGGGCAAGAGAGAGAGAGAGAGAGAGAGAGAGAGAGAGAGAGAGAGGAAAAGAGGAAGGGAGAAGGCGTGAGTGAGAGAGAAAACTTCAGCCATGTTTCGCTCCTAATTGATAGCAGGAGGATTACCCACCGCTCTCTTGCCGATAGATGTTCTGTCTCTCAGTTACGGCTCATCACAAATGCACGGCAGAAAACGCATCATGAAAATAAATAACTCAGTGTTGTGCTCCCTGCAGACTGCACCTAGACTTGTTTCATGCAATATTGTACTGCTGTGAAGCTTAAACTGCTCTTGCTTGAACGTTGCTCTTGCTGGAGTGGTTCAGCATCAGGAAAAAAGGAGCCGTATGTAATGTTCATGCATGTCATTCTCGTAAATGTCCACTTGGTCTAATTGTGTCTTGAATAATGGAGCTTCTTAGGAGGAAGTACACCCATGGGTAGGAAGACACTCAAACGTATGAGCTTTGGACACAACAGGTTGTGTTTCTTGAGTGCTGTCTTAAGGCTCGTTGGCTTTCTGACAACACACAACACTGAGAGGACATCTAACGCTCGGCAAGACAGTTTCTCCCGAGGGTTTTTACCAACACAGTCCAGTAATTGTCTACTTCACATCCACTACTGCAGCCTAATGACTCACCCACAGAGAGAAACACACGCAGAAAGGTTCTAACTGTCTAATTATAAAACACTTTCTCAGGTCTGCGTGGCTGAGACACATGGTTGTATACGATGTGACTGCATTCATCGACTGAATTCTGGATTACTTCCCAAGGTATTGAAAATCTTTGCACTATTCTTGAAGGAGTCTTGGATTGCTTTGTTGCATGAAAGTATAGCCAATGGAAAGTATTACCTTGAAAGTATGCTATGTCTAATGCTACATCTTGAGTGCTTTTAGAGCATAATTGTACCACTTTCCATCACATACACTGATCGGCCACAACATTAAAACCACTGACAGGTTGAATGACTAGCATTGATTATATCATCACAATGGCACCTGTCAAGGCATTATATACTAGGCATCAAATGAACAGTCAGTCAGGAAGCTGGGAAAAAAGGGACAGAAAAATGATCTCAGCAACGTTGACAAGAACCAAACTGTGATGCTCAACGTTTTTCCAAAGGTTTTCCCAGCATGCAGTGATTAGAACCTGTCAAATGTGGCCCAGTGAAAGACATTTGGTGATATGGTGGGGTTACAGGCCCCCAAGACTCAGTAATACATGTTAGGAGCAAAGGCTAACCCATCTGATCCACTGTCACAGGAGTGCTACTGAGGTACAAATTGCTGAAAACATGAATGCTGGCTATAACAACCGAAGAACATTCACAATTCCCATACAAACCACTGCATAAACAATACAACTAGTGCACTGAAAGAAGTAGGTCTCAGTAGGGACATCACCTGTTGCATCCTGGAAAGAGATGGCAACACAAGAACTGGAGAGGCGGAGGAGAAAGTGTGATATTGTGGGCAATGTTTTGTGGGGAAACTTGGCTTCAGACATTTTATGTAGATGTTACTTTATCTTGAACACCTACCTGTACCTTATGTTCACCCCTTCATGTCAACGATATTCCCTAATGGCTTCTTTCAGCAGGAAACAGTTCAGGAATGTTTGGAGGAGCTTGAAAAGAGTTTAAAGTGATAGTTCAGCTTCCAAATGACTTTTGTTTCACAATGTCTAATGTCAGTTCCATTATGTGTACACTATGAAACCTGAGCTTCACCATTTCGTAAACGTGTAGTTGAGGTGACAATAAACTTCACTTTGACTTTAACTTTGACTTGATCTGTGGGATGTGCTGGACAAATTAAACAGATTCATGGAGGGCCCTTTTCACTTACAGGACGTATGGAGCTGTTTAATGATCTGCTGATGTCTTGGTGCCAAATAACTCAGGACTTGTGGATCAATGGATCAGAGGCACAAGGGAGACCAGCACAAGACTGCATCATTTTTATACTCTACCATATTTCAGCACCATTTTGAACAAGCATTTAATAAAAGCAATTTCTCTGTTCAACATCCTCTCCAATTTATTTAACACGGGCATGCTTTATCGCACTCTCATTAAATGCCTTTTTTTGTAAAAGCGACATTTGTTCATTTGCCATGAACTTTTCTCTGGAGTTTTTTATTCATTTTCCTACGTTATTCTAGTCATATCATACAGAAACTGATGTTTTAATGATGTAGAGCTCTGTATTGTTTGGGTAGAGAACAGATAGCAAGATTGGAGAATGCCAAGGGAGTGAAAATACATTTAGCCAAGATCGGGACTGACTGTGTTGAATGTCTGTTGACCTATTGTGCTCACACTGCCCACAGAAATGACAACGATCCTGGAACACTCCGCAAACTGGACGAAAGCCTTCTTCAGATGCAAACCATTCAAGATGCTAACTTTAACCCCAAAAATCACTAAAAATTAGCTTCAAAAGAGCAACCCTGCATGCATCAATGACACATTGATGCTGTTGGGAGGGAAATCGTTGCCTGTTGGTCTCAGAGCGATGAGAAGTTGAGAAGAGTGCACGTCAAAGTCGGCACTAATCCAAACAGCAATGCACAGATTAATCACTAATTAAAGAAAGCGGGGGCTGATTGCAGAGCAAAGCCCTCTTCCGGAGTGAACTGTCCTTTCCTTTTGGTAAACACAGCACTCAGACAAGCAGTCAGTAATTAGCTAAAGGGTCAGAGACCAGACTGCAGTCAGATCTTCTCCAATCACAAGCTGTTAGTTTAAGGTAATGAGACTTTGTGTAAAGAGTCTGTAAACACACAGTGGGAAATTAGTGGCAGAACAGAAAGGGAACGAAGAGGAAGGTTTATAAACAAACCTTAAACAGACATTGTTTGGAGAGAGTCGCGTCATTGCTACGGCTTTTTAAAATTCCTGCATCCTTGATGGTTTCAACTGTAAATAATCTGTAAACAATCTGTGAAATACACTTTCAAGTCATTATAATGAAACACACACCCAATCTGAATGATCCAGCTGACTGAAACTGTGCAAAAATTGCTTGGTGCTGATTTCCCAGGCCGGGATCGAGCATTTTGAATCTCCATTCAAAATGTTGGGTAGTCCAAGATTTTCTTAATCCCTGTTTGGGAAACCGAACTTAGGTCTTACACGAGTATACACTGATTTATATTCAGTGCTGTATTTATCTACATGAGTTTTCAGCTTCCATCTGTGTAAAAAATTATGAAATTCATTATTATTTCTAGATCGGAGTTGAATTGCATTTAAATGTAATAGCATTTTGATAACACTGCTACTGCTATTTTCCTTGCTAGGTTGAAATCACCCCTACTCTATTTACACCAATGCTTCACAGTCTCCAAATCCAGGCATGGCCTCCCTTGTCCATGAGAGCACATAAATTTCACTTAACCTAAAGTCAGGGTTCTAATTTGGCCACTGACTTACTCTGGCACGAGCTAATATATCACACTCGCACACAACAGATCCCCAGCGCTCAGCGGGTCCCTCTCTAACACCAGGAAATAAAAGTGTCATCGGGTCAATGAGGCCAGCACCAACTCGCTACAACACAAGGTTAGCAAGTTGTCGGCCATCCAATCACATTCTGACTAATGGCAGGACACAGATATTGATTTTGACTTGAATGAGCAAATATACGAGCCTAAAACACAATGTTCCAGTCTTAATAAATGAAGTGCAGGCTTTATGAGGGTGACAACGCAGGACACATTAGTGTTAGTTAACTGTCCTTATTATATAATTACTCTGCATAACAGCACATGCCGTTCATTTAGAAGGCACTTTCACCCAAAGCAGCTTACAGTATCTTCTACTCATCTCAAACTTATTCGGCACCACTGCATGAATTAAAGCTCAGAAGCAGCATTTACCATGTCTGTTGCAAAATATTCAAGATAGAGAGTTAAATTTAGCATGTCTGTTGACGTACCATGAGTATTTTATAGGGTGTTCTGTGATCTGTTTGTGGTTGCTAATATATTAGCTAATTTTATATTGACTACGGGAGGAACAAAAAATAAATGTTCATTTACATTCATTTGTTATGAAACACATTGTTCAGTTCAAACAGACAATATATCTGTTCATGATTTGCCCTTTATATATACTAAGTTACAAGGGAACCGCATTGTAGTGTAAAATGAATCTAGATGCAAAGCATCTGCGTCTCATGGACCTTTTGAAGCCAGCGGAATGGAACAAATTAACCTGGGATTTGTAATATAATAAACTATACATGATTTTAGCCTGATATTTAATGTCATCATACCATCAAAAACTACATG
The DNA here is from genome assembly GCA_037577295.1 of Ladigesia roloffi. Taxonomy (NCBI): domain Eukaryota; kingdom Metazoa; phylum Chordata; class Actinopteri; order Characiformes; family Alestidae; genus Ladigesia; species Ladigesia roloffi. The sequence continues at coordinate 32,718,132 of JBBKCR010000101.1, forward strand.
CACTGCACTGTGCTAAACCCAGTTTTACAGGTCTGTTTATACTCTCTTCTCAATTAAACATGCAATCCGTGTTCGTTAAGTAGTAATGAAATTAATGATGTGCTCAGAAAAGTAATCATAAGAAACACTTTGCCATAGGAATGATAAATATTAACATGCAACTAAAGAACACTAAGAGAAGTTTATTTATTTAGTGCTATTTTACTGTTTCTGGCACATTATTTCTGTTTTGGTTGCATTATTACGGCTTTTGTCAATGCCTGCAGGTCCCAAAAATACACTCCAGTATGTACCTGCGTATATCCACAGTGTTCTTACATTTACATCCACTCTATACATATATACATACATACATGTTCAAAAAAAAAATAATAATAATAATAATAAAAAAAAAAAAATATATATATATATATATATACACACACACGTTCATATATTTATATTTTTGTATTATTTGTAATGTGTAGTGAACTTTTCATGCTGCATACTTCCTTTTATACTTATTTTTGTACTGTCCACTTCCTGCCATAGCAATGCAAGTTTCCACTCATGGGACTAATAAAGGTTTATCTTATTTATGGTATTTTCAAGTGAAAGGGATGTTAAAAGAACATCAATGGCAGAACGTCTCCAAAATGTTTCTTTCATTGGAAAGTCAAAGAAAACACTACGAACAATGCTGGACAATTAAATGACACGGCTATCTGCCGACTTTCGGACTGCCTCATCCATTTCAGCCACAAACTTTCCCCCCATTGTGCTCCTTCCTACGTGACGTAGAGTGGACGAATGCCTTCCTGCTGGGGTTTATTGATTAAGTCATTGAGTGGGTCACTGTTGTGCTTCAAAGGCAGTACAAGCAGCTTTTGTGATCCCTTATGTTCAGTGACCTTTCTAATCGACTTAGTGCCACACACAGACTGCATCATAACACACATTCATGCGCCGCATAATTGCAGTTTTCATTTATGCGTGTGCGTCAGGAAGCGCCACTTTATCACAGGCGTCTAACAAACGCAGTGACCCATCACCTGTTCTGCCAAAAACTAAAAACGCTCTCTGCGGTGGAATCTCATGCCCCCAGGTAGCTCAGAAGGAAAATATCGCCATACATGAAAGGCCCATGTTTGAAGATGGAATCAGATTGACAACCATGTGTACCCTTCGCAACCCTGGTGGAGTTTGATTCTGCTCTTTCTCTACGGCATTAGATCACTGAAAGAAAGGAGGGATTGGGTTTATCTGCTTCAGTATGCTCGGTTTACTCCGTGCAGCTCTGAACGGGTGGCGGCTCTGATGCAGCTGGAGTGTCTGGAGGCTGAGCATTATCCTAGAGTTAGCATAAAAGGAATATTTTGTGCCACGGCGCAGAGAGTAAAAGAGCAGGGAAGAGCAGGGCACAACCTCACACATTTGGGGGTTTTGCTAAAAATATTTGAGCAAGATTCATTATAATTCATTATAATCATAATTCAGTCATGAGTGAAAATGTTAGAACATGGCAGGGTTCTCTTTAGCTAAATACAGGGCAAGTTATTAATAAAAGTTTATTAACTGTATAGCTCAGTAATAGAACCTATGCAGATCACATCTGGGAATGTGAGAGTAAAATGGATGTTCATGGGCTCTTAAATACACAGTTCAATACTCCTGCTTTCAGAATGTGAACAGAGAAGTTGCTAGACACAACGCTATACAGGTCAACAGTGAAATGATATAACATTTTAAATGGCATGTCAATTTTACAGGAACTTAAAGAGAACCCCCCCCCCCACACACACACACACACACACTCACAAAAAAACTGGCATAATTCAATGTCTGAGATATAAATATAATTATTCAGAGTGGTTCAATGTGAAGAAACTTGGCATTTTGAGATAAGAAATTTGCTTAGTCATAGCAGAAATTGGACAGAACAAAGTTAAAAACAGCAAAGATTAAGAAAACAATAGAATTGAATACAATACTTTACCAACAGTATTGAATAAAATGTACATATGTACTTGAAGCTTACAGCAGTGAGGATGGATATATGTATATAGGTGTGTGTGTGTGTGTGTGTGTGTGTGTATACTCACATACATGTACACTGTCTCCCATAACAATGCAAATTCCAGTTGTGGGACTACTTGAGGTTAATCTTATCTGATCTATTTGTATATATATTTATTATATATATATATATATATATTATCCAAAATGGCAAGTAAACCAACTGTTGTCTTTTGAGTTTTATATGTGATGTCAAAATGGTAAAATTTGTACCCGCCCGATGTTTTCTTTGGGTATAACACCCAGCATGAACATTGTATGTGTCTCTTCATCATGCATGGCCAAATCTTAGCATTATTAACACTACAAAACGTCATGGTTTGAATATCTGGTTCTTTTCACTTTCACAATTTGGCAGGTTCCTCCAGAATGGGACATTTCAAATCAAATATGTATATCTTAACCATTTAATAATGCAAAAACTCAGAGTATTCTTTTTGATGTATGCAGCTATATTTAACTCTGATTGACCAGTGTCAGAACAGAAGTGTGTTTCCCGGGAAACATTCTTTAGGACAGATGAACTTCGATTGCTGGGACTCGCTAGAACAAAGAGAGTCCATCTGTGTGTCTGCCTGTAAAGGACTGGCAACCCGTCCAGGGTATTTTCCTGCCTTTCATCCTGTGAGCACTGAGCCGGTTCCAGCCCCCTCCACCAACTGGGCTCGGATAAACGGCTCAGAAAAGGGATGGATGGATGTACAGAATAAACAGAAAAGACAGTAAGTTGTTATTTACAACTATGGCTGCACCAGGCCTTACCGCACACAAACATCTAGCAGTTAAACCCACACTGACCTCTGGCTTTCTCTGAATAATAAACAATATTTTCAATTTATCCTGGTTTTTTGCTCACCAGTTTACACTGATTGTGCACCATGATACTATCATGCTTGGCATCTTAAACTCAACATTTACCTTTTTTTGGTCCTTCTCTATGTGTAAGAATTAATTTTAACATGTATCAAAAAGAATCCAAACCCTCATTTGTAGACCTGGGGTTTTCCTGATGACAGTGAATTGTATTTAAAATTTATCTTGCATTAGTTTGAGCCCTGCGCTCAGTGGGGGAGTGAGACTCGAAGGACAGAGGAGAGAAAACTTCAAGAAGACATAGGAGGGAGGGGAGAGCCGAGCAGGGGAGAGAGGACGTGACAGGATGAGGGAGGACAGGGGAGGAGAGGGAGGACAAGGAGAGAGAAAGATGGAGAGTGGAGAGAGAGATGGAACGGCAGAGAGTTCAGAGAGTAGGATAAACTCAGCAATCAGCACCAAGCTTCATATTCACAATTAGCAAGGAGGGCTCAAGCGTGATTAAATCCTCTTCACGGGAGAGTAAAGGCTTAAGATTTAATCAGCGCGTCTGCCTATATGTGTGGGTGTGCGCGTGTTTCTTTGTATATGTAGCAAATTATCGGCTAATTTTTCTAGTTCCTCTCTCATTCCCCTTCCTCACCATTTCTGTCTGACCAGCACTGTGGTCGTGAGTCCACTCTGAAGCACTCGCTGGGTTAATACCGCATGGCTGAAAGATCTTTTCTGGATCTGCTAGTGGCAAAACCTACACAACCCAAATTGTTGTGCCCAACACATGAACATTTTTTACATGATTTGTAGCTTTATCTATGCTTTGCAATGAACAAAATAAACTTGAAGATCCTTTAAAAGCAAATGTCATAGTGGGAAAGACTGAGAGGACTAGTTTCATTTAGACTGTATGTTAAATAATCCTGAATGACTTGATATATTCATTATAATAATTAAATGAACGTGTAAATGCTCATGTAGAGCAGGATGATGTGTCTCCTGTAGGGGGCGACGTTAACATGAAGGAGTAACCTTGAAGCCCAGCAGGATCTGGTGAAATTGTTCGTCAATGATAGTTCAGTGGTTCAGTATTCGCTCGTTCATTAACTCATTTTCTGAGCCACTTATCCTTTACCGCGGTCATGCGGGTGCTGGAGTCCCATCAGTCATTGGGTGAAAGGTTGAAACACCCTAGACAAATTGCCAGTCCATCACAGCTGTTCAATATTTAATATGTGATTTCCATTAAGGATGCAAAAATGCTGTCTGTGCTGACCAGTGTTTGACAAAAAGAAAACAAAAAGGTTTTATGAACAACTGTTTCTTATTTTCATTATGGTTTGTTAAGTGCTGGACCCAGTAACCTTGTTTTAGACGGTTTATTTGCTCTTTTTTATGACCAAATGCTGGTTGCACCCTTAATTTTTCCTCCTTCTGATGTCACAAAACTTTTTAGGAACTTTTAATAGAAGTCAGTAGAACGAGATTTTCCTCCAAATCATTTGAGACAGTTTTTATAGCCTCCTTCATATTCTAAGTAGTACCTAGTGTTTCTGAATGATGAAAATAAAATCTCAGGCTGGGATATAACAGTGATGAATATATTTATTTAGCGAGAACTGTTGAAAAAAAATACTGCTCAGTAGATGAATATTACTTTCACTTTCCTTGTACGGCACATTTGATCCCATTTTAGCAAAAGAAATTCTTCTCGTTGTTTCTATGGAAGCATAATAGCCCTGCAAGCTCCTCAAAATTCACCTATCAGAGGAAGCGAGGAATGATCATTTACACACATGGTTGTGTACCGGGGTGTCTCCACCTCTCCATTACAGATGGAATGGCAGAAAGGAAATGAAATCTGTGACAGTACATTTTACCTCCTTGTAAATTACCTCGCAGCTGATAGTGAGCATTCGCTGCCTGATGTCAGCTTGCGTATAAGTCATGGAAGAATAAAAAAAAGTAATTTAACTGAAAAGACAGTCTCCACTTCTTTTCCCCCACCCATCTTGTGCCATTAAAGAAGGAGCTGCTTTCCTGATTCTGTCAAAGCGTCTTCCATTTATAACTGTATGAATAAAACATTTGAAGCACCTTTTGTACAGGTGGGTGTCGCACGACGCGATAGAAACACAGACGGCTCTTTCTTAGCCTGGTTCTTAGGACACTATCTGTCAAAAGCTTCCGCAAATATTACGGTAAACCTAGTTTAGGCGTTAGTCAGCACGGGGGAGCGAGAACACACAGGCACCTGTGAGCAGAGAAGCACAAGCGGGATCAAACTTTGACGAGAGGAAAAAGTTTCTCGTAAACACTTGACAACATGTCCTTCCCAGCCCATCCGGCGCTATCCAGGAGCGGCAAACAACGCGAGGATAATTGATTTCCTTCTTTTCTTTTCTTCTGCTTGCTGGCCAAGATGTTTGCTTAAGCACAGAAACTTTTCTCCACTTGAGCTTCATAACAATAAGATGCAGATTCGCTGCTTGTCAAAAGTGTGGGCATGCTGCACTCCTCACTTCTTAATAAATCAGAAAGTTTGTCAGTTTGCAATAACCTAACCTATTAAATGGAACGCTGTCAACCCTTCAGTGTCTGCACACACCCACACACACACATACACACACACACACACACACACACACACACACATATATACACACTTAGACTCAGTGTTTTGGTCTTCACCTAATTGGTTTCACATTTTTCATATTCAGTTGCGAGTGAAGCTGAATGGAAAATAAATCTTATTTGTGCCAAAATTGACTTTTTTAAAGATGCGAATGAGAAGATACTTCACATGTCTGTCTTTTTTTATGAAACAAATCAATAAAAGGTCCTAAATTGATCTAAATTCCATTCTGAAAGTGTGCATTCTGGTTTAGAAACTATGATTATCCAACAATAATGGTAAGATCATGTTTCTTCTGTCCTCGTGGTCTAGTGGGTAGGCTACCTGCCTCTGGAGTAATGGGTCATGGGTTTGAATCCTACCTTCATCATTCCACCTTGTGTTCTGAGCAAGTTATGCCAAGTTGATCAAGGGAGACTGCCCCCTGTAGGTAGGGAATGTAAGTTGCTCTGGAGAAAAGCTTCAGCTAAATGCTGTAAATGAGGTGTAAGTTACTCTGGATAAGAGCTCCTGCTAAATGCTGTGGCTGTAAAGTAAAACACAGTGTCATAAAGCACTATGAAAACCCCAGTTCTACATGCTGATCCATTTTAACATTATAACTATCTCTGGGGGCAGATTTTAATTAGCTAAACAAGACAACGTCAATATCTCAGAATACATAACTGATAATACATTACAGCATGAAGTTGAAGTTCTTGCCATTTGTCTTTAAAACATGTACATTTCTATGTAAAATCTGAATGCACATATAGAAAATGCTATTAAATTCAAGATAAAAACGAATTTATGGTCTGTACTGTTATTACACATTTCATGTTTTTTTGTCAAAGTTTTACAGAAAAATGCTAACTTCCTTGTAGAGAATTCATTCACTTATTCTAACACAGAATATTCTCACAAAAAAAAAGCCTCTGTTATGGTTTCCACCATAGCGTTGTTCAGTGATGTGCTTTTGAATTAATCAGTTCTAAACTTCTGATTTAGATGAAGGTATGTGTTTCAGTGTGTGTGGTTGGAGAGAGAGAGAGAGAGAGAGAGAGAGAGGGAAAGAGAGAGGTGGGAGGATAGA
>JBBKCR010000101.1:32780334-32794985 GCA_037577295.1 Ladigesia roloffi
ACACACACACACACACACACACACACACACACACACACACACACACACACACACACACACAAACACACACACACACGTACTCAACAGAGGATAAAAACCAAGAGAAATACTAGTGAAGGACATTCAATATTATCTACATATCAATTAATAAGACAGTGTCAAGTGTTGGGTAAGTAATATTTTGATCCACTTAGAAGCATTGTGGGTTGCAGTACCCCCAATTTACAATCCTTTTACAAGATAAGCACGAACGCCGCCACAGTACCCTAATTACTGGTGGGAAATCTGGATTTTGCCTTTTTTGAGGGTTATGTCAGCAAAATACATTTTGCTGCTGACACACCTCCCAGAAAGTCAGAAAGTCAGGGACAAATCCATGCAATTAAAAAATTGTGGTGGTGTTCACGTCTGCTCGTTTTGTAAATATGATTTTTCTGACACGGCTTGAAGGCAGCATATGTCTATTCTCCTTAATTTTTCCCCTAGCCCTTATTAGCACATTCACCTGCGTTTAGTTTAATATCCCTGCCCTGTAATCTTACTCCGTTTCCAGCTGTGCCTCAACCCATTTCAGTTTCTTTATACCTCTTCTTTTGCTCACCATTTGTACCTTCGGTGGTTTATGTAGGTTTGCCTCATTAGTTTAGCTGTTTTATTACCATGGCGATATCCTAGCCTTGTGCTCCTGTTATATTTTCTCAGCGTTTCCATTCAGCCACCTTTCTTGTTACTTTGAACCCAAATTTGAAGATAGGCTTTTACGTTGTATAAATTTTAATTTAACACAAACGATCCAGTTATATAGTCCCAAGTGATCAAACGTTGTATTTTAATGTAAAATCTAGTGAATTAGGGATTCTAAATTGACCGTAGGTGTGAGTGAATGAGCAAATGGTGTGTGTATGTGTATGTGTATGTGTATGTGTATGTGTATGTGTATGTGTATGTGTGTGCCTGCTGGCACCCCACCAGGCGTCTGTCCCTGCCTTGCACCTGTAGACCCCAGGATAGGCTCTGGTTACTCACAACCTTAGTAAGGATTAAGTAATCACAGGAACTGAAAGAATTAATTGATGTAATTGCAAATTAAAACAAATTATAATCCCAGTAAACTAGCCAGCTGTAAAGTCCTGGACAGTTGACATATTTGTGGTCATTGTTATAATAATGACACAAATCGGAACAGTGTAGTATCTTTACACAATTTCAGATGTTTCTTTTTTGCCCGCTGACATTCTTTCAAATAAACAACAGCGATGGAATGGTCAAGATTAAGCTCAGGGCTACAGCTCTCACTACAATATCAGTGTCTAAATCCAAAGACTAGTGTCTCAGATAGAATTACTCTCTGACACCCATGAACCTCTGGAGACACATACTTCATCCTTTACCCCACCGGAGTAACCACTGCTGCCCTACCTACCCACCCTTCACAGACACTTAACTCTGCAGAGATGGGTGCACTCACCTCAAAATCCGTCTCCTTGACCCAAACACAAATCTCAGAACTGCTCTCTTCCCCACAGTGTAACTCCTCTCTTCTCCTGTAACACAGGAAATATGATATTTGAAGATATGATTCAGATGCAAATCCAGCATTTTGTGGCTAATATTATCAAAGAAACAAGTCAAGTAGTTCGGAAATCAAATATTTCACAGTGTTAAAGTAATCACTTTTTTGGGTATTACATTTTTAAGAAGTGCACGCTGACACACTTGATTATTTGTGACAAGATTAATTTGCATTTTATTACAGTCACATCATAGACATCTGGCAAAATTATGAGTCATTGAAATGTGAACGTCAATTAGGAAAATTAATACAGTTTCATTACCATTCACATTTCATCGACTCTCACACTCCTTCATTAGAAGTATGAGGTAGTTTGATAAGTGCTAATTACGCAAAACATATCATTAATGAATTCAACTTGTAAGCGTAGCCCTTTTTAGGCTGGGGTATAAGTGTAACAATCCAGGATTAGAAATATTGAAAGGTCTCAAATATAGAAACAAGGCAATCCAAAAATACATTGGATTTGCTTTGGATCATTGTTGAGTGACTGCACACACATTCCTGTACATTTAGAACATGCAGACACCAATTTAAAATTCCATAAACACTGAGGGAAAGTTATAGTTACTAATACATATAGATAATACATAACGTTACTAATACATATAGATAATACATAACGTTACTAATACATATAAATACATTTCTTTTATTTCAAACAGCATGGTCAAGCATCCTCTCATAAAACATTGCTCTGGATTCTTTAGTAAAAAGACAAATGGATAAAACAGCCTTTCCCTACTTTGAATTTTTAGCATTATAATGTTAAAAACATTGATGTCAACATGAATAAATAAATGCAATGCAAGGGCTCCGAGTAATCATTTTCATCATCCAGCTATTTCTCGATTGTTGATAGGAAAGTAAATATCAATCAAATCAAAGTGATTACCTTTGTGATTAGGTAAATGCTTGAGAAGGGTGATCTTTTGATTTTTTTTGGATCTTTCTTTATGATTTTTTTTCATTATTCTTGATAAGGTGTACAGTAAATTTACTGTTTGACGTGGCATCGAACTTCGAGTTCTTTGACACCGTCTCTACCTAAAAGCAGAGTTGAGTATTTTAGTCCATTATGTAAAAATGTCTGCATTAAAGTGAGGAATCTCAGACCCTTAAAGAACAGTGAGTACGTTCTCAAAATTGATTTTCACTCAGGTTGCCATGGACATGAATTTTTTATGTTTTCCTTTTTTTCCCAGAGAGGATTGAGGAAATATGCATAAAACAATAAGAAACTGTTGATTTGTTGAGTCTAAAAGGATTTTTGAATTTGAGTGCTAATGTCAAGCCATTTATTAGACAGGCTGGCATGCGTCTTTTACTGCCTCATTTAGGTGACTTTATTTATCCTACAGTGTGTCCCTCATCTTTAATGGATCGGCATGTTTCGGTGCTGGTCTTCTTCCCTAAGCATTACGCCTTTAATTGACCTGCTTCCCAAACTGCTTGCTTAAAAGCATTCTCTGCCATCTACTGAGAGTAGCCCAGTGGATCTGGTCGGATAGTTGGCAGTGGACATTAGTCAGTGCTGACAGATGGGAAACGCGTGATTTATGCTAGCGGCTGGGAGAAGGCAGGAACGCCGGCACTATGTGACTGAGATTTCAAAGAGCGGGCATTAATCTGCTTCCCCACACCATGTGGGCCAAGGAACAAGTTCAAGGTGGAAAAGAGGGGGGGGGGGGGGGGGGAGTGGCGCCAGAAAGTTGCTGAGATTGACAGTACAGAATGGATGGTTTGAGAACGAGAGAAAGAGAGCAGCAGCAAAAATGACAAAGCTTGAAAATTCATCTTAGTTGTTCTGACTATTTATGTATACACATTCATACAGGGGGTCCTTGAGTTATGCCACAAATCCGTTCCTTCAACAGCGATGTAAATTTTGGTGTTATTGGAAACACACCATAGCCTGAATCACTGATTCTAGCGCAGTTGTAAAACCATAAGAACACAATTACAACACAGGAAAAAGGAAACACACACTCATACCACATTACTGCATATTCTTCCACCATAAGTATGATGCAAACGGCGTAAGCCGAGTGGGAGTGGGGGCTGTAAGCTCGAAAATTCATATGTTTGATCCCAAGGCTACCCTGTAGGCAGCTCACAGGACCACAGCTTCAAGCGCAAGTCTCAGATTCAACTGTAAAGAAAAGACTTCCACTTGCAGGTTTGACAGGTCAGGCATAACAGTCATCACAATAAGAAAAAGAGGATTGTCTGCGCCATGAAACACTGCCAGTGGACTACAGAGGACTGGAAAAAGATGCTACAGACTGATGGAATAAAATATATATTTAAATCTTCAGCAAAAAAAAATCCAACTGAAGATCTCATGGATGGCTTGTCAGTGTGTGACACCTGAGTTTGTTGCTGGGCTGGATCTAAGGTCAGTGACTTGTACAGAGTGAGATGCACCCTGAACCATAACAACTACCACAGCATTCTGCAGCGCCATGCAGGACCCTCTGGTGTACGCCTAGTTGATCAGCAGTTTATCCTACAGCTAATCCTATAGATATGTCCAAGCTCTGCCAGAAATATCTCAGTAAAAAAGAAAAGATGGAGTGCCAGCACAGTCTCCAGACTTGACAACTTATCGAACTGCTTTGGTATGAACTGGACAGAGAAGTGAAAGCAATGCAACCAACACCTCAAATTCATGGGCGCTTGCGTCAAAATATTTTAATTTCCTCTGTATATAGAATGCCATTAGTGTGTTCAGCTGGTTTGTCTTTAAAGGGGGCTATTTTGATGAGTGAAAAGTTTAAAATACATTGTTGTTTATACATGAAATCCATGATTTATTTTTAAACATCAATTGTTTTCTTGTTTAATGCTATTATTTCAAAGTAAAATCAGACAATGAACTGAAAATCAGACATTGAGACGTGTGTGTATGTGTGTGTAATACAGTATATGTATTTTTTAATGTTCATGTTCATCCCATGTTAATTCTGAAATATGTAGCTTAATTTGTAATTTGCCATGAATGGAACTGAATATAAAAATATTGTGTATAAATGGCACAGTAATTAAGATAATCCCTACATTTAGCATCCCTGACTGATCCGACCTGACATGTTGAATAACAGAATGTGACGTACATTCTTAGTATTTCTAATCTACTGCATTGACACCATTAGTGATAGCCTGCTCATTTCAACAGTTAAAAAAATTCCATGGCATGTAATCTCCTCACCTGCACCAAAAATAGACCTGAGCCCACGCACAAACTTTCTTCAGTGGTCACTGAGGAGAAGAACACATTCAGAGAGAATTAAGACCAAAAAAAGGTTTTCATATAACCAGAAAATGGGCAGACGTGGAGCTGTAGTTTGAGTAAGGTCTCTTAATGAGCGATAATTTTGTTTAATTGACTGGTTTGTTTAACCGGCACAGCCTCCCTAATGATGAGACGCAGGTGAAGGCTTTGATGTGTCCTTTTTTTCTCTCTCTTCAGGGCCTGATGAGCTCATTAGAGTCTAAGGTGCCATTCAGAAAGAGAAAGAGAGAGAGAGAGAGAGACAGAGGTTGAAAAGTCAAATTAAAAAGAGAACTCGCTGTATTCACCTCTTTAATTTTGATGTTTCCTTGCCAGTGTCCTGAGTTTGTGGTTCAGCCCTGAGATAAAAAAACCATAAGTCCCATCATCCTATTTTAGGCTCACAAAAAAAAAAAAACTAGATAGTACAGTGATGAAGAATAACAAGTCCTCTCATTTCTTTTTATTTACTTTGAATCAGGGGTTTGGTGTAAAAATACTATTTTTGCCTGTCAATCTTTGGTATATTGAGATATATAAGAAACTTTTATTTTAATGTGACAGGCAGCAACTTGCCTAAAGATACAAGGAGCCTAGATAAAGGAGTTCCAACCACTCAGCATTCAGCACCACCAGTATACTGATCACCGCCCCATCATCTGGAATCATCTGCTCCTGGTTCTTCACTGGTTCAGGACTTCAGTTAGATGCTCTTTGTTCTGCTTGAATGATTCATACGTCAGTCACTATGTGTCTTAACAAACTAAAACCTTCCCCTGAAATTGGTCAGGATCAGGGACTAGAAATGAGAGTCTTTAAAAGCACAATTTTCAAGACTACATTTAATTTGATCTTTTTTTAAATGCCTGGAATCTTGGGAGCAAAATATGAAGAAAAGACTTTAGCACAGCACTGTATGCTAATCTGTCTCTTTCAACAATAATCAAACAATTTTAATTGGTCTTTGTTTGTACTGTAGCAGTGATGCGTAACCCTGGTCCTTTTCTATACATTTTAATGTTCAACATGCTTGCAACATGCCTAATCAACTAATTAACCATTAGAACATGAGCAGCACGGATGCGTGCCGACAACACAACAAATAGTAAATTGGCATACAATTAACTCCTTATGGAAGTTCCCCCATTTGTGTTGATGCTTGAATTTTTAGACATCATGCTGAGCTCTATTTGGTGTTCCAATGTCACGTAAAACCAAAGTTATTGGAATTTTTTTTATGAATTAATGACCATAACTGGGGTTTTAAAAAATGGCATTTAAATGCAACATCCCCGCCCCCCCCGAAAAATTATCTTTTTTTACACTGTTTCTATTTCTTGAAATCAGGTTATACTAATATGATCCAAGAGTTAACCAGACTTTGTTTGAAATTGCTGTAGAGTAGGGCCCAGGAGGCTCTGAAGGTCTTGAACCCACTAAAGAAAATATTATATCTTCAATTTATTCATTAGTTTGTTACTTTTACTTCATTCGAACACACTAGGTGCCCTTTAAATAATGTAAACCATGAAATATGAACCAATAGTAATAATCAATAGTCATAAAAAATGCTTTATTTCAGTAATTCTTTTCAAATATTTGTATATTTTTTATAGATTATAGTGGTAAGGGCAGACAACACATGTTCCTCAATTAGCCTGAGCCAGGGCAGAGGCAGGGGTGGCGTGACCAATGACTGGCAATCGTTTAGTTTACCTATATTGGATTTACCAGCCGAGGTCAGACAGAAACGTCTGGAAAGTTGTCGCAGGAACTTTTTTTAGTTTGCAGGCAACAGACCAAAAATAAAGGATTATTTGCTTAGACCTTCCTAACATGCTAACTGTATTCACATTGTTTTTGATGTGTAAGTTTTTGGAAACCTGTGGAAACCTGACCTTTTGAAAAGGGATTCCAAGATTATGAATGCGAGGACACCTCCCGCTATGAACAAAGAATTGCGTTTTTTCTTTTTCCTCCCTGGCATCATGCTTAAAAACTAATTTATGGGCAATAACACAGTCCTAAAAAAACTTCACAAGAAAAAAAAAGAACAGTCAGAACTTGCTGCTTGTCCCCAGAATAAAGCACCAGAGAGAAAAGACGAAATGTCTAGAGTCACAGATTTCATGCCTTAATAGGCTTACGTCTGCTTTCCACCCAGGCCTGTGGAGCAACGTCTGGGTGCTCCACCATCCGCAATTACACTTTTAAAATTGAACGCTAACTGGTTGGAAAACAGGAAAGTAGTCGAGATATTATACTCCACTTTACGAGAGTAAAATCTGCAATCACTAATCACCTTATGGCCATATTGCAATTTTTGGAAATATCATTCATTATAGTTAGAACAACACAAGTAAACAGCAAAACTGTACTTTTTTGTGCTTATATCATGAAGCAGAACTAAACAAATCCATCTTATCCAATAAGAGCATAACCAACCACGCATTCAAATCAGATCTGAAAGGTTACCTTGGTTATCGGAATCCCACATGCAGACTAAAACTCAACATTTCTGTCTGTTCTGAGTGACAGCATAAGGTCTGTCAGAGAGTGCTACCTTGTCACTTTCTTTTACATCATTGCTCTCCTTCCCTCTCTCCAAAATGTCTGGAGACACAAGAGGTAGGAGTGAGACGTTAAAGTTTGGAGTGTATTATGTGACCAAACCTTGAGGTATGTATTGATGAATTGTTGGCTGACATTGATGGATGTAAGTGTCGGCCAGACTGACGTGCAGGACTAAATTACATTATATTCAGTCCGCTTTCCTCCTGCCTCTCAAGGCTAATGCTGCCATTCATAGCAATGAGTTGGCTAACCTTTGCAAGGGAAGGTGGAAAAGAACAAGTGCAGGGGTTTTTTTTGGTAAATGAATGCAGACCCACAAATATTGATCACCTGAGAGCAGCGTGACAAGCGGCACAGATTGATATCATTAATCATCCCAAATGAAGAAAATTCAGAACAAAAAAAACACTCCACAATGTTGGTTAGCATAACCTAATGAAGGCCCGCACCCTATATAATACCTGCCTTATTTATTCATTAATGTACTCATTTTCTTTAATTATTTGCTGACATATGTGTAGTTTTCATTTGTATTTACATGACTGTTTTCTAAACTTTTTTTACCGCAGTTTTGTTAATATGTGTTTAAGACTGATCTGTGCATTTTTATACTGTAATTATGAAAATACACAATAATGGACAAAAGAGTCTGTGTGTTGTGCTGTAGCAAGGTTGGGCTGGCAAGGACGTGCGTTCTGGATGTGGTGGAGTACTGAGGTCTTCAGGCTCAGTGCTGCCAGGAGAGGAGGGTGCTGCAGGCTTAGGCGGTTCTACAGGGGGCCCCCTGTCCTAAACAGCTAAATATTTGAGCATACATTTCTATTGCAACATGCGCTAGCTTGAAGAACGGAGCTAACGCCACATGTGTTCTAGATGAACTACTTTAAGCGCTACAAACACACACTGACACACGTGCAACACGCACGCCCCCCACCTACGAACACACACACAACAAACGCAGGTGACATTTACTTAAAAAAAGTTTGGTAACAATTTCCACACAGAAATTCTTTGTAATAATTACTAAGGAATTCCTCGAGTAAAGTTCACTTACTAGTATTAATTGTTAAGTCAACAATACCCAAGTAGATTTTACGACCAATATTGTTTCTCAAAAACAAAATATACTTAGCTTTTGCAAGTATATTTACTCCAGACTACCTCTGTAGAGAAATACAAAGATGTACAACTGCAGGCGGGATTCAAACCCCATCATCTGATTGCAAGGCCAATGCCCTTACCATTAGCCCATCCGGCTGCACAGTGTCACTGATGGCAGAACCAACACTATAACCACTAGGCCGATGTGCTGTCTTTCTTAATGCTGTCATGCATATGAACTGAAAATCGATTCCCGAGCAATCGATGTCTCCTGTAACGTCGCACAAAAGAGGCAGCGACCTAAGAAGTTTCCTAAGGGATGGTTCGGGGAACACACTAGGAAATGTAAACAACTTAGGTAAGATATATCTTAGAACATCTTCTTAGCATGCTAAGATTGTTCGTTATCGAGAAAACGGGCCCAATAATGCTGTTGACCAAACAATTTAAATTCATCACATGCTCAACCCTAATTATGATTAAACGACCTACATAAAGAAAAAATAAAAGTGCCAGAACTTGATCAATAAAAGGTCAGTATATAGAATTTCAAATGTAGGAAGTCCTTCAGTAATTTCTTTTGTTTGTAGGGAAGCACAAAAGATACATTTTCTTACAAAGATCCATGTTTAAGGTGCAGGAACTAACCACATAGGATAAGCCAATATATTTAGATGGTCTTAATATTTTTCATTTAAACCACACATTTCAGTTCACTTTCAGTTCATATTAAACCCAAACATACATGTGACCACAGACACACACACACACAAACACACACACGTGCAGAGTTCTTGTCCTTGTCCAGACTTGTCCCCTTGGTGACCATTGTCAAACTTGTGATCCGTGACACGTGTGGTCAACCCTTTAATTCCCTTCTATTACACACAGCAGCTGTTCCTCCTCTTCCCTTGAGAACACTTACGGTGTTTTCCTGAACATAAGGCCAAATCTGAAACTGTGCTACATATCATGATTGAATAGCAATCACTATAGACTACACGGGCAATTAATAAAAACGCATTTTATGGCACATCAACTGCACAACATACAACGCACCCGTTGTCAGCGCAGCGTCATCTGTGTAGGACCTGCTGAGTTTAAAAGACATTTTCTAAATACACATCCCTCATTCCAACAAGGGATATGAAAAAAAGAAAAACAATACCATTAGAATTTGGTTTTGTTCTGTCAGTAAAAACACATTAAGGTTAATTGTCTGTTCCTGAACTGCAATACTGTTAAAAATAGCTAATCAAAAAATCCAATTTACATAAATTTTCCTTTGATTTACCTTTCCTGGTGTCTGAAGTTAGTTTCTTCCATTTGGAATTTAGGTTAATGTGTCTTATTGAGTAAAGTAAGTCTATGTCAAAATATTTTTGAACTATTTTTGAACTATTTTGAGTTACTTTATCCTTTTAGATCCACTGCTTTTCCCTTTCATGTACTGCATTGTTGTGAAAGGTTTCAAGAACATATAGTGCATAGAATGTATAATAATTATGAATATTTGTATTATAAATATCATTTGAAAATGTGTAAATACATTTATAAAACTATTTCCACTTATTTAGTTTTTTTGTTGTTGTTTGATTTGACTAGCCACCCCACTCTTTCTACTGAATATCCAATTCATGTAGTGTATATTGTATGTGCATATTGAGATGACAGCTAAAATAGGTGATTCATGGTAATAACAGTACTGTAGCTTAGCAACAGGGAGATGCGTAGCAGCATAAAGAAATCAGACTGAATCCCAAGAAGAGAAAACAGAGGAGTCGTACACTCAAAAGCTCAGTGTGGGAAATGAGGTTCAGCAAATGGGAAAAGAGTCACAGTCTCCTGCTTCAGAAACAATGGCAGAAAACACCCAAACGATCCAGGACTGGTAACTTAACAACCCAATCCACTACTTGTTGTTTTATTTGATGTTGGTGCCTCCTCCTTTTTGAACATCCCACTGGTCCTTAATCATCAAAATCAATGCCTTCCCCACAGTGATGTACAAACTGAGCCAATACGCCTTTCATTGTCCTCCACAAAAAATCATTAACAATTCACACCTACAGATGTTTTGTGGATTATTTTCTTGTACTTGTAATCTAACTGTAATGCGGCGAGTGTAATAGATTATTTTAAAACCTAAACCTGACACTAACACTTACCTAAAGTTATCTAAACCTAATCCTCTAATAATAACTCAAATAGGTTGTTAACAATTAAAGTATCCGTAGATTATCCATTGGAACCATTCGAAATAAAGCATGACCAAAATATCTTTCGCTGAACTCTGCAGTGCAAATGGGGCATGGTCCTGCCTCCACCCAACCACCACTGCCTCCTCCACCCACACCACCAGTTAGTGTTACATCAAGCACAAAGTTTGCACTAATAAGGCTGGAGAATTCGCTCCCATTTAATTCTGATAGATACAAAATTTCATCAAGAAGTTCAAAAATGTAGCCAATTGTATTCCTGGGTCAATTAATTTGATGTGTAAATGCACCACTGAGACCATCGATAGTCACTGATTCTGAAGTTGATGCAAGCTTGATGCATGAGCACTTGAATGAGCATTTAGCTTAGTTTTCTGATTCCCTTTATCAATCGACCTGTTGACAATACTTGCAATACTTGTATGCACTTAAATCAGACCTGAGTCTGAATGTACTGATACATCAAAATAAAAGTGATGAATGCCAGGTAATATGCTCCAAAATTTGTTGGATATTCTCTCAGATATCCTTTCACTTCTGTCTTTCTTTCTTTCTTTCTTTCTTCCTTTCCCTGCTGTAGTCTTCCTTTGTTTCTTTCTGTCTCTGCCTAATGCTGCTGTAGTATTTGTTTATCTTTCTTTATTTCTTCCTTTTCTTTTTTTCTTTCTTTTGCTCTTTTGTTCTTTTTAATAATGCTACTGCAGGTTTTTTGTCTGTTCTTTCTTTCTTTCTTTCTTTCTTTTTTTCTTTCTGTCTTACTTTCTTGTTTCTTTCTTTCCTTCAGCCGTATGTTCCTCTTAAAAAATACTTCACATCACCTTCTACACACTTATCTCTAAAGGTTTCAGAATGAAATGTTGTAGAAGAACCGCTCTCTGTACTTCAGAATGAAAGCAAAAAAATGCCTAGTACTATTCTCAAAAAGTTGCTGGATAAAGTATATTCTCTCAGATGTTCTTTGTTGTCAGTCAAGACTTCTGTGCCAGATAAATTATTGTAGAGCCTCGTGTTGCTTTCAGCCAGAATGTAGTACTATAAAACTGAGTAGGCAAAAGAAAGAAATGATATCTTACCCCTGCTGCACTGATTACATCACCTTTCACAATAGACGGTTTAGAAAATTCTACTTTTCACAGCTAGTCACTCTCTACTGGGAAAATCATAAAGATTTAATCTACTGGGAATCATAAAGATTTACCTTCAGTAGAACTAGAATGGGGTCGACAGTTTAACAGTCTGATATGAGTTCATCTGAATTGTTTCATAAAAAGACCTTTTTAAAGACCATTCGAAACAAACCAAATAATAAAAAAAAAAAATAGATTAATAAATAAAACAGGCCTCCTCCTCACAAATTCCTCCTCACGCCTACATTGTTTTGGTAGTGTTATTACCATCAGGGTCAGGAAAGGTTAGTAATAGCACTCTAACTCAAATTGAACATGTACAAAATGATGTAATGACCTTGCCATCACCTTCTAGGCTCCAAAGATGATGGTAGAATATCTGCTAATTGAATTTTGTAAGAAACCAGTGCAGTGTGAACCTAATGCCTTTGCTCTCTTCTTGTTGCCTTCAGCCTCTAAGATGAGGCAGTTAAAAGGGACGGCTTTACTGGAACAGATTAAAAATGGGAAAGTGTGTGCGTTTGCGTGTGTGTGTGTTAGCATAGTGAGTGTACACAGATGTAATTATGTGTAAATGCTTGTGTAAAACTGAATGCTTGTTGATTCATTGTGGACCAATGAACTGTTTATTTAATTCACGGTTTTGGAAATGTCATGCAATTAATCCAAAGTAATGACATGAAAACTGCAATTTACTTCTAAATATGTTCACACTGTAGCAGTCAGAGGGACTTATGTGCATGATAAAGAAACCTCTGTCTGAAACATAGCTTAAATATTATAGATTGTTGTACAGTCAATATAGAAATGATTAAAGATTAATGATGGTAAATTGTCAATTGAAAAATAGACCTGTTGTCAGTTGACAAATAAACCTAAATTTGAAAGTCGGAAACATTTAATTAAAGGAAAAATCCATGATTGTTTGTGTCATATGTAATTTGGCGTCATGGTATAATCAGTAAAACAATCGAAAGCTATAGTTGTGGGTTTTTTGGGGGTTAAGGCAGTTTTTACATATTTTAAGTGTGCCTTTAAGGTTAGTAGGAAACACTGGGTGCTAAAAAAATAAATAAAAGGAGTGGTGTGGGGTTGGCTCTTAACTGTGAAAAGCAGAGTGACGTACTGCAGACACATGTTGATGGATATACAACATCTCATACAGCGTTTTTCACTCTCAACAGCTCCAGTGACAGAGCAGAGTGAACTTAACCGACCATCTTTCATAAACCACTCCAGCTGTCTTCATCTCTCTGACCTTAGTTTGTCCTCCTTTCTGACTTTCTTCCTTTCTTTTTTTGCATGCTGCCACTGTATAAGTGTTTTCTTTCTTGCATTGCATTCTTGGTTTCTTTATTTCTTTCACTGGATGATGCTACTTTTCTCCTTTTTCTTTCTTCTTTGCTTCTTTCCCTCTTTCTCTGCAAAAAAAATACTGTAGTCTTTCTTTTTCTTTCTCTTGAGCATAGTTCCTCAACCAAGATACTTCATATCACCTTTTACACCATTGTCTCTAAAGCTTTCTGAATGAGATGATATAGCAGAACCACTCTAAATTCTTCAGAAAGGGATGTGTGAGTTATGAACAGCCTTTTAAAGGTTAAAATAACCTCCAGATAATGGAAAAGTCCTACACTTATTAAAGGTTCTTTACAGAACTATATATCATAGAACAGAATCTTTAAGAGTGTTATTTTATCTTTCTATTCCATATCATCATATCAACTCCAATTTTTTGTCTTTTGTTTTTAACCAATTCTATTCATTCTCCTCTGGGCTGTTGCATTAACTCTGACTTCATCTTTCTTTTTTTGCTCCTTAATCCCTCTCTCCTCCCTGTAGCTCTGATCGCAGAGCCTCTATCATTCTAATCTCCTCCTCTGTCTGTCTCTGTCCATCACTTTTCATGACCTCTAGCAGTGTTATGGAGACAACCAGAGTGATTTTGTTTGTGTGTCTGTGTGTGTGTGTATGTGTGTGTTTGCATATATGTCAGATTCTTTCTGGTCTCAACCAAATGTTGAAGGCAACAGATAAGACCAAAAACAGCTGCATCATTTACCTCCTCTCTTTCTGTTTTCTCTTTTTCATGGCTCTATCCTTCTCCTAGCCCCTGATTCTTCAGTGTAGAAGGATTGTTTCCATAATATATTAAGCTGGCATTGATGTGGAGGCTAGGGCTTCAGGTGGGATGGCAAATATCAAAATATGACAGTGCAAAGGCCATCAGTCTTCCTATGCAATCTATCACCCACTTCAAATGAAAGCTAACTGAGTCAAAAAAAGAAAGTTGCTCCTTGCCGACAGATACAAAATGCACTGAGCGGTTTGTCCACACTGTCAGCCAATCAATACTGAGATTCCTGCATTAACAGCAGCGCACGCTGTAAAGCATCAGAGTGTTTTAAGTACATTGTATTATTGATTTCTAACATCAGTCTGTATATCAATCTGAGGACATACTGAAGCAGTTTTGAACAGATTTGGTTGCGCTAATGATTTCAGGGACCCATAATTTAGCTAAATATAAAAACTATGCAACCTCATGGTGTTTGCATTGAGGGACTTTTATTTTTTCTGCCAAATTTCAGTTAGTTGGTCATATTCCATGCTGCACTGTGTAAAGATCTTATTTTAAAGAAGTTTAAAGAGGGTGGTTGTGTCTCATGTATAAAACACTTGCCTGTGTACCTAATGACCACAGTGTTCAGAATCAGAATCAGAAAACTTTATTTATCCCGAAGGAAATTGTTTGTGGTGACCGCCACATTACACAGACACAG
>JBBKCR010000101.1:32795085-32811207 GCA_037577295.1 Ladigesia roloffi
GATACAACACTGTCAGAGGATCTAAAGTGAACAGGATAAATTGTAAAAAATAATTACAAACACCCAGACTGTTTCCCTGTGTCTCTCTCTCTGTGTGTCTCAGTCCTTTGCACGCACCAGTGCTCTCGTTACACTCCTGCCTTTCTTACACCGATCTACATCAATTTCATTATTAATCTTCAGTGCAGACAGTTGACGGAAATCCGTCATAGCGACGGAGAACTTTAATCCATGTGTTTAGACCTGGGTGGACAGAATGTAGACAGAGAAGTAAAGGGGATGGAAGAATGAGAGACACAGAGAGACTCTCAGGTCACAGGAATGACACTTGCGCTTTTCCTTCCCTGCTGAGATCAAGATTGCGCTGTTTGTAAGAGACGGGTTTAACGTCGTTTTGAGAAAAATCAATGGCGCTGAATCTTCACTGAGGGTGTAGACCGGCCCCCTCAGCCTCAGTGTGGAAAAATATAATTACTTCGCTGTGATGGCGCAGTGAGGAGAGATTCAAGAACTGGTCTTCCTAGCAGTGAACGCATTAGAGGTCTGAAATCAGTGCTGGTTGTAATGAGACTAAATCCTTAGGAGACACAGTTGTCTTGGATGATAACTAGTGTAATTTTACATTCATTATTTTCATAAACAGCACAAACAAAAAGTCAGTCAAGATCATATTTGGCTTACTATCGTTTAGATAAGATGAGCAGTGCATGTTTGTGAATACAAAATGTATATAGATTGGAAAAATTTTTCTGGAAATCTTACTAAATGAGGAAAACTATAAAAAAACTGCTGTAATTGACACTCTCCTCTCACATTGAGACCAGTTGGATGGTAAAATACTACTAGAAGTACATCAAAGGTCATTATTACCATTTTGTTTAAGAGAGAACGAGAGATTTGTTTTCTTTAAATCATTCAAATTCTGTAAACACTGCATCATTTCTCTTATTCTGATGTTTTGTCATTTCTTTTGAAATTATGCTTTAAAAAACATTATTTTCACTTGGAAATGAGGAGAAATATTGCCAGCAGTTCTGAAAAAAGGCAAAGCTGTTCACTTCAATACCTGCAGCTATCAAAGAAAAAAATAAATACTGAACATTTTGCAGTGGTCTCTTATTTTTTTCAGAGCTGAATAAACACTCTAATTGTTAAAGTTCTCAACTTGTTTTTTACCACCTGTTAATTGAAAGGTCAAAACGAGCATCTCATATAAGCAGACAGGACAAAAAACCTGCAAAAATTCACTCTTATAGCCTAAATGTTGTAGTTGGGCTGTAGATCTGAATAAACAGAACTTCTCAAAGTACAGTAACCAAACAAAAACCGAATCTTACACTCTGTTGACCTTTTCATTTGAAATTCTGTGCACTCAACATCTCAAAGCTGCTGGGTCACACACTTTTTAAGCTAACACACCTTTTTTTCAGCGCATCTTTAAAAGGTCGACAAACCTTAAAAAGTGCATTTGACAGCAGAGTCAAAAAGTGTACAAATCTAAAATCTAGCTCAATTTAGATGCCAATATCTCATGCATGTGAAGGTGAAGCTGAGACATTTGCCTTCATTAGACTGCACATCTGGAATCTACACATGGATGAATCACCAGCTCAACTCAAAATAATCATATTATCAAGTACCCCATGGCTCAGTAACAGCTGACAAAAGCTTACTAGGTTGATACATATGCTGCATAATCAGACGCTCTTTTAAAATTCATTCCCTGCTTCCTCCCACGAACTGCAGATTCACCCAGACATATTGTCAAATGAAACCATTATTCATATCTACACCATAAGCCCACCATCCTTCCTACCTTAAAACTGATAGGCCTTCTTTTGGGTCTGATGACATATCTTGGGTATTTATTTGAAAATGTTTTCATTCTGAGCATCAAGGAATGTCAAAGTGAGTCATGCAACCATCTCAGTGTGTATTTCTCTTATATACTCTATATTACCTTCATTCTGCTTTGCAGCCACACATTGCACTAGTAAAATATATTCCTAATATTCCGAGGCAGAGTGGACTGCAGTTAATATTTCTGTGTAGTGCCACACGGCTTGGATTTCAAATATGGTAGTGATGCATTATATATGTAGTCATGACTTTAGAACACTTTTATGCATGAGGCTAGAATGCATCCGTACACAGACCGCGTGTTCTTATTAGTCATCATGTTATACACTGGACTGGATGTTCAATGTGGAAATAGTAATGTCTTTTCATCATTACCTCTGACAGATTTTTTTCAGCCAATATGCAGCAATCACCCCAGGACTCCTAAGGGTTTGCCATATGCTTTACATTCACCAAGCTGAATCGCTATTGGTAAATGACGTGCACATATACGCTGTATGTTATGACATGATACATTAGCAAATTTTGGACAGATCTGTGGTCTGGCACAACAAACTATTGGCTGTCTACACTATATAAGTTGCAATCTAACAAGATGGGGTGCTGTCATTACATTCCCTGAATGTGTGGTGCGTTTAAAGCACAGCAACACTTATTATATTTAGCAAAATGTCAAAATTGTCCTTTTGATGAGTACATTTCCAGTGTTTACATGTAATATGTCATGTAGGCTATTTGGAAGTCTTACACTGTAAGACATCTGTCCAAAGATGCAATTTATGTGATGATCAGTGTCATGTCATGTAGCCCATCATATGCAAATCCTAGAAACATACAACTGATGCTCCTTGGTAGCAGTTTCTTGGTGGATTGTGTCTAAATTTGAATCTGCACAGACAAAAAAACTTTTAGACAGTCAAAATGATTTGAGCGTAATCAGCTTACAACTATGTGTAGGATTTCTGATGCAATGAGATAAAATGACATGTGCATACTCTGACTAAGGCACTGAGTTTAACCTATATAATGCAATCTCTATGGATATGTGCTGGCAGTGCAACAGGTAATTGAAGTCAAATGGCCAAACAGCTCCTAATATGGAAGGTGACCCTGCTTGTGTTGATGTTCGAGGTGTCAGACGTCATGCTGAGCTTTGTTTGGTGTTCCCGTGTCATGTAAAATCAAAGTTATTGTAATTTTAAAAACATAATAATTTACTCTACTTGAGTTTTAAAAATGAAATCACATTCAAATGCAAAAAAGATGCTGGAATTTCTTTCATTTTAGGTCATACGGTCTTTGAACTCAAGAGAAATTTTAGGTTAGTATACTTTAATGTGTGGGGAAAGCCCGCTGTTGGAGGGGGTCTGGAGAGTGGCCGAGGGGTAGCGCGCCGAGAGAAAGAGCAGCAAATCTGGTTTTCCCAGTACAGTCAGAGTTCTAGGGGCTGCAGCTGGGTTGGCAGTATACAGAAATCCTTGTCTTTCTTGGTTAATGCCTGGGTAACTCAAAGTGGTATTGTTCATTCCTATTTTTATAACACACAGTATTTTATGCTCCAGAGTTTTATTAATTGCTCTCAGTGACTGTGACATGAAAAGTAGCCTGAAGATTGTTCTGCCCGCTCTGTGGTAAGCAGAGTGTTTTAGATCCAAGAAGTGAGCAGTAGTTAAAACGTCACTGCCCCCACAGTCAGTCCTCCACAGTGACACGCCAGTCACTGCTCACTGTCCATTACTCAGCTGACAGCTTCCGTTAGTGCTGAGAGTAAAAACGAATACAATCAGTGCTCTCTGTGCTCCAGCTGTAACTCAACCAGTGCAGCCTCTGCTCTTCCATCATACAGATGTCCAAACAACCCCTCAGATCTCATGACAATAAACTTTAGGTTTTATTTCATTAATCTGGCATTCTATATTAAAACTGCATGTTTCCTCTTTTCCACGCCAACGTTTGCTGTATGTTAGGGAAACAAAGACCTTGAGGTGTACCTTATCAGCAGAGTGATTTGTTTCTTTCCAAACAGAATGTCTCTCTCTCTCGCCTTTCTTTTTCTTTTTTTGATAGAACACGCGGAGGCATTATCTTACAGCCTCTGAATTTCCTCCTCTCAAAACTATTTTTCCTCCCACCGACTGTCAAAACAAACCAAAAAAGAAAGAGAAAATAGGCAGCACTTAATCTTTCCAGCTACACTGAACTGTGCGCTGTAGTAGTCTTGAGAGAAAATTATTGATTTGTCAGAGAGTGAGAAAACAAAAATCGATTGGGCCAGTCATCTCACTTTAAGGTGATCCAAGGTGACACCATTTGCAGCTTAGCGAAGGCAACATCTGCCTTCCTTTAATTGCACTAGTCATACGGCAGCCTGATAGAGAAATGCAATACTTTTGAGTCGAAATGTTTAAACGATGTTTCAGCATGATTTTTTTTTTGCTTGAGAAATAATGCATCAGGCAAATATTTTGAATCACAATAATTTTTGGCAACAACGACCGAAAAGCAATGAATAGACTTGTGAGATAAAAGGCTATGGTTATTATCATCATGATTCATGTTTGAATGACATGAAGCCACCTTTTTCATGATTGGAACTGCAGGACAATCTCAAAGCACTCTCTTTAGACATGTTGCAATTACTTTTTCATCATTGTTAGCTAGAACTCTGTTCAGTCCAGTAATTAACAAGTGATTCTGGTGCCAAGAGGACGAGAACATTCCATTCACATGCTCAGACACTACAAGATATTCCTAATTACTGTCATTGCCACCCCCATCCAACCATGTTCTTTCTTTCATTCAGCTTTCTCTCACTGTCCCCAAGCTGTTTCTGGGATCCTCTGCACTGAGAATTAGCCCTGCAGTTTCAATTTATCACCTGAAGCCTGCCAGCAGGCGACAGTCATTTTGACCATGGCCATGTGGCGCTGATGCGGGGGGGTTGGTGGGTGGGTGACGGAGGGGAGGGGTAAATGAGGCTTGCTGCAGTCGTCCAGGTGCCAAGTTTGTGGGCTGACTTGGCAGATGACTCCCATTCTAATGGGACATTCTTCGGGTTTGCTCACAGTCTTGACTGACAGACTCCGCCACCATCTGTGATTTTTTTTTTTCCTAATTAATTGTTTTTCAATCATCAGCTTCCTCCTCCAAAGTGGTATCCCAGTGTTTGAGTTTAATTCTTACTCAGAATGAGCATTTAGCGCCAGTCCTGGGTTTTACCTCAGGAGCGCGGAACAGATGGCCTGGTTAAACTCGCATAGAGGTCTTATGTGTTCATTTTCAAAATGTGATCTTTTGATGAGGGAAATTGAGACAATAATAAATTACATTTTCTTTGAGGTGAGAGCAGGACTAAATTCTTATTTTGTCCTCTCAAAAAAAAACAAACAAACATGAAACCGGACAGCTTATAATATCTCTCTTCAATATCTAATTCAAGCTAGTGATGTGCGATACCACTGATTTCCTCTCCGATTCGATATCAAGTAAAATTCAGACTGGTTTCGGCCACACTGATACAATACTAATACTTTGTACAAACATTTAATGTAGATAAAAAATCAAAATAAATATAGTCTATTTTAAATTACAGCTTCAAAGTGAATACCAGACATCAGACCGCTTATTCTTATTGTTTAATTATGGAGAATCACCAACGAGAAATAAAACAACTGAAATGTTGTACGTTAATTGATGCTATTTGAACATGTCCAGCTTTCCTTTTAAAATGTAAATAGTTGTTTGAGCGTTTCAACAAAAACATTCAACGTCACACTCAGCTGTTGTTGTAAGAGAACGCTCCAATTCACCGCAAAGCATTTATACAGCCATATTGGACTTGTGACTACGACAGGCACATTTCCTTCTGTAGATGATCCCAATAATATTGTTACTTTACACTGCATTTCATTTAATGTTAAATTACACATTTACCCAAAATTAGTAAAATATCGATATTTTAGTATGACAATCAATTCTAGAACCTAAATGACTGGTATCGGAGGAATCGCACACCACTAATTCAAGCAATTAATAAAAATGCAATTAATTGTGCTAAACTTCACATTTTCCCTTTTATAATACAGGGACTCCCACAGTGATGCGTTACATATAAGTTTTAGATTGGCATTTACTCAGAAACATCAGTGTAATAGTTGTTCATAGAACAGGGTTGGACACAGTGATTGACAATGATCAATACAATGATTGACAATGATTAATTTAGGTATTCCAAAATTTAAAACTTAATATATTTTATGGTAACACTCTATAAATCCAGGCCAAATTTGTGATAGGGATGGGGTGTGTGTCTGTGTGTATGCCCCGTAGGGTATGTGGCATCTACATAAGCTCTGACAACTAACCATAACCAGTTTAGGCATTATAGTTGTGTATTCCACATAACATCTAACTGAAACGCATTACATTAATGCTGACTGACATTTTTTCACTACTTTTCTTTTTAAAAAGCAAAAATTGGTGGTCGGTACATCTCACCAGCTGTGATGTCTATGATTCTTACACATTACAACTTCATTTTACGTGATTTAACCAAAGACTCAAATTTAGTCATTCCTAAAGTAATTCAACCACAGCTCTCTGCTGAGTACAAACATAAGGTGTGACTTAAAATCTGCAGAAATATGCTGCGTTGTGTCGTACGCAACACGTACCAAAATTTCCACTGGTGCAAGGAACCATGACGCTCAGTGAACAAATGGTTTTACATTACAAAGAATGCAACACATGCCCAATCTGTGCTCAGACCACTCTGTTCAGTCTTTAATGCTTTGTGTTGCGTTGAGGTGATATTTCAGAAGTGATTACACCGATGATACAAAATATCCTCATTGCATGAATCGCAGATAACGATCCCCCTGTTCCCTCTATCCATGCACTGGGTCAAGCAGCGCTTTCTCATCTCCTTCATTCTACAGAGCATCAGTGTTAATTTAAAGGGCTAATTCGACAAACATTTTAAAAACCCAAACAAACTACTTAAAATAAAATACCCCATGATTGTTGTATTCAGATAATGAGTAGCCACAAACTGTGGGGAGAGAGTTGCACTGCTGATGTGTCAGAAACTCCTGAGATACACTGGAGAATCAATGTGTGCTGCAAGCTAGGCTCCATCACACTACGGTTTAGGTACAGCTCAGTTTCTGCACGGTTATGAAAATTGCCTTAACATTCTGATCCTAATGACTTCATGGTGCCCTCAACAAATCTCAATCACCCAAATCAGATCAAAATGTGACATCAATGATGACTTCAAAATGAGAAATATTAAAACCACAATTCAGTTACATGCTCCCCATGACATTCTTAAAGGACCTTATTTGATTTCATTTCAATGGAAGATTTCTCAATTCACTGAAGCTGCATTAAGCATGCAAGATTAACCAGAGAGTGGCCCTTCCTCGTCCTCTCTGCTAAGGCTTTACTATGGCAACCTGAGCTTTTTGAAATGAGGGTCCAATTGCCATTACTATGTAAATTCAATGCGGGGCTGCAGGCAAAAAGCCAACAATTGATCTGGAAATTGACATGCTGTCACAGCGAGTGCCCTTCACTCCTTCTGAGATAGACAAACTTGAGCTAGAGAAGGAAAGAAAACGATTACAATTTTTTAAAACCCTGACAAACTCGCTAGGTCGCAATGCTTAAGGCTGGTAATTTATGGGCCTGTTGAAATATTGTGAATGTAACAAAAGCATGTTATGAGCCAACATGAAAATGCCATTGTACTTTACTTACACACACGTACACATATTTGCTCATACACCCACACACACAGATTAATATATGAAGATTTACTTTAATTAAAATATAAAAGAAAGGTGAAATAAGTAAAAAAAACTCATACTAGAAAATGCTATGTGCTCCAGAGAGTATTGCATTTCAGACTAAATCTTATTCTGATTTTAAACACATCTTTAAATCTTTAAAATAGGCCAAACAAAAAATATCTGTGCAAACATTAATTCTCACAGAGTTCCTGGCTCCTTTTCAATATCCCAATGGTTTTTAAATATCATGCGCATTCTTGCTGAGAGGCACATTCCTAAACAGCAATTAAAAGTCTATTAATGGATCATCCGGTATATTAAAATGGCACAACAGCTCTTAACGCAAGATTTAACAGAAACCTCGAGAACCAGTGTGTAGTGGCTTGATCTGCATTCATAAACCTATATGTGTGTTCCATACAATCTAACATTTTAGAAAGACTTGGGGTGGTTCTGCATATCTTAGTGTCAATCATTGATGCTTTAGTTCTCTAACTTGCCTAGAATGTCAAAGTGATTGATTGCAATGGCAAGATAGTGAAAAAGACCGTAGGTAGAGGCGAAAAATGGCTGAAAATAATCCAGAAATACAGAAAAATAAACACAACTGTAGCCGTTCTTGTAGAAAAGGTGATTGAGAATCTGCCTGTTTGTGTTTTTGGGTGCCACTTCTCTATCATTCCTTTCATCATAAAATTTGCTCGAATTCTGAACTTTGCCTATAGATTTTGAAAAAAGTATATTTTATTACCATTTTGTTCTAGCGTTAGTGCTATTTGCAGCAGAAAGAGTAGTATTAATAATAGTAGCATTATCACTAGCAGTAATAGTGGTCGTAGCAGTAGCAGCAGCAGTAGTGATGGTACTTTTAGCAACATGTAAAGTGTGAAAAAAATATAAAGTAATCATTCTTTCACACGTGAATACGCCACAGCACTTCGCTTCACTTCTCTCCAACCCCCAAACATCCTAACCAGTAGGCCACCAGCTGCAGAGAATTCTCAGGATATTCTAGGATTTCTGCAAACAAAAGTACATTTCAATACTTAAAAGCCATGTTTATTTTATAAAATCATCATGCAGTGTATGAGTATTAGTGTTAGGTATTTTGACTGTCTGTGATCTGAGCCTGGAACCTGAAAATGATCAACAGTTCTGCATTTCTTTCCTCTCTACTTATAATCAGACAGTGCTGAAATCTAGAGGCCGTCCACCGTCGTGCCTCCAGCTAGCATCATGTGATTTAGATTTGTTAGTTCTGGTGTGTATTCCTCTCACAAATCCCTGAAAACTGGCAGCTTCTCTTCAACACAGAGGTTGCTGACTGGGTTGAAGTCAGCAGCTGGGACTGGTATGTCCAAGTGCTAAAACTATAGGATTGCAAATTCCTTCTCTAGTAATGATTAGTTATTTGCGAATGAGCCGGCTCTAAGAGACGATTCTTTGTAGCAAAAGAGAAGAGCCGACTCCCAGCGAGTAAGAGCCGGTCCCCACTTTATTACCTTTTGCTGTTCCGCTCTTGCTCTCAGTGGTTCAGGCTCCATGGGGCTGTCGCTGATCTGAGTACAGTGCTGACTGGGCCCTCTGGCAGTGAGTGAGACACTGGAAGTGTTGAGCAGCTGGTCTGAGTTAAGTGTGTCAGGCGGTGGGTGGGGACTGTGCATTGGGGCGACATCAGTCCCATTGGAGAGAGTTTTCTTAAAAACAGGGCAGATATTAACCGAGAGGAGAAACAGCATCGACCCATCCAAGCTGACTTGCACTGAGGACATAATTTTTGTTTACTGAGTTTGGTTGTGGTTCTGCTCTATTTGTTTGCAGTGTTGTTCTGTGTATTTGTGGATTTGTTTGCAGTTAAAAGTTTGACTAAAATATTTAACAAAAGTAAGTAAAAGCTTCTCATAAAATACTAAATGCAAAAGGGTTTATATCAACAAACAAAGCATTCAAATTTGCCAGGTTAGGCTAAAATATGAAGCTACAGGTGATAATAAACCAAGAGCTATTTGTGAGTCAAAAGAGCCGGGAGCCGAGCCACAAGAACCGAACTTCCCATCACTATTCTCTACAATAGCAGCCCACTCACGGGAGGACCTGGCATGGTAGGTTCTACAAAGGTGTTGTATCTTTGAATAAACCGTTCTCCAGGTGCTGAGCTGCTCTATTGGGCTTGCTATGGCTGCAGCCCTGGACTGCTTCTGTTTATTTCACATATTGTGCTGAAGATTTTTTAATTCTAAACTTTTCTATGGGATGCCACAATTTTCACATTTTTCATATTCTTTGTCCAGTTTTGATATAAATGCCTGAACCGAGGTTCTCGCTTTCACAGTTTGCTTTTTCATCTGATGTTTCCATCAGTGGAATGTACAGCCCAAAATTCTAGTTTGTCCCCTTGTGTGCTCCCACTGTGAAAAGTTTGTCATATCAGATTCAGCTTTACCTAACCTTGACCAATCTAACCTAGACCAACAGATTGATGCCTTCATTCAAATTCCAAGGTGGAATCCCACAAAAGTTTCATTTGTATTAGCTTAAGCACATAGCCAGCCCTCAGGACTCATCCTAAATCTGCTTTATTACAAGTCAGTTGCATCAGACCACAATATATTGGATAGTGTTGCCAGAGCTCTCTCTCTCTCTCTCTCTCTCTCTAACTCTCTCTCCCTCTTTCTATCGCTTGCTCTCTCTGAATTTTTAAGTGATAACTCTTTAAAAAGTGCTGCTTCGATTTGTCACTGTTCCTTGTGACAAATGATGTCTCCGGTTTCTTGGCAGACGCTCCTTGTAGAAGACGAGCTTTGAGGAGCAGTGAAGCTGAAAACTGAGTGCTAGCATATGCCTAGGAATCACTCTGATTCTGTTCTCTTAACTGACTTCCGAGCACATTTTTACTACTGAATCATTTTTATTGTAACCATGTTCAACTGTAATTACGTTCCACACGGTGGATGTGTCTAAAATCACAGAAAACGAACATGTCAGAAAAGACTGTAATACAGATCCCAGTGATTTTCACTTGTTGAAAATGACTCCATGTGAGCTTATTACTGATGATTAAAGACACGAGTAGTCTATTAAAACGGTTTAGTGTAATGGAAATCTAGGACAAACACAGACACACACACAAGAACACACAAACATACTAGCCATCATTTGAACATCACTTCTACTGCATAGAAAGGCACATCCAGTACTCTTTCATTATAGCAAAGTACATTGTAAAGGTCAACAACTGGCTATGTTGCTTCTAATTACTGACCAGGAATAGCAGTTGTGTAAGCAGAAACATCATAAAACCATTCGATTTCATTGGAAAAACAAATTGATTCTTGGAAGAATAAAGTCAAGCCTGTAGATGACTCATACTGACTTGGAAGGATTTTGCCATTCATCCAACAAATTATCCTCTAGTCGTTTGGCAAGGCAATTCGGTGTCAAATCATATAGCGTCCTAGGAGATAATTTGGGTTGACGCTGTTGCATTTATTGGGATGACCGATAAAATAATTTGTGAACAGTCTACCGGGTTTATACTAAGGATATCTTTACTTAGTCACAATTATATGTGCTTTAAATAAATGGGAGACGATCATTTGGTCATTTTCCTCGCTGTTGGATAAAATACCTTGCAATTATGGAGCAGAGTGCTCTTGGAAATGTTTATATTAAAATTTCAAAGAACCTGGACTCTCAGACAGATTGAACTAGCAGCTAAACATCTGCTGCAAGTAGGATCACACCTTCTTCCCACTGGAAAAGCGCTATTTTCAAAAGCATGCTGAGAGGAATCACTCATTATTTCTGAAATATAAACATTGGTTATGAACCTGATCACATCTCGTGTGTGATTATTTTTCTCTCACCTAATCTTCACCTCATTGCCATTTATGCCACCTGTGCTTAATTTGTACATCCCTCCATTAATTATAATTCTCTTCCATGCCTCGCCTCTGTCTGTGCAGGTAGTTGCCAAGTGTTCCTGTCCTCTTTTTCCAGTGTCTGGGTGTCTAAACATTCTCTAGTTTCTTTGTAATATAAAATAAAGATTCCAACAATCAAATTCTGTTGAGGGCTGTTCTATTAAACAGAAGTTACCATGTGAAATATCACTACCAGTGTCAATAATACTTATATGATACCAATCTCTGTTATATACAACAAAACACTCCTAACCACTATTTGTTTTACTAGTAATTCATTTACCTAGTTATTAGGGTTGGGGCAAATCGAATACGGTTTTAGGAAAGGCACAAATGATGTGTTTTTTACGAATACAATATTCGGACAAATACTTTAAAAAATATACGATATATCTGCTTTGCACACCCCTACTAGTTAATTATCTATAGTATTTACACCCCAGCATTTTGGTATATAGCATAGTCTGTCCCTTGTTGAGCATTCACTGTAGAGTTGTCATTGGATTTATTTATACTTTTTATTGTATACTTTTTTTTGTCTCCAAACGTCTGTGTAGTAATAACATAATATAATTTCCTCCAGAATCAATGAAGCTTCAGAAATAATAGGAGTTAAGAATGGAAGCTTGGATCCAACTAACAATTTAAGTGGTTGATAATGTATTTATACAGAATAAAATGTGCAGCAGTACAGTTTGTAACAAAAATGCCCTTTGAATATTTTATATTTTTTGTTTTAATATATTTGTAGTTGAATAAAACATAGTTTAACAGATTGTTGCCACATAAGCACATTTTTCACATTCAAAATATTTTTTTCACATTTATATACGAAAAAGGGTTTGCCCAGCATTCGATACTACACTCTAAATCCCTTTAATTACACCTTAATCAGACCCAAAATTGACATATGCATCTCACTAATGTACCATACATGACTCACAGACAGGGAAAGAGGTCCTCTATCGGCTCATTCCGGGCCTTAAAAAAACATTAAAGCTTCCTTTGCCTTTGATGTGTCCTAATGCGTTGTTAATGGTGAGGACATTGGTTTACATGAGATGGAGTTTAGGTGAGGGTGGGAGGCTGAGACTGAGATGCCGGTCCTGTCTGGTCGAGGGAAACAACCGTTTGCTCAAGCGACGCTGAACAGAATTGACAGCTGTGATGACAGGGGAAGTGAGACAAGCTAATCAAATAATGGTGACCATTCTCACCTTGAGGTTCTTCCAACAAAATTGCCTGCCGGCCCTGTCCTTGGCACACATGGCAAAAAGAGCAGAAGCATTGAAGGAAACAATGATTTCTCAAGTCACTTAATTAGGCTGATCTTTGCGATGTTAATCCCTTGACGCACAAGGCAGGAATATAAGGATCCATTTCATCAAATTACGCATCAGTGCTTTGTCTGACAGCATAGGGGCGGTACTGGGTATTTTTTAACCTGCTAATATTGTATTAACTTGTGTCCTACACTTTTAGCCCAAAGCTTCACTAAGAGCAGGAATCATTTTTCCTTAGCAGATTAACCTTTTAGCTTTGGCTTGAAATCTCCCAGCTTTTTATAATGACTTGCCAGACAATCGACTTCCTAAAATTACTTATCCAGGTCATAACCTGTCAGCCCCACTCAGCTTTGACGTTTGTCTCGGTAACTCATTTGAAGCCCCTAAATGGGTAAAGTTAAAGTCCCTGGGTGTGCTTGCTTTTTTAATTCTTTAAAGTTCAACCAGGGCCTCCAGGGAAATCAACAGTGGCAAAGTCCACTGAGCCTCAGCCTAATGCCCAAAGATGAGTAATGTAATTCCAGTAGCTTTAGGACCAATAAGGCGAATGAAAATGGTTAGCTCACTTAAAGATGCACAGAAGGCTTTAGATTGTGGGAAAAAAATTAGATTGTCCTTTTCCTATTGGCTTGTCTTCAGGTGCACTGTGGCGGATCTTCTGTTGATAGGACTCTGATGTCTGGGGGGGGGACCCTAGAAAATTCAGCAGAGATTTCTACATTCAGTGCTGCATTAAAGTGAAATTGCAAGGAGAGCATTATGCTTTGGTTTCCATACACCATTTATGAATCATTTAACCCTTTAAGCGCCAAATGCACAGGATTGCGACAAGACGTATTCATGACTAAAACAGGCTGTATTTATAAATCTCATGTAATGTAGCATTTGTATTCACTATCACTAGTCACTTTCATTCAATCATCCTATTCAAAGTTTGGAGTAAAAAGTGGTTGAAACAAGCCTTGTGTCATTGACGCGGGAGCAGACACACAGTGCCTTTCTGTTCTGTGTGTGTAAGCATGTGGGATTTTAGATAACTTAGGAGAAAAAAAAGCTAAGAGCCCGATTTTCAGGGTCAGTCGTGCACTGTCTGATGTCTGAAGCGCATTTGTCTTTGAGGGAGGGGTCAGCGCAGAGTGCTATAATGCCCGTAGGAAAAATGAACATTGCGCCTGGCGCAATGCGGTGACCTCCTTCCATTCAAAATCCTAAACTATTCTGTATCTTTAAACGCTGGGAACTTGGCTCATAAATTAATTCCCAAGCAGATGGTTAAAATAACATGTGTAGAACTAGGATAAGTTTAACCAAAACATTCTTCACTGTTAAATTAACATGGGAACTGTTAAATTCACATGGGAAGCTTCACTTTTGTTCATTATTATTATTTGTTATCAAAATATTACAACTGCATGTATGCTAAATTTATGCTAATTTTGTTTGAATAAAATAAATGGTAACATTATAAAATATGTTGTATATACGTTTACCTTATACATGTGAGTTTTCAGTGAACCAAAGCATTTAACCCATTCCTTTCCTGGCAAGAAGTAAACATTTATTATAAAGTTATTATAAAGTTCCCATGTGAATTTGACAGTGAAGAATGTTTTGGTGCAAATGATCCTAGTTCTACACATTGTATTTTGACAAATAAGTGAGATTTCTGTGGAACAAAGCATTTAAGTCATCTGCTTGGAAATTAATTTATGAGCCAAGTTCCCAGCATTTAAAGTTACAGAATAGTTTAAGATTTTGAATGGAAAGAAATCCCTGCCATGTAAACATTCAAAATGTTTTTATTTCTTTACATGTTTTTTCTGAAACATTACATTTAAATAGGCAGCAGTATTCTGAACTGGAACTTGAAACTTGAATGAAAACCTCAGTTAAGTTCCCCCCTACAGGCGAAATAGCAATAATGCAGCCTGGAAATCAGCATTTAAGGTGGAACGAACATTTAAAATAAGGAGCTGCGAATAAGGAGCGTCGTCCGGCACTATTGGTCAAAATGCCCGTCAGTTTGTTATTAATTATCAGGGATTTCTCCAATCAACTAAGTTTGGTGAGTATTATATGTATTTTAAAAATAATTATGGTGTGATATACATTTGAATTTTATATTTCAAGGACTCCATAAAGATTTCCTTCCCATGAAAATGTTTTTTTTTTTTATTCTGCACTGCTGCTCTCTCCTGCTTATGAAAGAAGCAGACTGTGTGCTCCCAAAGCATCAGGCATCCATATAATAGCCTTTGAACAATGCGCGAATGATTACTAACCAAGTTTTTTCTGGTCAGTGGCAAAATGACTTTCACTTCTCATAAAATAGCCAATTCGTGCTATGCGCCATGCCACACCCCTTCTTTTCAGTGACACACCCGACACAGCGCAATGCCATCTGCTATACTGACGTATATTTCTGCCGGAAAAAAAGAACGATGCGCTCGCACAAAATAGCAATGATGGGTTGTGCCAGTGTCGAAAGCATGGTGCGTCGTGTGCTTTATCGGGCCCTAAAAGTCTAATAAAAATTGTCTGTTGATGATGTCCTTTGAATGATATTCACAGATTCTGAATCTGAAGGGGAAGATTTGCCTTTTGTACTGGGAAATGCACTAGAAACTCGTGCTCCAAGCAACGGATGTGACTAAGCTGCAAAGCCACTCCACAAGCAGCCCCGCCCGGCGTGAGCGGGCTAGGAGTCCAGGTACCTCAAGCAGCCGCAATCGGCGAGAGAGAAGCACCACTTGGAGCACAAATTTCTCGCATGTCCCCCGGTACAAAAGGCAAATATTCCCCTTTAGATCCATAATCGGCGAATATCATTCACAAGACATCCTCAATGCCCAACTTTTTATTCGTCATTTGGCTTTTTTTTTTCACAAATCCAACATGCTGGCTGGCAAATTGAGAACAGAAGTGCACTATTTCTTTGCACGAAAATTTCATCTTGAATCAAAGTACTACATGTCTGCCAAATAGTGGTAGGGAATACAAATGCTACGTTACATGATATTTGTAAATACATTCTGTTTTAGTCATGATGACGTCTTGATATGATAATGTAGCAATATTTTACTACTTTCTTCTGTTTAAATGTTTAAATTGATGGTTTCCTCTTTCCTGATCATAATGAATGGGTATTAAAAGACAAAAAGATAAAAAGAAAGAAAACATCAGTTCAATATCAGCTGTTTCATGAATATAATGAAATGTAAGATGTCTACCACTTCATGATGTCATAATATGCAAATTAGA
>JBBKCR010000101.1:32855120-32865396 GCA_037577295.1 Ladigesia roloffi
CTTCTTCTTCTTCTTCTTCTTCTTCTTCTTCTTCTTCTTCTTCTTCTTCTTCTTCTTCTTCTTCTTCTTATTATTATACCATTTACCCTAAGAGTGCCGTTAAATAAGGTTTATAAATGATGTATAATCAGTCTGTTCATTATGTTGTAGACAGTTTATTAATCATTGATAAACTGTTATAACCAGTTCGAACAGTTGTCATACATTCGTGCAATCTCACTCTTTGGCAAGTGCCAAAGCATTCTGTCTGAGAAAGGGTCAATAGTCAATACAAACAGCTACAAGATCTGAGATCTTGTCAACTAGTGAGCCTGCATCAATCTATGACAATCGTTTATGGCTCTTTATTAATGATTTATAAACTGTCTACCATCTCATTAACAAACTGACAATAAATAATTTGTTCAACCTTTATAGGAAATCTGATTGTGAAGTGGTAGCATCATTTTACATGGAGTAGGAGCTATTGAATATCAAGATTCTAATATGGGTGTATATAGCAACCAAAAATCTGAGGGACCATCTGTTTGTATGATCTGAAACACTTTTTTGTACAAAGAGTGTCTGTTTTGTTTAATATAAAGCCTCGGTCTTTCTGTATCATTTGGTTTTCCTGCTGGTTTATGGTGGATTTAAAATGGTGGCACTTCTAGGTCCAAACATGGCTGGACTCACAGCAGTATATCCTGGTATATTGTTTGATACCCTAGAAGATAATGATTTGTGTTTGAAACACTTTCCAACATTTGAACACTAAGGAGACAAGCACTTTTTCTTTGCAGCTGTGGGATTACAGTGAACACACATAAGCTTTCTTTCTCTTTCCTTCTCGCCGTTTACCAGCATCAAACAACATATTTGAAAACCGAGTCCAGCTCAGTTCCACCAAGTTCTTTCAAGTGTAACTTAAACCTCAGATTAAGGAAAACAAGGCTTGTGGTGCCCAAAGAACTACAGACAGCTTTCAAACGAGATTGGAACATCAAGGCCTGTTATGAAGAACCTAAATGCCAGAGAACCTCAGTGCCTGACTCTTTCATACCTTTGCCCCTAGACCTTCTCAGTCTTCAGGATCCATTTGTAGAGAGATGTGGATTATGGACTGAGTTCATTCTGAGTAGTATAAGAACAAATCCCTCTGTGGGGTACTTTAACCTGAGGGTATAGAAAGTTCATAAAATTTTCATTTGGAACATAATAAATTATGCAAGCTTTTTCCAAGTGGTGTTTATTTAAGAAAACTGTGTGTATTACATGACTCAACTGCAATAGCTCATGTTTAGCCCTAAACTGATTTTTTTATTTTATTTTACAAGAGTCTTTACAAGTCTTTACAGTCCCCTCATATCACATCAGTCTCCATGTCATTGTGAGGAGTGTATAATTACAAAAATTCCCAAGTGTCATTAAAAAATAACAAAAAAGACCCCCCTTTTTTTAGATTGAGATAAATAGATAAATACATCAACAAATCCTAAAATTGGGCCAGTATAGCCACACAAATAAATAAATATAATCATAAATAACATTCAAAATATCTTTGGCCAAACTTGGGCCATGTGTACATTTTCCCCCACTAATTGTTAATGAGTCATCCCTTTGTGAGCCTCCGTGTCATTAACATAACCATCTTTCCTTGAGGGCTGGGGGGACCGGGGGTTGATAGTGATAAACAAAGACAATAAAATAATACCAACCCAATTCCATTGAGGCACTTTTTTTAAGGATGTGAAAGAAAATGCTTGCATGTTAACTCCTTCTTTAATGTTGTCTCTCCTCAAGCTCTTAAAACATAAGCAGAATAAAATCCGACCCAAAAATTAAAGATTTCTGTTGTTCTCTATCTTCTGTGGTCCTTATTTTTGGATGTGTAATGGAGGTAAACAGAAGCGCGAGAAATCAATCTGAGAGTAACAAAATCATTAAATAGCAAAAAGAAGACCTGCGATAAAAAAATTGGCTAAGAAATGATGTAAATAAATAAAGATCTTTTTAAGTCCATATTTGTGTTCAAGCTTCCAATGGAGAAAACATCAATGTTTGTTTTCGGTGGTGGTGGAGGTGCTTGTTGTGGAGGTGATATCAGTCTGGCTCTCAGAAGGCTCTCCGAATATCCCTGCGAGGGTTTTGAAGCGAGGTCCCCACTCGTTTAGGTAATCGTAATCTGCTTCTGTTTCTCCGTTCAGGGATGCTATGGAGCTCAG
The DNA here is from genome assembly GCA_037577295.1 of Ladigesia roloffi. Taxonomy (NCBI): domain Eukaryota; kingdom Metazoa; phylum Chordata; class Actinopteri; order Characiformes; family Alestidae; genus Ladigesia; species Ladigesia roloffi. The sequence continues at coordinate 32,857,325 of JBBKCR010000101.1, forward strand.
GCTCTCGGCCACAGAGCCCTCGCCTTCGTAAGCGTAAGTGGCCAGTGAGTCGTAGGGCGGGGCGGCCGTATCACCGTCATGCTCTTGTAGCCTCTGACTGATGAAGTTCTGGATGTCTGCGCTGTCCTGGGAGGAAACGGCAGGCCGAGGGACGGCACCTGCCTCGGGCTTAACGTCACGTCTGAAAAGGTTGTCTTTGATGGCTTTGGGGTTCCGGAGAGTTCCCATGTCAAAGGCATGCGTGTCCTCTTCCCCACCACCTTCATCATCATAGTGGATAACATTGTCTCTGATGTCCTCTTTAGACGTCATCAGTGTTTCCTTCTTCTTCTGCCTCCGCACACCCACATAGAGCACCACGATCACTGCAGGGAGCCAGGAGCATGTAAAAGAAACACACACACAACCATGTTAGATGGAAGAAATAGTCTTTAGTGAAGAACTACCACAATCAAAGGCCGAAAAGGAATAGGGGCTTGTTCTGAAATCAAGGAAAGAGTCATGCTTTTGTTCCTCAGTGTTTATAGTAATTTCCAAACAATTTCGAGCTGCTTTCGGTGGATTGGCTGTGCTTACAATCATGAGGAGCCTCGTCAAGATGTGGACTCTTCAAGCATTATGACTGTGTAGTTTAATTTCTCTTTCAGTCTTGTTGCACTTAAATTTTCCTGACCTACCAGAGAGGGCACATAACCCTGTGGCTACAGTCCAGTAAATATAGATGAGTATTTTTGTGTAGGCTGGGCACTGCTCAGTGCGTGGGCAACCAGCCAGGTTTCTACAACGAGAGAGAGAGAGAGAGAGAGAGAGAGAGAGAGAGAGAGAGAGAGAGAAAGAATGAGAGAGAGAGAGATAGAGAGAAAGAATGAGCGAGACAGAGAGAGAAACAGAGAGAGAGATGCAGAGAGAGAGAGAGAAATACTGGAGAGGCAGCCGTGCAACCTGGGATGAAGGGAAATGTTTATAATTACATAAGGCATGACTGGTAGGGTATTATACTACCAGTAACACACGAGACAAAAGATAGCAGTGGTAGAAAATAAATAAATAAAGAATGGCTCCTTCTCTCAGAGCCAGACTACAACTGCAAAACAAGAGCACCTCCAAGTGACCGAGATTTACATTACAGCACAGGCTTGCATCGAATTCTTTGTGTGCTTGCATATATGCGTGCATGTGTGTGTGTGTGTGTGTGTGTGGTCTTCTTTAGGGTATGTGTGGCCCGCGGTAGGCAAGCATGCAATTGATGAGGCTTTTTCCTCGGTCAGACTGAGCTTTGACTGTGTCTGTCATGGCAGCTGCTGCTGGAACTAGGTCAGCCTGACAAATAGAGCAGCTATAATGGTTGACTGCCTCTCTCTCTCTCTCTGTCTTTCATCCACTCACTCCATCCACTCACTCCTGCTCCTTTTCTGTGTGTCCATGTGTGTACACCATCCTGACTGGCACCTTTCACAAGGACATGGTGTAACAGGGAGGGTGTATTGTGCGAGTTTCTCTATGTAGGCATTGAGGCATTAGAGAGAAAACCGCCAGTAAACATCTATAGCAGGGGTCTCCAACACGTTGCTAGCAAGATACCAGTAGCTCGCAACCCCTCTCCAAGTAGCTTGCCGAAGGGTTAAATAATCTACATACATTTGAAAACGTGGCCAGTCAAATTTTATTTAGGGGCCGTACACATATCGCACCTAAAAATGCGTGGGAAATGCGAGGCATATTCCACTGACCATTTTTGTGGTGAACATATACTGTACGGACAAAAGTATTGGGACATCTCTTTTCAGGCTTTGGGTTAGGCCCTGTATTTCTTATTGCTTCAGCAGACCCAGACATTTTGTTCAAAGCCATGCTTCCAAGTTTGGGGAAGAACTCTTTCTATTCCAGCATGACTGTGTACCATTTCAAAAGTGAGCTCCAAGAAGACATGGCTGGATGAATATGATGTGATAAAAATAGACTGGCCGCACAGAGTGATGACCACAACCACATCCAGCACATTTGGGATGAACTGGAACAGAGATTGTGAGCCAGACCTTCTCATCCAACATCAGTGTCTCTACAGAATGAATGGGCACAAATTCCCACAGAATCTCCCCAGTGGAAGCTGTTATAGATTGAACAATGCGGCATATTTCCTTCCATACTGTGACAAAATTTCAATGTGAATGTTTGAGGGTCTCTGAGCACACTGTATCTCACCTGCCATCTGTTTACATCAACCAGGAACTCACACAGTGCACTTACACATGGATATTCTACTCTTTTACATTCACACAGGGTTCTGTAGTCTGTAACTGTAATGTGTGGTTATTTGGAATTTTTTTTCTATTTTATTCTCAAGATAAAATGGAGATTCATTATGCTTAGAAACCAAATTTGTCTGACTGTCAGTTTCCCTTAAGCACAACTTTTACTGCATAAGATATACATTTTACAAACTATGTTCAAATCAATCTAAAAACAGAATCTTTAAAATATTAAACATAATTGATCATAAACAATTACTGTCCTTTTTCTGTCATGGCTGATATAGAGGCCAATTTGACCCATTATATGTTTATAACTGTGTATGTGACAAAGAATTCTGACTCATTAACCTCTACTAACCAAAATTCCTTGACATGCTGAGGCATTAATATTGTTAATATATTAATATATTAGCTGGAATAAAAAGTCTAGGACAATACTCGTATCCCAATACTTTTGTCCATATAGTGCACTTCCCTCCCCCTGCTGGTGTACAATGACATAACTGGACACCAGAGGCCATTTTAACTAAGGTTATTACATTTTTAAAAGATTAAAATGTTTTGTATCAATTTCCACCTATTAACTAGTAATCTCTATGTGAAGGTTAACAGTCACACCCAGTCAACCACTTGTTTCAGAACTGCTGATAATAGTAGTAGTAAAACACTAACCACTTAATTTGTTACATCAGCTAATGTATGCCTAAACTGATTGGGGGACAGGGAGGGTCATCCTACCACTGAGTATCAAATTCACTGTATTTTGATAATAGAGTCAATGCTTAGACAGTGGACTAGCATGTTTTAAATTATGTAACCAGTTGTGTTTAAATTTCATTGAAAAGGAAATGGTAGTCCAAGGCTAGGCTTAATCCCTGTCTGGGAAACCGACCCATAATATATTAGTAAAATCTGATTCCAACAAATAAAAATGGTGTAAATCATTCTAAATCAGTCTAAATATGATGTTTGTTTTCCTTCAAGCTTGCAGTTTGCTGCCCTTTCGCTCGGTCACTCTCCGGACCCCCCTCCCTCTGCAAGTTTTCCCCACTGACTTTTAGACAGAGTCTGTCCTGAAACTTCTCCTGGGTTTATAGGTCCATTTATTTCGAAGACCTAAGATAAAATAAATTTGAGCATTTTTGTTCTTTTTGGGCATTTACCTGTAGTATGAAGACATTTTAAAAATCCCAGTAGCGATTATTATGATGACATGTTTTTTAAATTACAGTAACTGTTTTCTACATGACAGAGGTATATCAAACAAAACTCGGCATAAATTCTGACACCTTGAGCATCAACACAAACTGGGGGAACTTCTATATAAGGAGACATTTGCCCACATAATGACGCAAGTCCTGTTGGATAGGATCTGTGTATTTTAGGAGTTAATGTGACTAGGGACACCTAACCAGGTAAATAAAAAAAACATTTCTGTTTGGATTTCATATTGACTTTGAACAGCTTCTAAAAGTAATATCATCTTTTGCAGTAAATAATGATTGCTTGAGGGGAACTGGCAGTCCAACTATTTTGCTCCCCAAACATAATGTGTCTCCATTTATCCTGAGAACACTGAGAACACTGAGAACACTGAGGGAGGCTTAATCTTGGTTCAGTTTGGTGTTTGTCCCTTTCCGTGTCTTTCAGTTTGCTTTGTTCTCCTCTGAATGTGTGCAGACAACTATTACAGCCACCAAAGCTTCAAGATAAAACACAGAGATGACTGAGGGAGAAGGTTTAACTTTTGATGAGGACAGTGGTAAGGTCACGGTAGATGAAAACTCATTTTTAAAAGGCAAACCGTAACTGGAGGAAAAAAGCAAACAGATGTAAATAAAAGTGTTGAGCTCATCAACCCTAGAGAGCTCTGTCTCCCACACCGCTGCTGAGTCTTCTATGACACTTGCAGGGTTGTGGAAAGCTGCAGGGAAAACTGAGAGGATCTGTGCCTGTTGACATTAAACTCGATGGGAGCATATATCTGGGAGCACTTTATTTCATCATGAGCTTATTGCATAAACCATTATGCAGCACAATGTTCAATCCATAATAAGCTCTATTCTAGTGGTGCAATATATGTTCAGTACAATGTTTTAGCAATACTGTGGAAATCAGTATATTTGACTAGGTTTTGGAACAAAGCCGTATTATATATTACCATTGAATTATTTTAAGGGTCCAAGGCACAATTAACATTAACATGTAAAAATAGATCACTCTGTGGTTTGATGAGGAATGCTCTTTTCTAAAGTATAGTACGGTTCATAATGACAGCAATATGAATCATCCATGTGAAGCTTTTATTGAAAGCTACACTGTACTGACAGTTTGAACATTTACACCAGCAGGGACTTTAATGATACATAGACTTTAGTGTGGCGTTAAAGCATCTTTGCAGCCAGAACAGCTTCCATTCTTCTCTGAAGGCTTTCCACAAGATTTTCTGTCGGAGTTTGTGCTCATTCATTCTGTAGAGCATTTATAAGGTCAGGCCCTTTTGTCGGACGAGAAAATCTGACTTGCAATCACCATTCCAGTACATCCCGAAGGTGTTGGATGGGGTTGAGGTCAGGGCTCTATACTGGCCAATCAGCTTTTCCACACTGAACTCATCCAGCCATGTCTTTATTGGACACATTCATGTTATAATAGAAAAAAAAAATCTTCCCCAAATTATGTTGGATGCTGGTGTTGTCATAAATGTCTGGGTCTGCTGAAGCATGAAGATTGATCCCCACTTTGCACAAGCCCTGTCCCAAAACTTTTTTCCATATAGAGTACCTCACATAAAGCATGAAATATTTAGTACGGTGGTTAGTGCTCAAGACATCCTGTAATCAATTATTATTATTATTATTATTATTATTATTATTATTATTATTATTATTATTATTATTATTATTATTATTATTATTATTTTTATTATTATTATTATTATTATTATTATTATTATGTGTATGATGATGATCTTTTTACTATTGACAACATATAAAAATATAAAAACTGTTTTGGTGTTGTAGACATCACGTCCCCTAGTTCCCATCATATCTATTTTATAGTTACCACGTGTCTCTATAATATGTAATTTCATATCAAACCACTATAAGGTACTTGTTGCCCCATGTATCATTGACCCCTGTATTAATTTATGCTGACTCATACATCTACTCCTCTCAGTCAATCATAACCAACATAAACCACCCACATAATTAGTGTAGATGAATCACAGTCATTTTGCAGTTCATTGTAATAGCACCACGATAGGACATGATAATGATAATGATAAAGGACAAGCTAATAATAATGTAGCCATAAAGAACCCATATAACAAAAAGTCAAATTGTCCTTTAAATAAGTATAATGTTAAACACAGTTAAAGTTCTGAAACCAACAGTTCATCCCCTAGTTTGTGTGTTACTTAGATTTAAACTAAGCTGAAAAATTAGCATCAATTCACTGTGGTGTCCTGAAAACCAGCATATTTACCTACATCCACCCATTCAGCATGTCTCAGTGTGAAATTATGCTTAATATAGAGCAGCCATTTTAAAAAGAGGCCATTTACATGAATCCATTTTAAATGGATATTAATAACATGTTTCATTCTATGAGAGAAACCCAGGTTAGAAAGAGATCATGGTACATAGAACTATACAACAATCACAAATAGAGCTTTATGGAAAAAGCCAAAACAAAAGAGAATAAGTAGATATTAATACAGATAACAGCTAGTGTTATTCAGTCAAATTACTTAACTTTTTTGAAAAACTGAGAACTGTCAGTGTTCAACTTTTCTGTATACTGAATAAACAGTTTTACATGATCTGTCCTTTTTAAACATTTTCAAATTGTCACGTAACACAGAATTCTCTGCTGATAGCTCGCTATTAGGGTCTAGCAGCAGATGCGTAGCCCTAAAGGATTGGGATAATTGTAATTCCCTGAATTTGATATAATAGACTTGGATAGATGGTTCAAAATAATCTGGAAGGAAACTTGTTTCTGTTTCTGGTTCAGTCAGGGACACACCAGTGCTTAGATCGTCTTAATGACTAACTATCTCACCAAAATAGCCATTGTGAGGAGGCAATAAAAGCTCCCTTCTCCCTTCTTTATGCAGATTGACTTATTGCTGCAGAGAACTGGCTCCAAGTCTTTGCTTCTCTGACCTTGATGGTGATGTTATAGAGGGGAGTAACTCAGTTCATGACCATGCGGTAATGAGACTTGAGGAGTTAGGGCCTGCTATTCTCCTCCATGCCAATCCAGCATGGCTGATGTCCCACCACTTAATTAATGTGTGTTTTAATTAAACAAGTTTTGTATACACCAATAGCCTCCTAATTTTAATCCACTCAGTCTTCCATCCAGGAGCAGGCAGCTTTCCTAAACTCTGTAATGAGCCAAGACTGTGAAAAGTGTTTTACATTCTAGCGAATTCCTAGACAGAAGTTAAGCCTATTCCTAGATTGCACCGGATTTTTTTTTTCTAACTGTCTACTCCTATAAAAGGTTTGAAAAATTTATAATGATGTAGTTAATTAGGTTTTAGACATTTATAACTAGTTGTAAACATGTTCTTACAGTAGTCATACATTGATGAAGGCCTACGTTTGGGCAATATAGGCAATATAATGGTAGTGGCATGCTAAGAACCTGATGACAGTTTAACAGTGTGCCTGAGAATGTGACAAGATAAGCCAAGGCACCAGAGAGCATGCATGTACGAGAACTGTAATAACTTGTTTATAGCTGCTTTTTAATTGTTCATAGGGTCCAACTTCATTAGTAACCTGATTATAAAACATTCATAAACCGATTTTTGAGAGTAATCATATTACATATTGCAATCCTATTACAAGGTGTTAATTTATTTAACTCATCTGTGTTCATATCCTTAAATATACTGTTTTTGTGTAAAATGGTGTCCTCTTTTAACTTTAATATCAAAGTTACTTTACTGTAACCACAGTGTGTGATCAGGTTCCTAATCTGCATACCACTGCATGTTCACACAAGTGATCTATGAGACTGTACCCGAAGGTGCTACATCATAAATTCTTGATCTATAGCTTGGAAACCAGTGAGGCGCAGCAAAAACACAAAACAAAAAGATGGGCTATACACATCCAAGCTTTATAATCCTATCTTCAGACTGTGTGAAATAGTTTACTGACACACAATGGTGGATGTAGCATGACCTCAGCGGAGATTGAATGTGACAGTGCTGTTTCCCTCTGGTATGACTACCAATCATTCACTTACCCAGCAGTATGACGATGCAGAGCAGAATGGCGATAAGCGCTCCGGTGCTGAGGCCCACCGGGAGGAAGATGGCTTCTGCGTTACAGGTAAGGAGAGATCCATCAGCATTGCAGGCGCACACACGGATGGTCAGGGTACTGGTGCTGTTCTTAACTGGTAAACCACTGTCCTCAATCACCACTGGGAGGTGGTATATCTCCTGAGTACGTCGCCGGAAACCACGGCGTAGTGTCACAATACCTGCTGTATTATCTGAATGGAAAGAAAATGCATTAGTACTCTATATGTCTTGAAATCAAGCATTGATCAAAGTAAAGTGACCCATTACAGTAACACAGCACACAATGTGAACTTGTGAAGTGAAGCAGCGGGCAGCAAGGTACACAGTAGGGATGAGCCGGATACTCGGCTGAAACGAGTATCCGGTACGGATAAAGCACTTTTGACAAGTACGAGTATCACACGAGTTTTACCAGTTAATATCTGTGCTCGGATTGAATAAAAATTCTCATTGGGTAGCTGACTGTGTCTGCGTGCAGTGGCGTCTGTCAG
>JBBKCR010000101.1:32933355-32944863 GCA_037577295.1 Ladigesia roloffi
AAAGACCCTGTGCCCGACCCGGGAGTCAAACCCAGGACCTTCTTGCTGTGAGGCAACAGCGCTAACCCCTGCGCCACTGTGCTCCTGTGTTTCCCCTAATATTAAATAGGACAGGAACCCTGGCTGGGATTAAGTGTAGTCATTAGGATGTAACTAGCAAGTTAACTTTAGCTTCCCAGCTTCCATTCATTATGTTGAGTGTTATGTATGATGTTCACAAGAGTTTTTAAATATGGAGCTTTAAATGTAGAACCTCCCAGGCCAGCATGGATCCAGTTATTGATACAGTGGTGTGTGGCTGAGGACAGCTGGCTTGTGTTCAAAGATCAGTATCTAGCACTAGTTTTTCAGCATCTGCCAGAGAATTTCATGGTCCTTGAAGGACCCCAAAGGATGAAAGTTTGGCATGGTATACAAGTTTGTTAAACATGATATGAATATTGAATTGTGCAGCAGTCAGTGATAGCCGTAGCTTCTGAGTATTTCCAGGAGCTGGCCTGGGTATGATCTGCAGCTTCAGGACCTTGGAGTGTGTTTGGTCCAGGCATGTCTAATGGACAGCAGTGTTAAACAGGCCCGGCTGTGCTATTATCTTGGACAGTAAATTCAGTCAATTGATATTTTGAAGGCCTTGGAAAACTTTCACCAACGAAACAGAGAAACTTAAGAGACAACGCTGAAATAAGAAAATGTGTTTTTTGCCTTTTAGTGCCACAAAGGTTTCTATTTTTATACAACCAACAAATGTTTCTGTAGCACACCCTGTGGACATCATTTATTCAGGGATGTCAGAAGTGTGAACATGAATGTATATAATAGCAAGTGCCTATAAAGGCCAAATGATCATTCTGCAAACATCTGCATCATTTTTCAAGTCTAGTCAAGTAGCTTTTATTGTCATTTCAAACACACACACACAGTGCACAGTGAAATGAAACAACGTACCTGCAGGACCAGGCAACATGAGAACAGAACAAAACATAATAGAGCACCACAAGACCACAAGTGCAGACAAGACAATAAGACTGTTCTGACAGGCAGTGTTCATCAGAGCCTTAGGGGGCAGTACTGCAGTTAAAGTTGAAGGTACCCAAAACAAGAACAAACGTAGAAGTAGTAGAGAAGATACAGACCAAAATATGTACGGTATGTAATAAATCACATTTATTTTGTGGATCTGTACATCGTCTTCTAAAGATGAATTGTGACCATGTGCAATACATAAATCTACTCAGAACAGATGTGCCAAGGTACCATCGGAAGTACAACCTCACTGACAGGAACAGACCCAAGATCAGTACTGCTACTCTAAGAAGCTTTGGAAATTTGGGCACAGATTTGTTTTGCCAGTGTTTGGAAGAGGGGTTTGTAATGTTTGATTGGTTGTAATTGTCAACCTGAATTCTAGAGTCAATATTCCATTATAGTATTTTGTTCATGAATTTTCTTTAGTTCATCATACAAACCTAGACACTTCCATGTTCATTATCCCGAAGCAACACAGATTCAGATCCCACACAGTCGTACATCTCTTACTGACTCTTTCTGGGAGCCCCTGTGCTAATCTCCAAACTATAGATATCTTTTTGAAAATAGAATTTGTGAACTCTTGAGAACATCACAGAGAACACAGCACATAATGGATCCTGGGAAGCTGGTGTGCAAAAGTTAACACCCTAGTTTTTCATGCTTACATCTCATCAAAGCCAGGCTTCCTGGAATATTTAATGATAGGGGACACACTGAAATGGATATTTTTCTTAGATTTACACGTTTGCAGAAATATTTAGTGTCCTTACCTACAGGTGACATCTCGGGGACACTGGCCGTGTAAGGACCCTCTAGAAACTTTGGCTCATTGTCGTTGATGTCCTGCACCTTGATAACGAACTCTGACTCTGGCTCCAGTGGCCGGTTGGTGTCGAGGTCCACAGCCTGAGCTCTGAGAGTGTAATAAGGCTTCTCTTCCCTGTCCAGACTGCGTAAAGCATGGATGTCCCCAGTGGTCTGGTCGATGGTGAAGATGGTTCCGGCCCCTTCCCCTGACAGGGTGTATTTCACTGCACTTTCTCCTTTATCCAGATCTGTGTGCAGCTGAGATAGATATATATATTTATAGATTAGACATTACAATTGCAAAACTGTAGTCAGGGAAATAAGGCTACGATCACATTACAAAGCTGATATAGCACAACTCTTTTATTGCCTCAGTGTGATGCAGATCTGATGGGTGGGCACACAAATCTGATATTTTCAAATCAGTCATCTCTAATATGGGATCAGATCAGTACCTGTTTCATGGATGACAGAGAATGGTCAAAACAGAATTTATATTTCTCCAATGCTTCAACATTACTTCACAACCCTGTCTTTGCAGCATAGAAACAGCATATGAAAGTATTTGCCAGTAAAATCTGGAGAAGCTTTAAAGCATTTGACATTTTTATGTTCTCCCCTGATCCTGCTCAGCTGAGATCAGTTCAGAGCAAGTGATCTTTGAAGGTTTCTGCAGCTTTTGCTTTTTGTTTGTTTGTTTGTTGATGTGTTCAAGACACACATGAATCAAATCAAATGATGTAATTGATTAGGGTGTGTGCACAAGTCATTTCAGAGTGCAGCTTCACAATAGAGACAGAAATATATTGTTTACACTCACAAATGTGTAATATCAAGGTGAGACCCAAGCAAAGAAAGGCCTGCAATGTGAGCCTATGACCCAGCTATGTACCAATGATTCCAATGCAAGGAAAATCTTTGCTTTACAAATGGTTCTTTAAATAATCATCCATTGAATGTGGATTTTGGGAATCCAAAATGGTTCTTTATTCCAAAGAGTCATTTTTGGCAACTTGATCTTAAAATGAAAGCAAATTATACAATACAGTAGCAAATAATATTCTGCTACTAACTGACTAATTTTACAATATTTGGAATTATGCTACTATCAATGCATGAACTAAATATTGCAAACAGAAGAAAATTGAATGGGATGGTTGCATTGAAAACTGGCTCTTCATTTTTCCTGATCCATAAACTTTGTTGCTCCATTGGCTGGATGGTGGGTTAACCTGACCTGATTCTGTCTCCATTCTTTCCTTTTGGCATAATAGTTTTCTTGCACCTGAAATGACACCTTTTCCGCCCTTTTTGTTTGAAGCCTAGAGGCTAAACGTTCACCAGATTCATGTCACTCATTATACCACCTCCAGCACCATATTAAAAATACATTTCTGCTCCCTCAAATCTCAGTATTTCAAGGTTCTTTTTGTAAAACTCAAATCACAGGTGTGAATTGATGAGTTGATATCTGTTCTGACACTTATCAAAAGCTGTAACTTTACATAAAAGTGAGAAATAATATGTTAAAAACCCCTATATTTAAATTGCTGTTGTGCACAACTAAAGGGGCTTTTTGTTAAAAATTAACAAACCTACTACAAACGGAATTCACATCAATTTGCAGTTAGTAATGGTTATGACTGACCGTTTGCTAAAAGTGGAATTTGCTTGTCTACAATGGTATAGCAGATTGAATAAATAACATACATGTAAAAAAGTATTTTGTTTTAAAAATTAATTTTTAATTAATTTTACCATGACAGGCTGCAAAGTGCCTAAAGATACAAGGAGCCTAGATAAAGGAGTTCAAACCCCTCAGCATTCAGCACCACCAATATACTGATCACCGCCTGATCATCTGCAATCTGCCTAATCATCTGGAATAACTGCTCCTGGTTTTTCACTGGTTTAGGACTTCAGTTAGATGGTGTTTGTTCTACTTAAATAATTCATATGTAAGTCACTGTCTGTAACAATCACAAGCATTCTTTTTAAACTTTTCAGGTTCAGGGAGTGGACTTTCAGAGTCTTGAAAGTCCTTTAGGAAGCATGAGAACAGTTCCTCAATACTACATTAAAAATACAAGAAAGTCAAGCTCTTTGGAAGCAAATATAAAGAAATGTGTGATAGCTCATGGCATATATATATATATATATATGTATGGAATTATCATGTAAACTGTCAGAACTTTGTGTCTAAACTATTAAGTTTTAGGAAAAGAGATGTTGCAAAGAGAAGAAACAGCACATTTGCTCATTAACCGCTGGTGGGGAAAGTTGAGTGATACTAATTAAAAATTCCATTAGGCTAACAATAGTAATCAATGACATAAAGGGATTCATTAATGGGGGAGTAGCACTAGAGTGCTCTTTCTAATACGCTGCTTCATCCTTGGGGTCCTGTAGAGCATGGAGGGGGAAAAGCACATCGGCAGACACAGACATATGCGCAGAGGCTTTTCTTAACAAAGGGCTGCAGAAAAATGGCCCAGAAATGAAAGGAATGTATTAGGGAGAGGCAGCCTGCCCGGATGCTTTGTACACTTTTGTCAGCGAAACTTCTTTCGCACTTTGCGCACAGGCATAGACACAACAGAAGGCAGTGGGAGAATATCCGACAGGCACGCAGAAGGAGAAGTAGGAAATAATCAAGTTATTATCATGCAAATATCATTCAATAGTGCACAGGAGCTGATGAAACAAAACTCATGACCTGAAAAGGGTAGCATGGGGAGAGAGAGGCGAAAAACGGGAGCATTCGGGCTTAATCTCGACTCGACACTGAGAGCTAGACTGAATTATGTATGCGTGCCTGTGTGTTTATCTGCGTGTTTATTTTACAAACACACACACAATTCCTATTCAGGCTCCAAGATAATAAGCACTCAAATTTACAGCTCAACTGCTTAGGAAATTGTTGTATAATTTGAATCAGATCAAACTCAGATCAAACTGATTGCCTGGGTGCGTTGCGGGGAAGCTGAAAGGTGTTGGAGCATGCCCATCAAACACCCCTCACCCCCTCCCTCCTCGCTCACAATAGCAACAATTAGCAGGTGGCTGTGCTGCCATGACTGCGGCAGGGCCATAAAAAGAAACAGGAATAATAGGAGTCGGATTATTATTAGCTTTTGGTCATAGCACGGCAGATCTGGCAGCTCAGCACTGCTGCAGTCATTCTAAATGGTGTCCACCGGCCCATACAGACGGTTCCAGCACTGCAGCGTCAAAACTAGGATGAAGGGAACTAGAAACTTGCTGCATGTGTGGTGTGCTGCAACATCACATATACACATAGATCTCACAAGAGTAAATGTTTGCAATGGTATTCACAGGAAGGCTCTGGAACTGCTGGCAAAAGCCTACGCTCATCTCTTTCAGAGGAGACTGTCATGAGTAATAGATAACTGAAATATGAAATGGACACATCAGTATTAATATATGTCTCTTTCACATCTGGTTGGGGGGATAGATGTGACAATGCTATATCTCACTAGACACATTTACATTTATAGCAGTTGGCCCATGTTTAATCCAAGGAAACTTGGGTCATATCCATGATCACTGATATGTTGGATATCAGAACACACACTATAGGAATTATTGTAATTAAAGCAAGTATTTTCATAATAAAAACAACTGAATATATGTCTGATTCTTAGAAATCACAGACACATGTCACATCAGATATGACTAGAAAGTCTTTTTTTTCTATGCGCCAAGGCTGAACATCATTTTGAAAGCATCTTAACTCATTTTTTATTCTCGTTCAGTGGTGCTCAAGCTGTGTGTCACATGCTTTTATATTTGGTGCAGCTGGGAAAGATCTTGTGTGCAAAATGTTAGTGTGTGTTGCTCCTCATGTTTACTCTCACACACTTCCTAACAGATGGAGTCAGTTTGTGGTGAGTGCAGCACACTTTACCCCCTCTCAGCATCCCTTGACACAAACACAAGACTCGAGGCTTCATCACAGGTGACAGGGCTCCTGCTGTTGAACCGACACTCACAACGAATGCAACATTTTACCTGTAAGACTAAACCCAAAAAAATATCTTAAATCTTGCCATGTAATCATTTATCCATTTAGATTTTATGTTGTTAATTTAGTACTTTTTATGAGATTCTGTGTTCTCTTTTTTCTTTTAATGTTTTGTCTCTTTGTAATGTCCTCTCTTCCCCTGTTGGTGTTTACATTCCCCATGTGCATTTATTTGTGTCTGTTCCATGTAAGTATGCTTTGGTCTTAGCCCCGCCTTTAGCCCTGCCCCCTTCGTATTCTGTTCACCTGCATCTAGTTTCTGTTTCTGCCCCTGTCCAGGTGCTCTCATTTCCTTTATTAGTATAAATAACTCTTTAGTTGTAGCTGTGTCTGAAACTTTCGTAAGAATGCTTCCTTAGTGCACACTGCTGTGGGTAAGTTTTTTCCCCAAATGAAACACTGACATTTTGCATTTAATGAAAGTGACTATTATTTGATTGCGATTCTCCAGCCCACCAATATGTCTGCCGGCTTTTATTTACACAGTGAATTTCCTCATGCCTTAATTTGAGTTTTAGCTTGATTGTCAGTGTGAATGCACTATGCACTAAAACATAGATGAGTGCAACTGCGCAATTTCAGACACAGCGTGTTTTTGTGGACTCTTGGTAAAGTCTTTTGTCACTCGGCATGAGGTAAAACTTGCTTTTGTTTCTCTGCATGATGTAAAACTTGCTTTTGTCACCCTGCATGTTGTAGAACTTGCTTTTGTCACTCTGCTTGTCGAAAAAAAAAAGTTTTCGGTAATCATTTGTGTTCCTAAGCATTAAACCTTTGGGATCCTGACATACATCTTGCTTGTTTTGACCCTCTAGACCTTATACATGAGCAGATGGAGCCGATCTGTTCAAATAATATACAGTACAGAAAGATAACAAAACATTGTCTTCAAAAAGATAAACAAGGGGCTACACTCAAAATAATAAATGATAAAAAATGATGCCTCTGGGTGCACCATGACACAGTAGGTAGCGCTGAATTGGAGATGCTATGTGTGTGACAATGTTTGCCTGATGTTCTGTTCTGCGATGGACTGACAATGTTTCCAAGTGGTTTCTTTACCCTATGACTCTGGAACTCATACAACTCTAGTTAAGTATAAGAGGTTCAGATGATGGATGGAAATGTGAAAATACTTTTGCATTACTTATATTGGTCAAATTTTCATGTAATTGTTTCATAAAGGGTAGCAGCTTTTTTTAAACGTTATTTATGAAAATAATAAAAATGATGACATGGAGTTACAAGGTTTTGTTCTGATGATATAGAAGCACCGTAAAGGCTATAAGATAAATATAATGTATACAAATATGTGATAAACTGAATAAGTTCAATATTCTTAAAAAATATATCTCACATAAAAAAACTTGCCAAGTGAACTGATTTCACTTGGCAAGATATCATTAGCCGCTGTGATATTTTACACATGGCAGTATTTAGTACATTTGTTGATACTGTGTAAAGTCCAGGCTCTTTAAACACCTTTGTAGGCTCACAGTGACATTTAACTTTGGATATAATATCAAACATGATATTTGACATTTAAAGGTTTAGTGGAATGTTTCACATGTTTATTGATTATGGTTGTTAGTCCACTAGTTCTGTGGGTCCAGAAAGATAACTGTTTGATTATTTATCATGCAGTATTGATAGCCATATGACAAATTACAAAATGTAATCAGTTAACTGGTGGAGAATATTCACCATATCTGACAGGAGAAACATGAACCTTCTAAACCAGCGCTGGAGCCATTTCACCTTCCCAATCTATCACAGTTTGCATTAATAATAAGACGAAAGGTAAGGGAAGCAAGATCAATGAACAGATCCACTCTTAGCCATAATGATATCCAGCTCACACTCAGTTCCCATGCTGGAAAGGCCACTAAGTGATACTGATTGAAGCATTAGCAGTTCTGTAATATGTTCCGGGAGGATTTCAGGCAGAAATCCTGTTATTAAAGTAAATCTGTCTAAGAATGTGGAAAAAGTATTATATTGGCAGTCAGGATAAATTGCATTGTTATCTTAAAAATAAATAAATAAAAAAAAGATACTCTTTTCAATGTTGCTCGCATGCTCCATCATCAACATACATTACCATTGCAAATGTCTTCGGCTCCCTAAACATATTATAATGGGTCACTGGATTATTGGCAAGTCAGATGCATAATTGAAGGCAAAGTAATCCTTACAAATGACTCCACATCTGCAGCCCGAGAATTAGCTTGGCAACAGGTTTAAATGAGCAGTGGAAATGTCACTCTGGGAGGCTTCTTGTTTTGCACATCTATGACTTTAAATGCAATGTTCCTTTCCACAGTTTACACTACAAATCCCAGCTATGGCAGTCGAACAGTTGTAAGAATTATACCACAGTGACAGTAATAATCTAATTAAGTGTGAAATGTGACATTTTTTGTGTCAATTTATGTTGCATTATGGAATTGATCTGCCATATGGAACAGCTAAATGTTTTTAGGCAGAGCGAGTAACGCAATCAAATGGATTTTGGGTTTGTTAGATGTCACTGCATGGCAGTATAGGGAGCCCTCCAGTAAAATAACTTTACGGATGAAAAACAAGACGTAAAAGGAGAGTACTTTGACTAAATCAGTGTAATTAGCACTGTAGAACTCCATGAGCTCCCAGTATCTTGCATGAGGTTTGAATGAGTTTTCTTTCCAACAATTCAAAATATATATATCCCAACAGGTTGTATTATTTTGACAGTGTATTTAACAGTGTAGAACACAAACTGGTGAGCTCCTATACATACTAAAGTGTTGCTTCCTATTATACATCCCAATATTTTGCATGTGGTGTGAATACCTTTTCTTTTCAATTATTCAAAAGCTGATCCTGTTACAACTGGTTGACAAAAAATAGCAGTGTTTAAGCATTTCCTTTAAAAAATAATGCTTCATTTTACTCAGCAAACTTGTAAAAATATATTTGTATTTACTGTGAGAATATGGGGAAGCTGGTTTGTGGTTTTGGTGTTTGAGCATCCAACTGAACCCCCTATTAGTAGGGCTTTCACCCATGTTGAAGGTACCAAGCTTTTTTATTACTCATTAAAATATTGAAATGAGGACACCCTGATTGGATGCATTGCTTTTTGTGCAGCTCTAATGCCTAGGAAAAAAACGAGAACTACAGAGATTACTATTCATTAAAGTACCAGCGTGATCTTAAACATTTTGCTACTCTTTCTATCCATAGCTTTGCTTCTTTTGCCTTATTAACAACCACAGAATGACACACAATCACACATAAAGAGCAAATTGACACAAAAAAGACACAACATCAACCACCAACATTGTGTTAATATTGGATACACTTGCTGTTATTCATGGTAAGATCTATTACTTGGATTTCCATGCAATGACTCCTTTAGCAAATATTTAAACTTACTGGGTAATCCAAACCATATGGTGGGTTTCTTACAAGCATAGAGCATGATATCCCAGTCCCTAGCCCTGCTGTTTTAATTACAATGGTTTTAACAAGTGCTGTTATATATGCAGGAGAATAACCGCATGGAAAGAAGCACCCAGTTAGAGAGATGCAAATCTATTAGTGCTGAAGAAATGCCTCATTGACTTGTTTGTGTCGATTTAGAGCTGGCTTTAGCGTTATTGGCGCTCACACTCCTAGTGTTGGGTCAGGCTTCTTATTACTATCCTTACCTAAGGGTGAGACTAAAGCTCAAACTGGCAGCCAGTGTTGCCAGGGAGAGCCTGCAGTTGGTCATGGCAGTCAGAGTCTCAATGCTTTAGACATGCTTCATAAGCACAAAGAGTGGATAATTGCAGTGTGCTTTGCAGGGTCTATGGGCATGGTAACCTTGATTACTGTATAGGTCAGTGAAGAGATTCTCTCTGCGGTCATTTGAGGCCAATTAGCATGAAGTGGAGTCTATGATAGTATGATTCAAGTTATTGGCTTCGCTGGTTTGTGGGCCAAGTGATTATGTAGTGTGTCGCTTACTTTGGCTTCTGGTTAAAGCAACACATTGGCAAAGACAAAGTAGCTCATTTTCAGTACTAATCATTTTCAATTAAGAAAGATGGGGGATTTTACAGGCAACTGCATAAAGTATCTCCAAAACTGTTATTAAACAGATCTATCAGCAGTTATGTGTTTCAGTGAATCTTCATATTAAATACTAGACATACCTCACTCTTACTCAACATGGATGTATTTGTGCCTGTGGACATATATAATTTAATTTAGATTATTTGATTGTATTACCAAACTTTAAAGTAAAAAATCTCTTTTCTATAGTGGTCTACAGAATTACAAATAAATCTCTACATGATGGCATTAAGTAAAAAAACATCATCAGCAGAGAAAACAAAGGAAAAACCAACAAACAAACCAACCAAAATGCTGAATTTGCAGAACCAAATACAAATGAAGGGCAAAACTCATTTACATAGTAACAGCTGTAACGTCATTTTTCTTTTACAGCCAACATTTATAGCCAAGATAGACTCATAGATCACATCCTATGTAAAATTAATTTACAGAGTGACATTAGCATTGTGACCTAAAAAGGAAATATGGAAAAAAATATGGAAAATTTACTCTACCACTAGAAAGTCTAGCTTGGTACATAAAACAGGTTCATAACGCTGATAAATGAAGAATTCTCATAAAACCTCTTAACTCAATGTATTCCTTTTGTTTACTTTCTGGCAACATAATAGTTAATGCAATAGTTGTTCTATTGTGAACTGTCCCTTATGGAGTGGAGTCACTTGATGTAGATGTCTCACCACTCAGGTGTTCTTGCTTATTTCTGCAAATGTGACATTTGTTGCTGTTTTCAGATCTTGATTGTTTGGCAGCTGCTGCAGTTATGAATCTGTTGGCCGGTGCAATTTTACCTCACTTGATCTCTGTCTGGAAGATGCCGTGCAGAGAAAACTTATGCTAATGGAAGGCAGTCTGTGTGTACTTAAATTACAGAGCCTTAGAGAGCAGTGAGTCTGGGAGAGGGCATGGAGAGGGAAGAGATGTCATCAATGAGAGCAAGAGAGAGAAAGAGGAGGTATGTCCGGCAGGCCATGCTCACGTAAGCAGGCTGTTGGGGCCAGGATGACTGCCCTTTCCAACAAAAATGACTTATTGACTTGTATTCAAATGAGTGACCTTTCTAATATGAGCTATTTTTATGCATAAAGCAAAGATGAGACAAAGAGTCTCAGGGACAGACAGAGAGAGAGGGAGGGTATTCACCAGAGTGTAGAGTGGCACCCATATAATTTAAAGAAAGTAGATCCATATCTATTTTCTAATAATATGATTTTATATCATATATCATAGATCTATTTGGTTTTGTTTTATAGGCTCAGGAGGGCTATCTATCTCAGTGGATTGTGCATTATTGGATTGTGTCCATAAATAGCCATGGCTAATGTCTCATACAATGCAGTACATCTATCTGGCCATTATTGTTCTTTTAGTTGTTTAGGGCTTTGTTAAGGACATCAAGCTTCTTCATTGTACTTAGGCACCAAGGCACAACATCAGGTGGGACTGCACACACACACACACACACACACACACACACACACACACACACACACACACCTATACTGGTTTTTGTGGTATAGAAG
>JBBKCR010000101.1:32945942-32956721 GCA_037577295.1 Ladigesia roloffi
CACACACACACACACACACACACACACACACACACACACACACACACACACACACACACACACACACACACAGACCCACTGGGTTGTTTCCCCCAAATAAATGTAATCACTGTGAAGTGTTGTCCTGTGTGAATGCACCAAATGCACTAATACTTGCATAAATGAACAGTTCTCAGATATAAGCCTGAATATGAGCTGGTTCAAGGTTTGTTTCATAATGGTCTTTTCACTGTGAACAAGAACATCACTAACCAGCACACACACACACACACAAACACACCTCTGCTGGTGATGGTCTACATACATTTAGACAAATGTTTTTGATTGTCTTTGTGGCGGCTAGAGCTTACTTAGGATGGTACACCAAGTGAATAAAACCTTGTGGTAAGTAAGCTAGTAGGTATGCATTTGGTTTTGGATTGATTTAACCCAGTGCTATATGTCCTGTAAATATATTATTGTTACTTGTTTCTTGGGGCCCGTGTTTTGTTTGAGTTGGAATATCTATATATGTATATAGTTATTGTTTAAAAGATGTTTCATGTTTTTGTGCACTTCGATGGCAAGAGATGATGCAAGTGTTGCGAAGTGTGTTTTACCTTGAAACTGCCAAGACAAGAACAATGGGTAAACAGAATTATGAGGGGCTGTGGCTCTAGGTTTTGGAGTTTGGAGAGAAGAGACGCAACTCTAGTACAGAGCAGATGACAGTTCTGAGCTCACAGTAGTAAAATCTGAGATTCACAAGGGTATTATCCATATCTAGGCAGTAGAAGTGAAGTTTAACTAATATAATTAGTTGTCCTGAAAACTCACATATTAGCGAGTGTGTATGTGACGTTTGGCGGTATCTAAGTTGACGAGAGAGCCTGCTTTGAACACGCTGAGCCACCATCTTGGTATTCCTGCAGACTTGGACTGAGTTAGCAGGAATTAACCGTCCAACTGGACAAGTTGGATGGACCGGGGATTCAGCGACGGTGTGATGAGATCGTTTTCCTATCTGAACTTCAGGTAGCTTACACCGTGCTCTGGTTTTGATCTTGGACTGAAGCTGCAGTTCACCACACTGTTAACAGGCCTGTAATGAGGGTTTAGTTTTTGTTTTTGCCGGGATAGGCTTTTCACTTTTAGTAAATGGGTGATCAGATGTTTTTATCAGATGTTTTTTCATGTGACTTTATTTTCTATGTGAAACGTATGACACAATAAAAACTCTTAAACTGTAATTTATTTAAGTGGTGTCACTGGTTTATTAGAGCATAAGATATTAGAGCATAGGCTAAACACAACATAGAAAACTACATATATTAATTTATACTCCCAAAGGGAAATATCCAAATTTCATGCCATTTTATGACCTTAGTCATCTGAAAGATTTTGTCTGTGTGACAGAGAAAGATCCTTTTCACCATTAATGTTAGAGATTAAAAAAAAAAAATGACTGCATTGCATGTATTAACAAGAAGTCATTGCTGTTTGAATGGTGTCAAGGAATATTCCACTTTATATAGTTCAAATAAATGTTCACATAAACACAGTTGGAGTTTTGCTCTGGGTATTCAAAGTCATTACTGGGGCATCAAGAAAGGCTGACTTGTGAATGCTGATCACGGAGGTAGGTCTAATGGTCACTGAATGACCATGCAGAAAGAAAGAGAACATTAGAAATGGCTTAATTTATGTCCTGATCCAAGCACCTTACTTTTTAAAGCACAGCTCAGTGAGGGGCACATATAGATTGTGTAAGTGCAGAAACATGTGTTGATTGTGTTATTCTCAGTGGCTCAAAGGAGCTTTTATTTCTCAGACATAGATGCGAAACACTTTAATGTGCTTTAGTATTGTGTAAGGGGCTCCAGTGGTCCCTTGTTCATGACTCCTTCATATGGGGAAAAACATCATACAGCCTGATGGCATATATTATATTGTGTTTTAATCAATAAACATTTCAGCTTGAAATGCATAGTTCATTCTCTGTTAGGGTAGGATTACTGGTAAGTAAAACAAGCATTAAAAAGGCTGTTATAGATTCATTTCTATTGACTGATGTTTATGCAACATGCATTCAATTTATAAAGACATGCTGTCAGTCTGTATCATTCGAAACATTCAGGAAATATACGCTCATGTTATTGACTTTCTAAACTCTTGACAGGTGGCATTTCTTTTTAAATAAATTCACCTGTCTCTCTTCACAAAGCCTGCTTATATGAATCATAGTAATATTTGGAAGCGGAATCCTGGGGAATGTCCCTGAGACACAAAAAACATAAATGCTGGAATTGGAAAAGAATTAAATAAATAATAGGAAAGTTTATTGCATGTTAACGCTTAAACAAAATAATACCCCATGTGTAATTTATTCCTGGCTAAGAAGGTTAAACTAAAGCTAGATAAATGCAGAGCACTGTTCTTTTCTTTCCACTTTCTTTCTTTGTTTATTCCTTTGGCACCCTGGTGGGGAAAAATGCCAAGCGAGCAATTCCCCCACCCCCCCGCTCTGTGTGTCATGGAGAAGTAAACAAATGTTGCCAGAGTTTGCATTCATTAATCCAAAATAGACAAAAGCACAATCCAACACACTGTCATCTCTGCATTTTCCCTTTACAAACGTTCAGCTCTCGTTCATTATCAGCTCACAGAAGTACTGAAGCAAGTGTGTAAACGTCACACTGTTTAGATTTTTTCACTTAGTAATAATTGGGATATATATTCAAATATATAAAGTAGAAAATATAGTATTAAAACATAGTATCAAAATCCCAAAGTAGGTAGTCTTTAAGGAAACCGGATTCTGGTTTTCCATGTCTGCCTGTAGCAGTGTTTGAGCCCTGAGCTGCACATTGTTCTCTCCTTCACCGCTCTATTGCCTGGCCTCATCTGAATGTGAGTTCTGTTCAGTACACTCAATAGAGAGCTTCTGCGTTCACCTGCTGAGGCTGGCAGGAATATCACAAAGTGGTGTGTTTGACTCTCAGACACAAAATCTCATTAGGGTTACGGTGAGCACAAAGCGAGGCCCTCCCAAGACATGGCTGCTGGACACAGAGCAAGCATTTGTCCCACCTCTTCACAATTCAGATCATGTTAGACCAAATTTTGACTCAATTTTGACTGTTCATTTCAGGGCAAAAAAAAAAAAAAACTCCATTCTCTCTGACCAGGAACCTGTAGGGACAAACAGACTGAAACTCAGTGGCAGAACCAATTAGTGTCTCAGTGTTAGCCAGAGATGGGATAGGGTGTGGAGATGGGATTCACAAACAGTAAAGCCAGTAAAAGAACTGCTGTAGCTCACTAATGCCTTATGTATTTACTATGATGCTCAAAATAATGCACTTAAATTGTTTGTTGTTTCAAACCATGTGAATGTTACTAAACATCAATTGCAATATTTCTTACGGTTATTATTTTACACAAGCACGAGGTACCATGCAGTGCCGTGAACAAATGCTTTTCCATTACAAATAAAGGGCCCCATACTTGAGTTGAGCCAAATTGGACAGTAGCTGAGCTTACTGCATCACTGCTTTATGATTGGTTGAAATGTCATCATAACATGAAGTAAGGTCACTGTTTTTACAGTCTGTTCAAAAGAACAACAATGGAGATACAAGCAGCCGAGAATCAACAAAATACTAGTACAAGTGTCTGCTTGAGCTTAAGAAACATTTCACAGGGAGTTTACTATGATGCAAACAAATTTAACTATATGAGAAACGGGAAGGCGTATCAGGCTATGCTGTCAAGTTAACTGGGTTAGGTTTTCATTGCAAAAGTGAAAAAAACAAAAACTCAAAAAAGAATACATATAATAAGACAACAATACCAAAAGTGACTCTGAACAGAAAAGCTTTCCACTCGTATGACTCCATGCAGTTTTGGGATGATATTGGCCATTAACTGTGCATTGCAGATGTGTCTGTTACCACTAAGATACACCATTAGTGCTAAGATACACTGGAAAATCAAAGCATGCAGCAAGTTCCATGCCATTACTGTATGGTTTAGATATGGGGCGGTTCCTATATGCCTGTGGAAAACTGTCTTTTGATTGGTAGCTGAATCCTGCAGGCCCTCACACTTTCATGAAACTGGCACGTTGAAATAGCCAGGATAGCTATGTCACTGTCCCAATCACATAAAGAAGCAATCGAGACTCATGGAAATGCCAGATGCAAATGGCCACTTCTCAGAATGATCTGTTCATTATAGTCTCCCCCAGCATCTTTGGCTGAGATGAGAGAAGGATGAGTGACAGCCAAGAACTATGAATATAATCCACTCAGCGTTTCATTTAAAATTGTATTTAGTGTTATTAATATAATATTTTATATGCAGCCAATTCAGCATTGAAGTAGAAATGGTCAAGGACCTACAAACAGTGTGCAAAACTTTTATAGTGAGACCTACAAAAAACACTAACACAGTACATTATTTTTCTTTAAACTCCAGTATAATTGCATTCTCATCCAGTTTAGACTTTGCTATTGCATACTTGGTCTGAACATTCAGTGGCTTTTTTTTCTCTCTTGTGTGATTAAATAGATGGGTGTTGGTTGACCCTTATGGTCAATTTGTAGTGGAAATTCTGTAAAATACGTAGACCTACAG
Source organism: Ladigesia roloffi (assembly GCA_037577295.1). NCBI lineage: Eukaryota > Metazoa > Chordata > Actinopteri > Characiformes > Alestidae > Ladigesia > Ladigesia roloffi. The sequence continues at coordinate 32,950,560 of JBBKCR010000101.1, forward strand.
GATTCTAATGTAGAAGAAGCCTCATCTCTCTCCAGGGTTTTGGCATTGTATCACAGGGCATTAACAATGACTGCTACTTCCTTTATTACTTAACCAATATGGTTAATTATCATTGCTACAATTACTTCTAATGCTATTTTAACTGTACATCCTCACATGCCACCAACACAACCCTCCCCTAAACTTCCCTCTCCACCTCCTAACACAATGCATTTACACACTGATAATTTCTTCTTTAAACTAGCAATTCCAACAGATTTTATTGGCCGCTCTAAATACCCTTCAAAAAGTTTTCTGACTTTCATATTTTTGTTTCCAATGAAGGCTGGAAGAGTAGTAATGAGGCATATATGAGGGTCATGTGACTAGATCTGCCTGTTTTTGAGATTCTTATTAAATAGGGTTTTAAAAATTGCAGAAGCTTTTTAAATGTCCATCCTACTTATGATACTGCACATTCTCTGTCTTGCTGTTGTTTGCACTATTATATTTATTGTTTCCTTTTTTTCCCATAACCCTCTGCTGCTAGCGTACTGTATTTGCCATAATACTACATTCTTTCAGACTTGTCCTGTAGCTATTTTCTACCTCACTAAATGTTGTCTTGGCTGGTTGTTTTGTTGTTATGTTTTTCCTTCACTGTCGTCTGCCCTGACTGAAGTTGTGGTCTTGTGGTGTTTCTTTTTCTGTTCTTGTGTTGCACCATAATGCTATGTATGGTGTATATATTTTCCTCTAGCATCAATAAAGATTCCTGAATATGATTTTCATTGTGATCTACAAAAAAACGGTAAAGAGGTGAAAGAAGAAAATCATTGGTCCAGCATTTTTTTTTACATTTTCAATATTCAGCACATTAGTTAGTTGGCTTTGATGCTGCCATACATCACTGGAGTTAATTTGAAATCCACTCAACAAAAAGTGTGGGTCACAGAGTAAGTTCACATTTTAAAAAATGAAAACTTACAAGTTTCTTAGGTTCTTATTGTGGTGATTTTGGTGTGTGGTGTTTTAACTGTCGTGCTTGTGTATCATCCTGTTCTGCCCCTGGGCAGTGCCTGAAGAGATCTCTCCACTCAAGCTGAAATAATAAAAAATGCTTTAGCAGAACAATTGTGCATACAAAGACTTTCTAAAAAGCCCTGACTGTCTAAATCTTATAAACACATTTGCTGTTTTTATGCTTTGAAACAAAGTGGCAAAGATATTTTTAAGCTTGTTGTTTACTTCTAATACATTCAGCTGTTTGTCAGTGATGGTAGGTGCCTCCATTAGGACCTACGAATGTTAGAAACAAGTGCCCCTAGCACTTTCCATTTGAGGTTTATGCCATTTTGATGTCATTGTGGCGTAAAATCCAAATAAAGATGAGATCATTTACCCTACTGGCAATGTCATTATTCGAAATAAAGGCCAGCCATTTCTGAGTGGGAGTGGACAGCACTGTTCCTATTAATTAATGACAAATTAGTCGACAAATATGTAGAGTACGCTTCACTCAGCTTCTGAGCTGTTCATGAGAGGCGCAGTGTAGATAATGCTTGCCTTGACAACGGTGCCATGGAAATCGTGGTGGCTCATGCGTATGCTCGATATAAAGCTCTAAATCCTCGTCACGCTGGTGTTTACTTGTATTGGCAGATACGTCTGTCTTTCTTCATGTGCCTTAAGCAGAACCGAAGATTTCATCTCCTTATGCCTTTCATATGGCCCAGAATCAGTTAATTATTTTGAAGCGCTGGCTGAGGCTTAGGATTAAGTGACTTACAGGAAAACCACACAGCTTCTCTTTCCCCTGCACCCTCCCAGTCGCAGAGCCGGCCATAAACAGTGGCACATGTGCAGGCTGATTGCTGTGGTGCAGGGGCAGATAAGCTAGAAGAACTATTATCCCCAAGTAAGCCACTGGACTCCAAATTACATCCTCAGTAGCCTTAAACCTCCTTAGACTTTATTTCCCTTCTTTGGAAAGATTTAAGGGCCCATATCATGGAAAACTGAAAATGTTCCTTGCTCTTTTGAAGTAGAAGTCAGATGTAAAACTTAAGCATGGCTGAACTTTTAAAAATCCTCATTTACTCCCCAGTTCACACAACCCAATCGTCTACAATGAATCAGCAAAAAAAGAGCTCATTTTTAGTTTTGTGACATCACAAAAACACATCATTTACATATACATGAATATAAATTAATGCCCACCCATTCGTTACATTTAGTTTTTGCCTGGTTCGCTTTTGGAGTGAGGTATGATATCTCAGAACTGTATGTATGTGTTTATTTGTTTGCATGTATGTCTAGTGGTACACAGATAATCTGTTTTAATTCTAAGTGGAAAAGTCAAGCTGGAAAATGGTCATGAACTATGAATGAATTGTGTCTGTTTATGGTGCATAACCACACCCAAATATCAGCAGATGAACTTAAGGAAAAAAAAAAACACTGCAGAAAGAATGCAGGATATGGGCCCTTTAAGCATACGCAGCCTGAGGAGGAAAGAGAAAATGTTGAGTGCACATACCGTAACTGAGACCCACATGCAGACGATGGAAGGGAACAGATGAAATGTGGATAGGGAGGCGGAGGGACTTGGGGAGCTGATGTATTAGTGGTTAGTCAGACTGCCGGGACGACAGCGCCTCTCTGTCTTTCATTAACGTCAACACTTTTAGCATAACCGCACTCTGAGGTTACGTTAGGTCAGCAGGCAGTCATGAGCTTCAGATGCATTCCTGCAAGGACATATTTCAGCTCACCGCTGGCAAGCTCAGGGGAGCATCCCGATGATAATGCAAGGTCGATATGAAAGCTTTGGCAGTAAGCCAGCATATGTATTGATTTTAGCCTTTATGCTTGTAGACTATTAATATAATAAAACACTCATAAAAAATTGTTTCATAAAAAAAACTACTTCTGAGTTTAAAACAAATATTGCTTAGTGATGTATTTGTGCTATATCTAAAGGATTAAGGTGGCAGATGCTATCTCCCTTTATCCTTGTGTCCCTATTTTCATTACCCTCTATCATTCTACAGGCTGGCTCGCTTCCCACTTCTCTCATGATATATTTTTTGCTATCTTAGCCATTTTTTGCACTTGGGGTCAGGTGCTCAAAGTCCTTTAGTGGCAGGTTTCAGGGGCAAATTGAATGCATTCTGCCTGAAAGTGTGCATGCTGTGTATAGGAAGTCCCAGACCTCCGATCAGAGTTCTTTAATGCTTTTGTATTGATTTATATGCTACTGAGCTATCTCAAATGCAACTGAAACACAGGAACTGCAGATATTACAAGTTGTATCTCACTTTAAATCAAATTTTGGCATCCTTAGTTATGTGAGAGGTACTAATCTATGCATCAGCTTTGGGTACCATGTAAACGAAAAAAAAAGTATAATAATTTCTCTCCTTATACCCATTAAATAAAACGATATTATGTGAAATAGTGAAACTATTATGGGTGGAGATAGTTTTACACCAAATTGTAGTAACGAATTGTATTCAGTCTTATTACATTACTTGAGTGCATTGTGTTCCCTGTAATTCTATATTTTTAAGTAGAATTTACATAATACTTTTTCTGAGTACAATTCTATAAATCAATTTACTTCCCTAATTAAGTCCTTTAATAAATAATCATCTTGTACTCAAGTCAGTTATCACTGTAATAACTTATAATGATGGCAACAGTCAAAGCAGCAAGATATACATGTTTTAAATATGTTATATATATTTTATAATCAGAACTACTCATAATTCTTATTTGATGACTTTCCATATTATTGTTTTAGAGACTATGTGGAAATGGTTCAGACTGTTGTCTGTTTGTTCTATGTATTTTTATGTCATATCCTCTGTTTCCTTATCATGGAACAATTACATGGAACAAAATGGGTTTTTTTTTCCCTTGATTTCATTGATCTCATTGAAAGCACTTATATATATAAGTCAATAAGTTGCTTCCATATTCAAGAATGTGCTGCAATGTTCCCACTTACAGCTTTGTATAAATATCAAATGAACAGCTATTAGTTCTACCCCTAAATGGAGCCTCACCTTGCCAACATACTGTGGGTCGGATCCCATGTATTCCTCCAGCACAAAGAACTGGTTCCACACCCATCCCCTCTTGACCCTCTGGAAGCCTCCAGACCCTCCGCTGTGGCCTGCTGTGGACATGCTGGCCGGGCTACGGGGCCAGTCGTGCCCCGGCCTGTTGTGGGGCTGAGCTAGGATCAGTGTGTGGAGAGGAGCTGAGGAGCTCTGCACGAAGAAGATGCTCAGGAACAGCAGCAGACAGTTCCCCTTCAGCATTGGGCGGTTTGGCACGGTGCAGTTTCAGTTAAAGTCCAGAGAAAAGATACAGGATGAATACCAGAAAGCCAGGGCACAGGGGGCAGGCTGGAAACAGGGGGCGAAGAGGTGGACCAGAAGAGGAGGGGGTGAAGGAGGCACCAGGTAAGGGGCCACTCTAAGCCTGGTGCTCCTTTTCTCCTCTTGCAAGTGGTACTGAGCCAGTCAGCCAGGTAGGGAAATCATCACCTAAAATAAAGAGAAAATGAAAATGAATTAATCACTTACATTTTTTTTTCATTTTAACTCACCCATACCGTCCTTATAAGTGAAAAGTATTTTAGTTTTATAATTAACAAATTGAACACGATTCATTTCAGCAACACAAGGAATGATACACTTTCATCAGACATCCAAACCATTTCTTATATGAAATTTCCACTTGTTTGGTGTTCCTGTGTCACAAAGAACCAAAGTTGTTGAAATTATGAAGAAAAGAAAAAAAAATAATAATAATAACAACCTGTCATGGGGTTTTAAAATGGCATCACAAACAATACCCATGAAGAACAAAAATAAAATACATTTGTTAATTTAAGTTCTAAGAAACAATTGAAAAGAGCTTTCAACCCAGGAGGACTTTCAGGATAATCTCTGCCCACGAGAGGGTGGGAAACCGGAGGGGGTCCAGAGAGCAATTGAGCAGCTGTGCGCTGAGAGAAACAACAGCAAATGGCGAGCATATAGGAGAACAATCCAAAATTTTTAGACTGTTTAACACTGTTTCTATTTGCTGAAATAAGATTGTACTGATACACTTTGTGTTCTAATGCATCCATTTATGTTGAGTAGTTTGCAGTGAGATGCTATAGAAAGCACTTGTCCAATGCTATTTTCAATAGACAAACAAATGGCTCAACATTTCATTTCTGTTGAGCTAAACATAGATCCATGCTTGCCTTATATTTCCATACCAATGTAACACTAAGCCCTGTACATGCATTCTTGGAATACTTTTAATAAGTTCCCAGAATGACAGAGTGAAAATAACGGCATTGGTGTGATTCAGCCATGGAGAGTACTAAGCACAATGAGATTTTTCATGTCTTTACTCACAGTATGAATGCCACACGAAGAGAAAAAAATATTTGACAGCCTTCAACCTCTGAGAGAAGTTCAAGAGCTGTGGCTAATAATTGTATAGCAAGTATTCTTGGAAACAGAGAATTCAACACATTGCCTTACGCTTTCTGGCAGCTTCAGCATGACCAGTGGAACTTCTGACATGTTGTAATGTTGGATGCAGTAGAATCATCACATCAGGTCTGGAATAACCCTAGCTTGCAGGGAAAGGATTGATCCATCAGGCCTCTAATCCAGCTATTGAATGGCTGAGCATCGCTAGCTGTGAAATATTTTCCAGAGACATTGTAGGTCCCTCAGTGGCAATGAGGAGATTTAATCAGACAGCCCCTATTTCCTACAACCCGCGTCCACTTGAAATAATGAATATAAATCATGACTTGTCAAATCACCTCTGCATCACTTGAATTACATGTTCCAGGTCCTTTAAAACAAAGCAAAGCAAATAAAGCGCAACCGTGTCAAAATGGGCCCTGTCTAACTGAGTGCATTGCACAGTGAGATGCGGGGAATGGATGTCATGATGAAAAAGCAAAAACAAAACATAACACATAAACATCACCACTGCATAGATGTCTACTGTGTTTACTCTCTTTGTAGTAAAAGAAACCATAAGACTGTCTAGGATCCCCACTGAAGGCATTGTAATGCACCATCATTGCCCCAAACAAGAGCATGATTGTTTTATCTACTCATTTGACAGGATTTACGTAAGTATATTTCCTAATGTACA
>JBBKCR010000101.1:32976658-32989956 GCA_037577295.1 Ladigesia roloffi
CTCTCTCTCTCTCTCTCTCTCCCTCACACACACACACACACACACACACACACACACACACACACACACACACACACCACACATCTAGCAAATATTTTCTAGGTGTAGCATTGAACTGTGGCATATCTGTGTGTTTGTGAGTGTGCTGATGCTTAAATTTGTAAAAACTTCTGGGCTAGGTCCAGTGCTAGACTAAGAATAGTTCTCCAACCAACAATATCTATCCGTCAGTTTCCTGTGGACAGAACCTGATCACATCTGCAAAGTGGAACAACAGGTTAGATGTGTCTGTTAATGTTGACAAAGTTTATGGGTTTATGCCCCCCTATGCCCCTTTTCACTAGATGCCTTAGATATTGTCTGGAAATGTTTTGTTTTTACGTGCAAAGAATAGACTTCAGTTTAATTGGGCAGATGCACACACGCATCATTCGTTTCCATTTCAGTTCAACCGATTTATTTTCTCTTTTTTTGGTCCTTGATTAAACATAAATGTTATTAAAGAACAGGCTTGTTAGAATGAGAGAAGCCAGAGACTAAAGTACTACATTGTGTACAACAGCCTCGGGGTCAAGAAACTTGTTTTTTCCTCAGTTTTTTTTCCCTGCTGTTTTTTTTAGCATTATTTACTTTGTAATAGAATACTATAATCCATATAAAGTAAACACGTTTAGCAGCTCCACAAGCAATTATAGAGTGCAGTATATGTGATATGGCCCAATAAGCTTTCTGAATAAATAATGAGGGATTTTTAAATTGGAGTGAGGTCTGATTAATTATTTAAAGCCCAAAATGGATTTAGCATTTTACCACAAATGAATTATGGCTTAACATTACTGAAAATGGATAACAGCAAGCATAGCACATCAAGCAGAGAAAGGAGTGGAGAAATCACTTTACATGCAGTGCATATTTATCAGGAATGCATTTATGACACAGGCAATGTCGGAATGACAGGAGTTTTCCCACAAAAGTCAGTGTTACCAGAAGACATTTTATTTGGTGCTGTTTATTCTACAGCGATCAAGAATCTGATGTAGTCCTTAATTCCATTGTAAACAAGCATGCAAGTGCAAACATGATCTATGAAATAGTTATGATTTTCCCTAGCCACACCATGAACATGACACTAACACTTTAGCTACACATAAACACACACAGGCCCAGCAAAAGTATAAATTACTGCATTCAACTGAGGCAAGATTTAATTTCACCACAAGGAAAATAGGTCTCCACTATGGATAATGAATTACCAAGAGCCATATTGTACTTTTTTCCCCCCATTATTTACAGACTGTAATGAGTTTTACAGCTTCTGAAGAGTAATGGCCATGCATTACTTGTTCAGGGAAATAGAACATATTTGAATTCACCCCTAGATTGTTGAGCAAAATACACCTGTGTTGATTTGAAAACATTAACCTGTTCCATTTTTATTTATGTCCTTAATTTCCTATTAATGTGTATCGTGAGCAGAGCTGGAGTATAATTAATGTGCTATGAATCTTTATTCGCCAACACATTTGCGTTTGGACATGGATAGCTTTTGTAAATGCACCATGTACCAAAGAAAATACACAAACTGTACAGAACCTTCGATTCTTGACTGTTTTGGAAAAGAACCAGGAGCGTGGACGACCTCCGGCAGAGCGTGCCATTAATAAATCATTTTCTTCAAGGATGAACCCAGACAGACTAACAAAACATGGTGGCCAGAGGTGTCAGCTCATGATAAGGATACTCTCCCTGCCTGGACATGGTGATATGTCACTGGAGATTTGTCACCTGGGCCAACGTGACAGCCAGGGGAAGGGCAAAATAGATGTCGTTTATTATCCCACCCACTACCAATATCGACGGCTCCTAACTTTCTCAGGCACTTCATGCTCTTTTCCAGTTCAAACCAGTTGTTCTGAGGTGTGAATTTGTTCGAGGCGGAGAGAAGCTACATTTGAGAACCATCAATGTACAATTTTTTTTTTCAAAGCTTTGAGCAGAAGGACAGAACACCTCTGAAATATCCCAGCATGAAGATCTTATAGGTACAGTTCAATGATAAAACACCTTCTCTGGTTTATGTGTATGGTCTGCAACATGCTCCTTTCAACACCCACATAAAATTTAGAAAAATATCTCTAATCCTTAGCAACAAAGATACATACTGGCAGTGCAACATATGGGAAGAGCTTTTAGAATAGTCTGAACCCAAAAGAGGGAGGGGATAAGCAGAGTGCCTATGTGGTGGGCAAAATGAAAGAGCAGCTAAGAGTTCTAAGAATCTTATATGGCACTGAAGATCTAGCATTATTAAATTAAAATGCACTTGAACATTAGATATTTCCTTATGAGCCAACTTTTTTTGTTGCCTAATTCGTCAGCTTAGATTCCATTTGTACCATTAAAAAATATAAGCCTGTTTAGTTAGTATGGCCTGTTTTAAGAAGTGTTGTAGAAGAAACATATTTGCTCACTTAAATCTCTAAACAGACTCTTCTCCAAAGTACCGTTTTTGTAAATGAGATATGTGACCACAAAGAACCCAATTGAAATTTAAAGAGCATCCACATCTTGCGATCCTTCTATACCAATTAAAGGTTCTTCTTATTGTACGTTCAAGTCAAGAACTTTTGTTTTTAAGAGCATAGTCGTGTTCAAAACTCTTGTTTTACTCCGAGTCCCTGCAAATAAGCTGTGATATTATATGCACTAATTAAAAAACTTTCTCATTAGTAGGATAAATGAACACTGCTTAGCCCCTGTTATCTCCTTAATTGGAATGATGATTCTGTATTTATGTAAAGGTTCTTTGCTCCTGAGTCGGCGTAGTAATAAAAGCGTAAGATGAATGGGTACCTGTGACTGTGGTTTGTTTTTACATACATACGCTTTATCTTATTCCCTGTAAAATCTTATCTGCAAGTCGAATGAGACCCGAAGCTTGGTCTGAGCATACTTGTATTTGCTCAGCCATGCTATTTGTTTATTTATCTTTTTTTATCATAGCTAAAATGTGGTATTGTATCCTTGTTTGTCCTTTTTATTTTGCGTATATTCTTATATCCAGTATTTATTTTCTGTTTCTATACATTTCCAACTGTTAAAATGGGAAACTCTGTTTATATTAGTAGTGTGACAATGTTTACATATTTTAGGGTCAATATCTTTTCAGATTTTTCTTTCAGATGTTCTGTTTTCTTGACATTTTCTTCACAAACTAGTCATGTCCAATTCCACCCACTAGATAGAACACCCTCAATCACATGATACCACCAACACTAGAAGAATGAAGGGCTAGCACTCGCATCCTCTGAGCCACTTGAAGCAAGTCACTGTTTCTTTCTGAACTTCTGCTAATGGAACATCATAAGATAGCTCAATACACTAGAGAAACATAAACCAACAGTCTTATTACAACAGACACTTGGGTCGACCAAACTCATGTTGAGGGTGGTGTTAGAGAGGACAAATCCATTTGTGCTCTCTGAGCCTCCCTGGTTAATCTCTGATTTACAGGAAAAGCAAGGTTTGGTGTGTTTGCAGATGAACTGTGTTGGACACCAGCCCTCCAGGTCAGGGGTTGAACAACCCCTAGAATTTTTAAGAGAATAGGTCAGTCATTTGAGCATTAGCATCGACAGTGGCTTGAGTGCATGTCAGCACGATGGTGTCTCCATGCAACTTAAAACTGGTACAAAATGTTTCATATCATTGTCCCCATTCTACATCAGTGGTACTTGCAATTGTTTCTCTGTTCACTGTCACTACAGACATTATACTGCATGTCATTATACTGCAATGTACACTTAATCAGTATGATTCTATGCTTCTAACTGTATTCTGTGCAATAACATACTGTATGTATAATGCAATGGCATTAATCCAGGAAGGTTTTTTTTTTTTTTCAATCTACTGTTCTATTACGTTACCGTTACGTAGCTGAGATGTCTGTTTATTGTGTTGCTTGTATTGTCCCTATCATAACTTGTGCTCTGTTGAATGACATGTTTTACTGTGGCCTGTGAAAAAAACAGCTCATCACACTTTGTATGTGCTCACAGATGTTGATGACAGTAAAGTAACCTTGAACCGTACATACATGCAAAGCTTCCCTAACTCCCTGACGCATCCAGGTGGCAATTAAAGATGTCAAAGGAGAAATTGGGAGAGGAGATCAAGAGGAGAACAACTTTTCAGTTTCAATTTAAATCCATGTGTTCATTGTATACATGTCACTGAAACTGAATTGGAATTTGTTCTGGTGACTAACTGTGTAGGATACTTGCCACTGGACCAATAGTTTATGGGTTCAAGTCCTATCTATAGCATACACCAATAGGTTTCAAAGCAAGAACATTAACCTCAAGTTGCTTCAGGGAGACGGTCCCTTGTAGTTATGGAATGTAAGATGATTTAAATGGAATTGCTATGCCTTTATTATTCTGATTAAAAACAGCAAATATTGAATTCTGTATGTATATTTTATCCATATATTTTATATGGGTGCAATATCATACGACTAACGATCATTGCAGTGGGAGTTTCCTTTGTAAGTTTTCTAATGCTTAGTACAAAAATGATTCATGTTGGAGTAAATGTGCCCTTGAGCACCACACACACAGGAGAGGTGCTTTAGCTGCTCAGTGTGTTAAATACTTGATTTTGCCAACTCAGTGAGCTTAAAATGGAACAGTTGACCTTGTGTTTGCTGGGGGTTTGAGTTGAGGGAGAATCAGCCGTTTTTCCACTGGGTGTCAAACATACAAGTTGTTTAAAAATGCAGGCTTTGCCTCTCCATCTCTTTCTCTCTCTATCTCTTTTACACCCATCCCTCTCACTGAAAACATGTGTGCATTTATCTCTCTCCATGAGGAATGTGTTTCATCAAGTCTATTATGTGTTTCCTCAAGTCTACGGTATGATTGTTCTACTAAATTAACCCCATACAATGTTATTATTACAAGCTCAGAAACATTTAGGCACTTAGGAGGTGAATAGAAGAAAGCAAGATAAGAATATAAAAGTCATAACGTTATGTATGATATTGCAGATATAAAATGATTGGATAAAATATACATACAGTATTAAATATTTATTTCATAGTTTCATATTTATTAGTTTTGGACAGAACACCAAATTAACAAAAGATCATGTAACTTTGTGTTTACTTAGTGTGTTGCAATTAAATGAAGGAAAGTAATTTAATACGAAGTGTAAATTGATGCCATTTATTTATTCTGACACACTAAATGTTGAGTGGGGTCAAATTGACCCCAACATAAAAGGAGGATTGACCATATCTGCTGAATTTTCTCTGGTAATTACAGCAAAGTACAGGTTATTACAGACCATCTCAAAGACATTTACAGGGACATCAAATTATAACTTTCTGAAAACAGTAATGAACAGCACTTTTATTTCAAACCATGTATTTTATCTATAATGGCTTTGGGTTCCTGAAGAAAACTTTCATGAAATAATATTTTAAGGTGAATTAATTTTTTAAGAGAGCTTTCACAGACAAACAAAAAAGACTTTGGGGAAAAAAAGGACACCATAAACCGAAGCCAGGAATCACTCATGAGACTTAGTTTTTAATTTTGTAAGACACAAACCTTTAGAGATTCTTTTCCCATTTCTCTTTCTGATGCAATTTTTAATTTGCAAAGCAAAAGTTATATGAAACAAGGAATAACTGCTTTAAGGCCATACTGAGAAACATTTCGAGACAGTGGGAGAGAGGGGAACAATTCCCAATTAGCTGCATGTTAATGGATGAAGACGAGAACGAGCAGAACACAGTAATGACATCTCAAGCCATTCATTATATAATAAAACAATTCCTGTGGGCAGTGGCCTATGTTTTTGTGTCTTAAATGAATAATTTCCAGCTAATTTAGCAGTAGAAAAACACCCCTTCATAAAGTCGTTAAACACCAGTCTATAATCAAATTAGTGCTGGCTCACTATGAAACGATGTGGTATTGTTTTCCAGAGAGCCGTTTATAGACGCAGCTTGCTGAAGGCATTTGAATTATGTTTTATGGACCATGGACCTATTAGCTTAGATGAGCACTTATTTTCCATTAGTTACTGGTCTATACATGCCACTGAGGCAAGAGGGAGTGCGGCCCTTGGTTTTGGGGAAGTGTCCAGTGTGTGTTTCACACTGTGAATATTTATGGCCTAGCTTGGATGCCTTAATTTGAATCAGCGAATGGGCGATGCACGGTTATGCACTCCTGACTGCTGAAAACAATCCCTGGCACAGAGGTGACAAAGAGCATTAGGCCTTCAAGGGAAGACATGTTTTCAATTAAACAGGAAGTTCTCCTTACATTCTATCCATTACAGGCTTCCCCAGGAGCACACACAGTCTCCTTTAATGCCCCTCGATGTTTGGAGGAAATCAAATAAAGGTTTCCTATAAGAAGTGCTGCCTAGACTACTGCGGCTCGTCTTACTGTTTGTCTGAACTGTTTAGAATAGCCATCAGCCCTCACTTTGCTGAGGATGCAGTCTGAACCAGCAGTGGCAGGAGCGCTCACCCACTTTCTTTTAAAAACACTCTTTGTGATTTCACCAATAGCAGTGAGCACTCAGCTTTGTTCTGTAGCATTAGGTTTCAGTGACCCAGGTCCTCAATATAACACTTTCTTATAAGCACTGGAAAAGTTAGCTAAAAGGGTCAAATAGAAAGTATTCTGGAAAGTATGACACTGCAAAAGTAAAGTGTTCACCTTTCAAACTGTGTAACATTTTAGAATGAGCAGCAATATTAAAACCAATGCCAGGTGCAGTGACAGACAATGATTATCTTGTAATGATGGCACCTGTCAAGGTGTGAAATATATTTAGCAGCAAGCGAATAGTCAGGTTTTGAAGTTGATGTGTCGGTAGTGAGAAAAACTGGTCTGATCGTGGAGACCCCACCTTCACCTTGTAACTTGCGAGATTTAATGATCTGCCACTAACATCTTGGTTCAGATACTAAGTGCTCCGATAGGTCAGAGTTGTTTTGGTGGCACAAGGTAAACCTACACAATACAGGCAGATGTTTTGGCAGATTTTTGAATGTTATGACTGATCAGGGCTGCACAGACAGTGCTGTAATGCAGTTCAAAGTCAGTCTTAAAATGCTCTTTAATAATAAAGATGCCAGAATATTGTTTTGTTTTTTTTGGAGTGATGCCATAAAAGAACAAATGTTCACCTCTCCAAAACCCTTTAAGTTTAGTTATTTTAAAGAACCATTCTTTGAAAAGTTTAGTTATTTTAAAGAACCATTCTTTGAAATGTGAATTTGCCAAATTCCAGCTTTTTCCTAAGAACTCTTTTTGCACCTTGTTGGGGTGAACATGCAACTTTGTGGCATCAGGTTCACAGAGGAGTGTTTACGCACTAGGATACTAGCACCTCTGCAATTTGTATGTATGTGTGTGATGTGTGTGATCAGCTCTCCATTTGGGGGAAGAATATGGATTTCAACAGTAAGTCAAACAGGTGTTTAAAAATTTGTTTTATTCTCCACCCTGCTCATTATATACAACCAATTAATGGGCTTTGTGTTGGATGAATAACAGAGGAGACAGTCTAGGTCAGCTTTGTTTCATTAGCCCTCTAAGCGCAGTAATCAAGTTGCACATTAGCCTGAGGCCATGCTATTGTAATCTCCCAGCCAGGTATTGAAGCCAAGCTATTTGAGGCAGCAAACTGACATAACTACCTTAATCAAACACATCACACTGTGAGAGCTCAGAGAAGCATGCAAATCCCCTAATAAGCATCGATGTCAGTAATATAGTCTTTAAGATGTGAAAGTCTTGGTGCCACTATTGACCCTGTCCAAAATGGAGCAAATACTAATAAAATGTGTTTTGTCTGAAAAGGCGTAGTGATAATGATTCTACACAGAACTGATATTGGGCATTATGTTTAAATTGGGTAACATGTAAACCGGGCTGGAACTGTGTCTATTCTTCTGTTCTTCCCATCATTGATTCGCAACTGAACTGTCCTTTTTGGTGGGTTCTTCCTTCATTTGTTCAGAGGAAGACAATACCTCTTTCCTCCCACAGCTCTATGTTTCACTTCAGGGAATCCTATTGAAATATTGAGCACTGCAGTTTGAATGCTCACAAAAGCTGTAAAGAGCTCTTAGAAAAGTTGAACTGTGACTGTGTACTCTCCATTAAAATATCCAGAGTTTCATGTATGGCTCAGAAAGACTAAAATAAACCAGATATATTTGCATATATATATATATATATACAGTATATATGTATATATATATATTGGGGCTGGGAATTTAACGCATTACTTAAATTAATTAATCGCAGAAAAAATAACACATTTATATTTTTAATGCAATTAATGCTTTAAGCCATCTTCTCATTCAAAGTTCTGAGTACACAGCAGGAGAACCGATTCCCAGATCACTGCTGCGTGAGCAGCCAGAAAGCTGAGTTAAATTTAGTGAGATTTGGAAAAAACACCAAAGTGGCTAATAAATAATGTCTTGTGAATGTTTTTTGCCGATTCTGACTCAGAAGGGGAATATTTGCCTTTTGGAAAAGACACTCACGCGTCTCCCGCTTCAACATTGGAGTGCAGCTGCATGGCCATGCAAGAAGAGAATGAATACGAAGCACAAACACATGTTTATTTCAACACTTTGCCAATCGGGAAAGTGTGTGACAGTGGTGAACGTGGTCGTAGTGTCTGTAGGAGAGCTTTTGGTCGAGCTAGAGGCAGCAGGAGAGAGAACATTGGGCTGGAAGTAGTGGCATTAGCTTTCTCCATCCAGATCTCCAGAGGGGCAGAGTCTCAGCGCTGTGGCTGGAGTGTGTGAGAGAGAGCTGGGAGACATAGTTCATACAAAACTTACAACTGTCATATACTGTAAATTAATTCATAGGTTTGGTTCAGTCAGCGATAAAAATGTCATGACCATTGTAGCCTAAGTTATAGACCTGTGTTCAATAATAAATGGAATGCTTCTTGAAAGTCTGTATGTATGTGCAATTAAGTGCAATTAATTAGATTAATCAATTGCCACACCATATAATTAATTCGATAAAAAACTGTAATTGCTTGAGAGCACTATAGCATGATGCTGCCACCACCATATTTCACTGTAGGTAGGGTGTTTCTTGAGGCTTGACAAACTTTAATACTGGATGCCCTTTCTGACATAACTCTCCCCATTTTCCCCTGCTTGGGACTGACACTAAGACATTCATTAGTTTGTGCACCTCCAGTGACTGGGTTTCCAGCCAAAATCTTATTTGATCATAAAACCTTCTCTCTTAACTGGTTCTTTCCATCACATATAATGCCATCTCATGTAAACCCCATACCTCAGAGGGAATAATCGGAGAACAAATTGTTAAATGTTGTGTAACATCCACTGATGTCAGCAAGCTCTCTTAGGTGTGAAGGATTGTGTGCGTATGTGGCAATTGTAGTTAAACAGATTAAAATAAGGTATTGATTAAAAATGGGAACAATAAAATAACAGCGACACACACAGGCACACACAGACTCTCTGCTGTGATTTCCCAAGTGAAATTAGTCATTAATTCCACAGAAACTAAAGGACAGAAATGACTGAAATTACTTTTTAGCTGTAATGAATTCATTCTTCCTCAGTATGACTACTCACCCATTTTATTGTATTCATTTTAAATTAGCTTTATTGCAGCTGGTGGGTTTCATTGTTAGTATCTACTGGATTTCTTTGAGAAGAGACACACTGTACTTTGCAGTTCTGTGCAATTGAACTTCAAATGGCAACCCACTACATAGTAACTGATGCAGAATGTATATCCAGCTCTGTGAGGTATATTGGTATTAAATAAAAAAAAATCAGTATGACATTAGCTTATGACAAAAGGTGCACACAATTATTACTTTGTCTTCACTTCAAGGGGGTTCACATGTATTATGCTGCACTGTTATATATCTCACTCTGTTTTGAACAGATGCACATGTAATTTTCTGTTTTGCTCCTTGACACAAATACAGTCAGGGACACTTCTCTACATCAGCCAGTGGCACTACAATATTCAGTCCAGCTAAAATGTATACACCACCAATGGGGGATGAACCAGGGAGTGTGTGGAGACAGTACCTTGGTCAAGGGTACATCAGTAGTGCCACTGGCTGTTCAGGGATTAAAACCCATGATCTTCTGATTGCAAAGGCATCTCTCTAACCACTAGGCTTCCAGCTGCCCAAAAAAGTACTTGGGTTTTTTTGCATGCTTGCTCCGAATGCTGCTCCACCAGTTGCTCTTGCTTATAGTAGCAATGACAGTAAGAGTAGTAGTAGTATTAATAGTACCAGCTGTAGCAGTAGTAGCAGTAGAAGCAGGGGTAGTAGTAGTAGTAGTAGTAGTAGTAGTAGTAGTAGTAGTAGTAGTAGTAGTAGTAGTAGTAGTAGTAGTAGTAGTAGCATCAGGGGTAGTAGTAGAAGTAGTAGTAGTAGTAGTAGTAGTAGCAGTAGCAATAATGTAAGTAGCAGTACTAGTAGCATCCATAACATTATCAACAGTAAGAGTAGTAGTTATGGTCATAAAAATAGTTGCAGCACCAGCTATAGCAGCAGTCGCATCACTAGTAGCAGTACTTTTGTAATAGGAGTAGTAACATCAGTATTTGTAGTAGTATTAACAGGATTAGCAGCAGTATTATTTCTAGTTGCAGTAGAGGAAGCATAAGTGGGAATTAGTAGTAATAGTAGTAGTTTAATTTGTGTCAGTCAGACCTGGCTACCTGGATGGGAAATTACTTAGGAACACCATAAGAAGTTATCTATGAAAAGAACTGGCCGCTTTTCTTTCTAAAGAATACATGAAAAGTATTTTGATTCCCAGATCTTTTCCATCCTGATGTAAACACTGTCACTAATACAGCTTTTAATCATTTAAAATATTGCTAAAGACCTGTATTTGCTGCATGCTAACCTTGTTGAAATGCTCTCTTTACAGCACTTTCTACAACAGCATTTATAATCCTCAAATAAACACGTAGGAGAGCACCTATCACATCTATTTTGAAATAATTGGCACACTGCATCATTCTGGATAGGGTTTAAAGCTCTCATTGGCACAGCACCAGTTTACCTCGCCGAATATCAGTCTGTTTATGCTCTGAGATGATTGTAGAACTGCAGATACTGGACTTCTGCAAATAGTCTCAGTAAATTACGGATGCCTTTTCCTATTATTACTCTTTCTTCCTAAACTGAGGAACTCAATTCCAACTTTAATTAGGCAGTCAAACACAGCACAAGTGTCATTTGAAAACCTTTCTCTTTAATTTACCTTTTAATTAAAGTGCTACCTGTCGATGTTTCTCAGTTTTTAATGAATGTCTCAAATTATTTTAATATTAATAACTTAATGTAATCAAGGTTTTTAATAATAGAAAATAACACTTAAATTCAATTACTTTTGTTACAGTTAAACGTAATCACCTTTAAGCTGTTACTGAAATGAAGGGAGCTCTGTAACTAAAAAATGATTATGGATAATTATTATTCATGCATGTAGTTAATGTAAATCTTAATCTCTGTGGAATGTGTCATATAGTATGTTAGATTTACAATCAAGTTAATAGAGTTCATATGAGGGCTGCGTGACTGAATAGTTAATGACAATAATTAATACTGAAGCCCTCGATAGGAACAGTGAGCAAATGAGATGTGTGATATGTGTGAAAACTAGTGCATATTTTCTTATGCTTCTTGTTGTTGATGTAGACTCAACTACTTGAAACAACCAGTTATACCAATTCAGCATTAAGTCACTTAAAAACAGGTGATGAGAGTGGTGATTTCTTTGTAACTTTCTGAACAAGAGAGAGAGAGAGAGAGAGAGAGAGAGAGAGAGAGAGAGAGAGAGAGAGAGAGAGAGAGAGAGAGAGAGAATAGAAAAAGTGGGTGGTTTGGTATGTAGCTATATTAGCTTGTGACTTATATAAATTAGACCTAGCTTCATCATACAACTTGGCAACTTATTGTGACATTTCCGTCAATAAAGACTTCTGATGAGATTTGTTTGACAAACCTAGAATCGTCAGCCAGCTTATGAGGTTATATTTTAGTGTGGTCACAGTTCTGTAGTATGCTCATAGTAATAAAGAATCTGTTCATTCCTGCCTGTTCCCTGCTGCTCTGTCACTGTATTTCATGCACTTTATTAGTCGACCAGTCCATGCATTGCCTACTTCTGCCACTGCCATGACTGAGGGATAATGACATGCACAGTGGAAGCTGCTGTAACATTTCCACGTTCAGTTGTCTGTGGGACGACACATAGATTAGACTCATGCATGTTACATGTGCCCAAGAAGCTGGCAGAAATGTGCTGGCGATAAGAAATCCATCTATCTGGGCCATGTGAGACATCAGAGAGTTGATAGTTCTTATTTCCTCACTCCATTCCCCTATGCTACCTTCTCTCCCCTCGCTCCCCTCCCTGGTTCTCTCCTGCACCGCAGTGTGACACCACATTGCGCTTTTTCAGTATCACTGCGGTGGCAGAGCAGAGTTCTAGGCCTTAACACACCCTCACCCCACCCAAGGAGATATATGGAAGTTCCTGCCTCAGGTATATTTGCACAAGATGCAATTACAAGCAACATTGCCTCAACAAAAGGATGGAACTGAAGGAAAGAAAGAAAGATAGACAATCAGGCAGACAGAAAGAAAGACTGTAAGAACGATATAGACAGACTAAAATAGAGATAGACTAAAAGAAAAATGAGGAAAGAGAAAGAAAGAAGGAAAGGAAAGGAAAAGTAAAAAAAAAGAAAAAGAATTACAAAAGGAAAAAAACAGAAAGAAAAAATGAAATATAGAAAGAAAGAAAGTAAACAGAAGGTGCAGAGTTGCAGAGGAAGCCTGCCTAGACTCCAGCTTTGATGAGCAATACATAATGAAGCAAATTGACTTTAATCTGTGAACGTTCAGCATTTCAAATCACTGCTAGTTGTCTCGATGCAGAGGCGATAAGTGATTTCACAGCCTGGTGTGATTTATAATATTCTCATCCACTGAGACTGCTTACAACAGCACTTCTGTAGCAAAATGTCACACCCACCAGTTTACTTTTTTTTTTGCTAGAAACTAGGACAAGCTTTTGTTGACCCTGTCTGGGGCAAAGCAAATTGAAGATGCAGGCAACATCTGTTGTAAATCCGACCAAAATTGATCTCTCTTTCTCTCTCTCTCTCTCTCTCTCTCTCTCTCTCTCTCTCTCTCTCTCTCTCTCTCTCTCCCTCTCTCTCTCTCTCTCT
>JBBKCR010000101.1:33027553-33044034 GCA_037577295.1 Ladigesia roloffi
CCCCCCACCCCCCAACCCCCACCCCCCTTCCAGAGTATCACTGGAATCTTGACTCTAGACACTTGATCATATTGATCTTTTAAAGTCTGTTCTTCCTAATTCTTGCCGGAGTTACTGAGCCGAACAGGCTGTAGCCATCCGAGTTCATTTCCTTTTGAAGAGTAAATATGGGTGTGTGGTACTGCTGGTACTGTTGGCTTGGGATGTCCATTCTGCTAGAGAGTCTGGCTGAATTTGGCATCAAGAGCTACAGATGACCCTAACCTACACTGGTGAATATTTCCTGCTGCCATCTGGTTACTAATAGATGCTGCCAAGTGCAAAGTGGACAGGTTCACACAGAATATGCTCCAGCCAAGTAAGACCAGGTTATATACACTGGTATAGCCAGACACTATACATAGAAATTACTGTCTAGAAATCACCAACAATAATTCTTAATACATTTTTGAAAATGTGTAACCATTTATTCCTCACTCGGGTCACAGGTACCCTGATGCTATTCCAGGGTCAATAGATGTGAGGCAGACGCACACACTGCAAATTTAGTGTCTCTAATTCACCAGACGTGCATGACTTTGGACAGACGCCAGAGGAAACAGAGGTGTGAAGAAACAGCACTACCCACTGTGCCACTGTTAGGCCAGTGTACGTATTTTGCTTTCAAACTATTAACACCTTAGTCCACAAAGTTCAAAGTCAATATGTAAGCTTGGCTGCTGAGCTAGTCTATTTTTAATTCACTGTTTTTGTGATGTCACAAAAATCTATTTGTTTACATATCTCCAAATTTTCAGACTAATGCGGTCTGGTGGTGCCCGTTCAAGCTGGATTTGCAGCTAATGATGCTTAATCCATGGCAAGCAATCAGTACAGGGATCGTTTAGATATGAATCTTAAAAACACAACAACATAAACATCCCTATTGTTCTAAAGGTAAAACCAGTCATAAGTGGGCAACAGTGGAGATGAAATACTAAAGAATTGTAAATTGAAAATAGGACTTACAATGAATTCATTACGGAGTTAAGCTTTGGCAATTTACATATTTTTGCCTTCTTCTGAGTTCTGAGAGTTCATCTAGTTTGACTTTGTGTTGTAGGATTGGTATTCATGTTGAGCTGTGTGATTTCCAGTATCAGTTTCAAAGTCAAAATTCTGGTACCCTATCAACATTTTTGATACATAAAGCCACACTCATTTTCTGTGTGAGCTCTGGGAGGGAAAGAAAATGTCTGAAATCTTTGTTCTTACATTGATGCTTACCTTTCCAAAACTTAGATAATATGTGCTTATATGAGCCATTTTCCTTAGTATGGAGGACTAAAACAGAAAATAATATGTCAGCTCAAACACTGACAAATGCTCGGCCATTAAGTCATTTGTTTTGGCCATGCAGGCCCAATTATTCTTCATTTATTTTCCTTCCTCCAGCTTGGTATTGTTCATTAGACAGAGTTGTGCACAGTGACCTTTTACAGTGCATACAGTCCATGATACATTGACTTTCAGCCGATATATTAGTTTGTATGAATATTTTTGTTTGCGTCTGATTGATTGATCCAGATATTCTCCTATTTTCTATTTACACCACTCAGGGATTTAGTTTATGGATCAGTCCCTGATGATTTTGGCAGCTTTATTTTACAAGCGTAGTCTATATATATATAGAGGTGCAGTCGAATACAAAAACGGTATTTGGAAAGGCAAAAATAACGTGCTTTTTACGAATACGTAAAAAAAATTTGCATTCGGGAAACCCCGCCCCCGCCACGGTAACATGGTCGCGTTCCAGGGTACATACTCCGCCTCCCCGGTACAACCTCGCGTTTGGGAGTAGAACCTCCGCACCCCCCAGTACACCCTCGCATTCGGGACTACAACCTCCGCTCCCCCATTACACCCTCACGTTCGGGAATAGAACCTCTGCTCCCCCCGGTACACCCACGCGTTCGGGAGTAGATACGCCGCTTCCACCCCTGTCATATATATATTTGTATATAATCATACACACATATTTATATATATATATGTGTGCATTAAAGATAAATGATTACAAAAAAAGACATGCCAATTTAGATAACCAAACAGTTTCAGAACAGCAAAAATGCTTCCAGATATAAGACAACATGATCAACACTGCAGTCATAAAACAGATCATTGAAGAGAGCGAGCAGCCCCTGTAAAGGAAAGAAGTTGTCTGCAGCAGGCTTGTTTCTCACAGAGGTTTTTTTACATTTACTGATTTGTGAGATAAAATTTAATGTGAAGGGTTTCTGCAGCATACCACACAGAGACTAGAATTCAGATTATTTTACTTGCCAGGATATTTTGTTGAAGTTTGGACTAACATGACATACATTCCTCAGGGGTGGTGTAGCTTAGTGGGAAAAAAAAACATGTGCTTGTGAATTCATATACACAAACACATACACACAAATATACATACATGCAAGCATACAAGTCATATTTTGTACATACACATATATTTTACTTACACATTTATAGGTCTCTTGGCTCTTGGTTTGTGAAAAAATATAAACTGTATGCATGCATGTATTTATATATGTGTATGTGTTTGTGTATGTTCATATGGAAAACTAACATACCTGTTTCATTGGGCAAAATTCTGCCAACAGCACATCACATTTAATCTAACAAAGAACTGATCAGCTGAGGCAGTTATCAAACCACAACTCAAAATAAAATGTTTCCTCACAAGCTATTAAGCAATGGAGTTAACAAAACATTTTTTCTAAGCATATTTGCTTATTTGTATACTAATTGCAGAATAAAATTAGCTATATTAGTCTATTATTTTTATATTAAACAAACTCTTGCTACAGTGGTAAATGAGCTCATCATTTTCTCTTGAGACTTTTACACAGCTCTGAACTTTAACATCATCCTTGTATTTATCAGTTGATCCCAAGTGCCGCAGTTGCAGTGTCTGACACCCTGAATAACGATATCACACTCTGTCACCTAATTTTGAATGACACTCGCTCATTCTTACAGGAGCAGGCACCAACCATCATACTTCATGACTGGTTTACTCCTCAACACCTCACTCCGCAAGGTGTTTTTTATTCTAAAATGTGTATTGAGAAACATATTTAACAGTTTGATCATATGGCAGAAGTTTAAGCTGTTAATTAAAAATTATTTTTGAACTTTGGATGTGGTGAATAACGGCACATACAAAATCTCTGCAGTCTCTAGAAACTGAATGTTCTTTTTTAAAAACTTTTCTATTACAGGTGTCAGGCCTGTTGACTTATCACTGTGGATATTTTAAGTTGCATAGTAAACTACCATATCTATATGTTTCTAATGGTTCCTAATAGAGCCCTGCATTGGGAGTGGGATCCTGCAGTTCCCACGGGAGCCAATGCAAATCTAGCGGGATTGGGTGGGTTTTAGGTTGCTGCGGGCGGGAGCGGGTGGGAGCAACAGAGATAGTGGGCGGGATAAAAAGACAGTGGGTCCCAAAAATTTTTGCTTAGCAGGATGGAGGATGCAGCTCATGTTGCTAATAAACGCCTGCCCCGTATCTGTACTCCCAGGTCAGACAAAGCTGAAATTCGTTGAAAGAAAACAATTCTGCCTGCACACGTTAAACAAGAGACAACAAATAAATGTGTAGAACTGTGCATTTGGCCTTATGATTTTGTTGCCGTACATCAGCATATTGTTAACATCGCCGCTAAATATGGCAAATTTAACGTTAAAGACGATTTGCCTCACCCAACATCTGTTTCAACGAATGTTGAGAGAAAAGCTCAGGAGATTCAGGGGTTCATGTCAGCGGATATTAAACCTATTATTGAAAAATATGGATGTGCTATTACATCTGATATATGGACAGAAGATTACCATAAAACATCATTCATATCCAGCACTATCCACTACACGAATGATGACTTCAGGCTAGTCTCGTGGGTGCTGTTTGCGGCTCCTTTCGAAGGTGGTGCATCAAAGTCGGGTAAAAATATATGGAGCCTGCTGTTCCAAAAACTCCATACATTTGGAATAGAC
This sequence comes from Ladigesia roloffi, assembly GCA_037577295.1. NCBI lineage: Eukaryota > Metazoa > Chordata > Actinopteri > Characiformes > Alestidae > Ladigesia > Ladigesia roloffi. Next base: position 33,031,592 of record JBBKCR010000101.1, read on the forward strand.
TCGTCGTTGCAAGTCGGCCACGTTGTGTTTGTCACTGACCGTGGAGCAAATATTGTCGCGGCCCTGCGTGGATACATCAGGCTAAATTGTAATGCTCACGTCCTTAACGTCGTGCTGTCAAATGCATTTGCTCCCTCTGTGTTGGCAAAGACCCCGGAGCTATCTGAACTACTGATCAATGCAAAAGAATTGGTCAGATACTTCAAACATTCTTGTCTGCAGAACTGCTTGAAAAAAGCTCTCAAGCAATCCACTGAGACCCAATGGAATTCGAATTATGATATGCTAAATTCCATTCTGGAAGAGTATGAGGAAATCTCCACGTTACTAATGGGCAATAACCAATATGAACAAATTGCACTGATCAACACAGATATTTTGAAAACAGTGACTGCATTCCTGAAATTATTAATGACCTCGAGTCTGACAATTCCACTCCCAGCGCATCCCAGCTGCCATGGTCCATCAAACTAATGGAACACTGCCAAGCAGCAACCCTCGAACCCTTAGTCTCGGAAGTCGCCAGTGTTTGTGTCTCATGCCTGGAAGAACTGATGGGGACAAGTGAAACAGCAACACCTCTCCATATTGCAACCTTCCTAACACCGAAAATGCGTCTGCTACGAATGCTGGGCCCAGATGCAAGAGATCATATAGTTAAAGGTGTGTATAATAAAGGCGTTGATTGGGAAAGCTAATAAGTTAAAGTAGAAATGAAATCGATGGCAAAAACTAACTAAATAAATTAAACATGACATATAAAATAAATGATACAATTATATAGTATAATATAATAATTTAAGTAAAATGTAATACAATCAAACAAAGACACAGAATAATTTATTATTAATATTTATTAATTACAAAATCCCCAATTTTTTTCCAAAGGTGCAAAAGAAATCATCCAGAACATCAGAGGATTCATCGCCACCAGCAAAAAAAAGGGATCAATTCTCATAGTGGGAAGACGACTGCTTCATTCCAGGGGCAAAGGCTGTTGATCAAGAAATAGCGGAATACCTCAGCGCTCAACTCTCTGACAACTCTAACAAGTGGTGAGGCATGTCTGCATGATATAGAAATTGCCATATCTATAGCATTTTGCTTTTTAACATTTTATTTATAGGTTTATTTATCTTTAATGCACTCTAGAAGTGTTCATGAATGTTGAAATCTGTTATTTCTGTTATTGTGAAAGTGAATAGTCAACTTTGATCACAAGAGCAGGTGAAGACAAGAAAACTATATATGCATTTATAAAAACTTTAGTAAAAAGTGTCATAGAAACTAGAGCTAAATAAACTTTAGAGAAGTTTATAAAAAAAATTGTATGGACCTTGTATGAAATATATCAGGACCATTCTTCCTAGCACAAAAAATTATATATTTTGTAACATTTTTACTTTTTCATGTATCTCCAGGGCACGGTACATGGATATTATGTCCTAATGATTATTACACTTTATGAAACATTTCGTGTTGAATTTCCTGTAGAAAATGCATGACTAGAGGGCCATGGACCGTTTTAATTTCTGATCCAGCAGAGTTCTCATGACACCCGGGTTGGCATCAGTGGGTTTTAACGAAACTTTCTTCATATTGACTTCACTCCTGCCGAATAATAATGTGCAATTTCGTATGGGGAGATCATGTTGTGCTAGCTGATTTCATGTTGCTGTTAATGGCACTGTGGGGCTGATCCTACTTGGAGCAACATGCTATAACCTGCCTGATTACTTAACCGCATGCTGGGATGACATGGAGAGGAAATTGAGATAGAAAGTTTATGGATGTGACTCCTGCCCTGCACAACTGCTCCTTCTGGAACTACTTTCTCTCAGTGCTTAACTCAGCTTTAATAACGCTCAAAACATATGTAATTTTCCCCACTGGGCTGTAATGTGTTCTGCAGATTTGGACCAATAAACCATACTTTGAAATCTTTGATATAGTTCATTAGGGCTGGGAATTTAACACGTTAATTAGATTAATTAATCACAGGAAATAATAATGTGTTAATATTTTTTACGCAATTAATGCTTTAAGCCCTGCCACTAGTTGGCAGACCAAGAATACATCACACTCCCAAATGCGCATTTGGAAGAAAAAAACTGCAAAATGGTGAATAAAAAACTTGTCCCGTGTCTTATGAGTGTTTTTTGCTGATTCTGACTCTGAAGGAGAATATTTGCCTTTTGGAAATGACACTCTGGAGCGCAGCTGCGCCGTAGCATTAATAGCTTTAGCATTAGCAGCTTTAGCATTAGCTCTCTCCAGACCTCCAGAGGGGCGGAGTCTCAGCACTTTGGCCCTATTGTGTGTGAGAGAGCCGGTAGGATGGGCAGCAGGATGACCTGGGTCTGAATAGGAAAGGAAATAGCGATGGTGGCTGGGTTTATTTGAGAAACGAGGAAGTGTATCAAAACTTACAACTGTAATAAACTGGAACGTAATTCATAGGTTTGGTTCAGTCAGTGATTAAAATGTCCTGACCATTTTAGCCTAAGTTATAGGCTTGTACTCAATAGTAAATTGTAAGAATAAAAAACTGCTTCTTGTAACGTCTGTATGTATATGTGATTACATGTGTTTAATTAGATTAATTAATTGGCACAAAAAAATTTAGATCAAAAATTGTAATCGCTTGACAGCACTAGTTTATATATTATTGAAAAATGCAACCAGATCATCAACGCTTCTCATTAAATGTCTAGGGTCACATGGGCTTTTTGGTAATTTTCCAAGTGATGTTTGATATTTACCCTTATTTACATTTATGTAATAAGTTTATAAAACTATCACCTGTTCAATTTGGTCCTCTCTCTGGAAATTTCTCAAGGGTACTCAGTGACTATGTCTCTCTAAATTTGATTTTCAATTTTCATTTATTTTTGCCTTTGTTCTCAAGCATTCATAGGCATTGGAATGTATAACAATTTGTTGTATGTTGTCGAGATACCTGTACCACTACTGTAGTTTAAAAAACTAAAAAAAAAAAACTAAAAAAAAACTATCACCTGTTCATTTTATCCTCCTTTCCTGCTCTGTCACTCTTCAATTAATTAACAGTTCTGTTTAACTTACAGGTTTTTTTTTTTTAAATGGGAATATTCGTATAAATGTTTGAAACCTTTAGAGTAATATGAGTAGGTTTTCCCTTTTTGAAAATTTCCATTTATATATAAGTTGGCATTAAACTTTACAACAAAAACGATTTGGTAATACTTATATTTTGTTTTGCAACATTCATTCATAGTTATCAGTGTCTTTGCTGGGAGAGTGAGTGTTACACAAATTTGAAATCTTTTATAAGGGAATCTGTTTTTATTTGCTATCCCGTGCTCTGCCTCACTCTAAAAGAAGCCTGGACTGAAATGTTTATCACATCACTGAATTGACAAATATATATATATATTTTTATAACAGCACATTAACAATATGGTTTGCGTTGCTCCTCTGGCTACTGGTAAAACAGAAAGCATTTTAAGATGCTTTTTTTTGTTCTTACAGAATTATAGGGATCCACACCACAATATATCACTGACTTTCTAAAGCACTATTCCACCCCTGTGATGTTAAGATCATCTGATAAATTACACCTGTCTCCTCCGCAGCCTTGGTTAAAGGGTAACAGAAATCTCGCCTTTTCTGTGGCTGCTCCCAAATTGTTTCCCACTTTTCGTTCGGTCTTCCTCTAATATTGGCATTTCTAAATTGTAGTTAAAGACCCATTTGTTCTCTCTGGAATATGGTCAGTTTGAGTTCTATGGGTTCATCTTCTGTGTGATATATCTTTGTCGTAGTGTTTTTTGTGGGCTGCATTTTTTATTATCATTGTACTTATTGTACATGTTTTTATGTTTTTATACTATTCTGTCACATACTCTTGTTTGTTCTAGTGCACATCTTGTGGAAAGCCTTTTCAGCAAAGTAAAATGTAAAAAAAATGTTTAAAAATACAAAATAAAATTGTTACTTAATATATTTTGATCCTTTGAAGGTTTGAGTTCTTAGAACTGCAAATACAGGTATGTTCATCTCAGGTTGATGGCCGTGGTCCGGAGTGTTGATTTGTTTTATGTCCATCTCGGGTCGACAAATGTTTAGGCAGTTCAAAATCCTGGACAGTTTTATAATTCCACCTGGACGCCAGTCACAGGTCTCAAAAAGAGAACATGTGCTTGATTCATCTCATCTTTGAGTCAGCTTGGCAGATTTTCAGTTTCCTTATTTAAGATCCTCGCTGGCAAGTGATCACAGTTGGCTCTCTTGTTTCCCCACATTCTCTGTCCTTCGGAGGCAGGTGGCGGGGCTACTCACAGAACATTGAGATCCAGCATGCTGGGAAGTCTGTCATGGCTGTAGGTCTACCCTGAGGCTCTGTATTTCATTCCCGCTCTCCTGTCGGCCCACAGTCCTCAGTCTTAGAGTGCAGGTACATCCTTGAGAGAAATGTATATGTTTAAAAAAGACTGAAATGAAGAACCGGAAAACCTCCACTTTCCATAAAATCTGTCTCAACCATTGTTGTATGTATGGTTGCACCTTTTAATATTTGAGTGCTGAGGGCATCTGTCGGTGTGATCCAACTGTGTTGTCCAGGCTTACCTTCAAGCAGGTCATCAGGTGATTATAAAAGAGCAGTAAAAGAATCATTCATATTTCCATCAACCTGAAGGTTATTTCTTACCTTCAGTCTATTTATCAGATGTTGCAGCAACTTGATTAGACCGAATTCGTTTCTTTACCTGATTTTGATTAAAACTTTATTAACCCTAACCAAGAAGGCCAGATGTGTGGGTGGTATTCTGTTGGAAAGCATTAATGTGTGTAAAGCCTGGACCTGTATCTAGCTATTACAGCTGATGTTTTTGTTAGAGAAAATTTTCCAGTGACAAATTTTTCATGGTCGAGAAAGTTCCATGCAAACCCATATGCCCAAACATAAATTAATCAAGCATTCCATTCAATGAAGATAATTTTGAGCTCTTATCAACAGTATGTTGTGCTTGCCTGCAGGTCTGTAATAGATTAACAGACCTTTGGCTTTGTTGTCCAGTACCAGACTTTTCCCCTCTGCTGACTGAGGGCTGGTGACATTACATCATATTCATTTGACAGATGCTTTCATTCAAACCAATTTACAATTCAAGAAAACACTCACATTTCATGGCAGTGTGAGAAATGGAAACGAGTTTTAAGAGTTAATTATTCAGGTGGGGAGTAGTGAAGATAGGCAGTGCATCAGGACAGGAGATGCTATCTGAATAGACACATATCTTCAGTAGGTTTCTTAAAGAAAGAGAGACTAAATACATATGTCTAAATAAGTCTAAATCTAAATACATTGTGACTGCAATGAAATTACTGTTATAAGTATAGCTATATGAACACTAAACAGAGTTTGGATAATCATACAGTACATCATTAATAGTCCATCTTAATGAAATAATGGATGAGAGCCTAAATTAGCTTACATTAACCCTAAAATAAAACTTTACATGGTTACTTTCACATGAAATGTCATGCCACAGTCCATTAATTGGATACTGTTGAAGGGGGGAATAAAACACTATGTATAGGTTAGCAGTTTTTTCTGTATTTTTGGTTGCATGTTTACATTTCAAAATGAATTAATTAGACAGTGCATCAAAAGAGTATTTACGTTTTTGACATTTGGCAGGTGTCCTTATCCAGACTGAACTACACAGGTGCTTGGCAGTCTAAAAAGAGGACCTGTTCCTTACACTAGCAAACCCAGGATGAATTTAAGAGCTGCTAAGACATGTAAGTTCTAACAAAGTTGAATAAAAGACATAAAATACTTCTTTTGTACCACGAACTTTGTAAAGAGTAAAGTTTTGGGCAGTAATGTATTGTTATTATGCCATTATTGTTCATCACCGAAGAGATGGGTCTTCAGTCATTATTGAAGAGATGTGAGAAATACTGTAATCACCTAATCCTAGATTTTGTTATTTTGATGTGGAAGTGATGATGTATTCTCCAAAGTGTAGAACTTCATTCAGACATGAAGAAAATAATAATTGGAAATGGAAATAAAAATGTTTCATTTCACAAAAATAGATACATTTACATCTCACACAGGAGACTTTAATGAGATTGACTGTTAAAATGTAGAATGAACCATTTCTTACGGCTTACAGTAAACAATATTCACAGAAATAACATGGGTTAGCAAAAAATGAACTTGGTAATAGCCTTTTAATGACTAGGTCCTAACTTGTGCACAGTCATGTTGCATATAGTACATCCTGATTGGGCAGCTTCTTAAGCTCAGAAGGTCTGCAACAAAAGCTATTGATCGGTCTCTGTTAGTTCCATTGTTTGTCTGGGGCATTCTGTCAGTTATGGACAAAAGGTTTCATGCCTCAGCCATTCTGTTAACACCCCTTTCTCCTCATTTACCATTTGGAAACATGTTACTGTAACCCTGTGCAAAGTACTGGTGCTGATCATTTAGGAGCATTTAATATATAGCAGAATTTTTTTTTCCATATACCATGTTTCAAAATGGAATGAGGCGCCTGCAGATGGGAACCACTCCTGTGCCTCCAGGCCTGCAATTTTTACCATGAACACTTAGTATTCAACACTAGTGTGGAGAAATGCAAATTATTTATGCGCTCTAAAGTGGCATTATATGTAGTCAGAATGTAAAAAGACAGACCTCCAGTTGCCACTGAAATGTAGTTTGGCCTGTGCATGCATTTGAAGCCTGGTTGAGCCAATGCTTTATATTCATAACCTTGATATAAGGCATCTAATTTAAAAGGAGATTATAATGACTCAAAATATTCTGTTTCCTAATGCTAGAAATAGAAGGTGTTTTGTTTTCCCGACCAGACGGTGTGCATATCTCTCGCGTGTGGATGCCGGTTTTAATTGAGCTTTATAATGGGATTTAGATTTGGAAATTGTTTTCCAAAAAAATGCACTTGATCAGTTTTATCAGTTCTTCAGTGAGTTCTTCAACTTGCAAAATAGCATTTTGCTATTTGTCTTGCATATTTACTAATCAGCCAAAACATTTAAACTACTGACAGGAGAAGAGACTGACATTGATCATCTTATTGCAGTGGCACCTGTCAAGGAAAAATATATATTAGGCAGCAAGAGAACCATCTGTTCTTGGAGTTAATGTGTTGGAAGGAAGAAAAGTGGGCAAGTGTAAACATCTGAGCAAATTTGACAAGTAACAAATTGTGATGGCTAGATGACTCGGTCATAACAGCATATTTTGTTTTCCTGTGTTCCTGGCTAGCACCTGCCAGAAGTGGTCCAAGGTTAAAACTGTCTGTGATAGAAATGAGACCTAGGAGCTACCCCCCACCACCACCCACCCCCCTTTTCCTCCCTTGGACAGTGCAGATTCATCTCCCCACCCCCGGGCATTAAAAATGCTATTTGCTCTCTGTGCGTGGAGGTTGCCTTAGGATAAAGCAAGTAGGCGGGGGCAGTGTAATGCTCTGAACAATGTTCTGCTGGGAAACCTTGAGTGTTGGCATTTATCTGGATGCTACATTTACACAGACTACCTATCTAAACATTGTTGCACCCCTTCATGATGGCGGTGTTTCCTAAGCACAGTGGTCTCTTTCAGCAAGAAAAATGTTCCAAGCACTCAGCAAAAATTCTGTAATAGTTTGAGAAACATCACAAAGATATTAAGGTCTTTACTTGGCCTCCAAATACTCCAGATTTCAAGTAAACTGTCTATGGGATGCACCGAAAAAACTAAAGTGTTTCAAGAATGTTACATTTAAAGGACTTATACCATCACACTTCCAGAGGATTTTTTGGAGTCTATGCCTTGATGGATCACTGATGGGTTAATCAATGCTGAAGTGTGTAAGGTCTCATAAGGTCCCACCTCAGTGTAGAAAAATGTGATTGTGTTCGGCTGTTTGTCACAGCCTAAATTTGAAGTGCATTTAATAATTCCATGAACAGTGTTCTTTGTTGTTTTGCAAAGCTATGTTTTCTTTCATTCATTCATTTAAGTATGTATTCTATGCATGTTTTTTTTGTTTTGTTTTTTTCAGTTGGGCTGGGTGATGCCACAAAGTGTTCTGAATATGTTGTTGATATAATAATACTGCACTGGAGAGCAACTTAAGAATTAGGAACTAGGAATTAAGCATTTGATGCACTTCAAAATGCAAGACACTGAATAAACATTGACATTTTATTCTTAATTTTTGATAGTATTGTTTAAATATTGCATCGCAACTTTTCTCAATTTTAAACTAAGTTCTATTAAAATGTTGACACAATGTTAATGACACTGTAAAAAAAGCAGTCCTGGTTCACCTCAAATGTTAGGTTTAATAAATGTCTGATTAATAGAATGATAATCTGTTTGCCACATTTTACTTATTTGAAGCTCAATTAAGTTGAAAAGTCTTAAATCTTAAAATTGACATATGGATACATGCTGACTCCTTGCAAAGGGCTTACCATGCACATATCTTTAACTGTTGAAAGATATTGACAAGATATTGACAATAGACTTTTTAAATATTAAAAATGAGCACTTTTAAATGTATGCGCACGATCTAAATGCAATTAACTCAAACCCATAAAGTGAAAGTAAACATATGTGACCAGCACAGAATTATTTCTCTGCATTTAACCAATTCAGCACATGAAGCAGTGGGCAGTTTGTGGGGATGTTTTCTTGCTCAGGGTAACTCAGAGGTGCTTAGCAGTTTTGGGAATCGAACCCAAGACTTCCTAATAGCAGGGCGAACGCCCTCAACGCTAGGCTGCTAACTGCCCTCCGGCTGATTATAAATCACTGCAGTATTAGGACATTTTCCATATTATCATTTTGTTTCACTATGGAGAATAACAACTGCTATAAATAAATATATAGATTGTAATGAATGGTAGAGCTTCATAACAAAATCCTATAAATATATTATCATAACAAAAAAGCAATAAAATTTAATTTGATATGATTTACTGCTTTGCAATGGTTTATTATAAGCCTATTTTTTTCTTCTCCAAGTACATACACTCTAGGTAAACCTGATTTTCTTGTGTTAGTGCTGGTTTTTGTGTGGTGCCTGCTGGGTAACCTTGTTCTAAAAGGTGAAGAGTCAGAGGTGGAGGCTGATATGGTTTGATGCTTTACTGTATGTTAGGAATCATCAGCGCTCCACTAAAACCTCCTCAGTAATCCAGGTCAAATAAAATGAAGTTGCTTTACTTCATCACTGTGGCCCATAAACCTTTCTCTTTTTTAAAAGGTGACTATTTGAATCCATTGTCTATTGGACACATTTAAGTTTAACCGTGTGATTTATCTGGTACGTAATCAGGACCAGGAGCATAAATAATTGTATTATGTGCGATACACTCAAAGACACACTCGGGACACACCGCAGACACACGTCTACCCTCGCGCACACTCCGTGCCACTTCCCAGCATGATCGTTTATTAGAAGAGTGCACTCACTTGATTAAAAAATGATTTAGTTGGGTGTCTCTATTCTGAAGACACTTGGCCTGCTTCATTATTTTTTATAGGGCTTTTCTAAGAGGACAGATACACATGGGCCACTTGAATGGTGGGGCAAGATGGTGCAGTGGGGGAAGAGGTCCGCATTGACTTAAGATGTCAGGGCTGGTCAGTCAATAACCCTAACCACTTTAAGAGCGCTCATCACTCAGGGCTTATTGCTCGGCAGCATGCTTGCTAATGCTAGGCTGTCTCCATCAGGGATATTGACAAGCTGAGTCAGTCGAATAAGGAGTATGAACTAAGTAGGATATTATCTCGGCCAAAGGAGATTGGGTCCTGTTATAAGGCGCTAGATTTAACTGTCAGGACATAGGCTGGGATGTATGCCCTCCTCCACCTCCTCCTCCCTCCCTCCCTCCCTCCCTCCACTCCATTGCTTTGGCCAGATTTTATCAGCTCTGTGAAGAATGGTGGGATTGGAAAAGTACTCATGGTGGCATTCATCATGCAAGTGGTTCTGCTTCTCCATTTGTTGAGAGCTGCTGCATCATTAGGTGCGCCCCCTACTGTAGAGGAGTGTGTACAGCTGGCAGCGTGATAGAGATCCAATAGAGACAGATTTTCAACATGATAATTTGGAGGTATGGTGTGAAAATGTGTGAAGACAGTCAGATGCGTGTGTGTCAAGTTCATTGCATAAGAGTTGGCAGCCCTGCATTAAACACATGTGAAACACGAATGTACAGAAGGTGGCTACGGTGTAGTGTGTGTGGGACTGAATATAATTGTTAAATGTTTATGGAAAATCTGGTTTCAACATTTTACAGATTTGCAGAGACAAACAACGAGCACCGAGGCTACCCTGTAGGCTACCCTTTCCTATTCAGCTCAATTAACTGTTATTCCTGCTTGGTTTGCCTGCTGCCTAAGGCTTTGCTACCCTTGCAAGTATCAGGAAAAACAGAAAATATGTGTTGATTTTGATGCACATTGCAGATATTCTGTTCCAAAATATGTTCCAGTCAAAATAGTTTCAGTTACCAACAGTTCCACCACTGTATGTGAAATACTTTTCTGGTATTTCCAATATCCAGACTTGAAATTGCAGTCAGAATTGCAGTCAGCGGAGCAATATCTGTATATTACAACCAGGCCCTCTCGTGTATTAGTAAAAGGCATTTTGTATAAACAGCATGTTGCTTGTGTATGCTTTTTATTTTTTGCCTTTCTCATGAGAGAATCAACGCTAATGAATATCTTGCTGTCTGGACTCAGAGCAGGATTATGCTAAAGAGGCTTGAAGAGGGGGCCGGGATCAATAGCCTTTGGTCAACTTATTCTTAATGATCACCACCCGCAATGCACCTCAGCAGGCTGCCTGTCTCAGTGGAGCTCACCCACAGTCTATTCAGTGCTTTCAAAGTTAGCCAAACCAGCACATAAGCCAAACCAGCACATAAACAATAAGTGCTATGGTGCTTGCTCTTTTTGTGTGCTCTGTATACTGAATACTGGGAGAGATCAATGCTCACCCAGTGGTTAGACCACCGTCCAAACTTGGCTTATGGATTTAGCACCGTTAAAGATTTGTTTCTCCATTAAGATCCATATAAATGCTATAGCCATGGAAAGCATAAATTATGAACAAACATTCTTTCAATTCCCAAGAACTCAGATTTGGCACTTTAGAATGTGCCCCTTGAGGTTTTACCACTGCTTTTGGCTTCACTAATAAAATTCTACCAATATAAACACTTTTTGAATTGCTTGAACCAGAATCAGCACTTACGTGGTCTTATCAGATAGGAGAAAATGCATTATTCACTGTCAGATCACAGCTTGTGTTTGTTTGTTTGTTTGTTAGTTTGTTCATGTTTTGAAAACAGTCAATGTGAAGATTATGTGTGAGCCACAAAAGTTTTCTAAAAGCCTTTTTATCTGAAAGGTGGTATTGTATGAAAAAAAACCTAGATCTGAATATTTACATTTACTTTCTGTAGGAAATGAAAGGTGTTCCCTCCATAGTATCTATCCAGTTATCTGAGTTTTAGCATATTTACTGTGAAATGCAATGTTAGTGCTACACTTTGCATTTATCGTTAGGTCAGATTCAAAGTCATTTAAATTATTCATCACTATTCAGGTTTTGAGTTGATTGTTGAATCTGGTGTGTTACAGATGTAAATTATTAAAACCTCTCTGCTCTATATTTAAAATGCACATAGAAACAAAGAACTTTGTAAAGAGTTCATGTTTCAAAAACTTGGAAAATGCTATGATCATATACATATATAGTTGTGAAATGTATATTTTAATGGTGGTATATTAGTACAAGCAGTAGCACGGTTGCCCCACTGCCAGAATGTCCTGAGTTGAATTACTGGCTGAAGGTCTTTTCTTGGGGGAGTTTGCTTGTTCTTCTTGTGGGTTTCCATCAGAGACTCTGGTTTTACTCTGTATGTGTATGCGTGTGTTTGCCCTGTTGTGGATTGGAGACCTGTTTTAGTATTTTCTGTCCCTTTTGTAAGAGTAAAGTGGCCATTTACCACACGTGAACATGCCACAGCACAACACACTTTGTGAATAGTGTAAAATGTTTTATCTGCATTTAACCCATTCACTAAGTGAAGCAATGGACAGCCAGTGTGTGGGGATAGTACAATGTTTCAATTATACCATACTGGTGCCACTGGCAGTCCTGTCACCTGTGCAATAATAATATATGTTCCAGTGCAATAATATATGCTCGCATTCATAATTTTTAAGATTTTTTTTAAGAACAAGGGAGACGTGCAGGATTGTGGCAACTAAAGAGGTATAAAGCTAATGAGTCACACAATGAAGCAGTATGGTTTCATGCCAAGGAAGACTACTATAGATGCTATTTTTGCTCTGAGGATGCTGATGGAGAAGTACAGAGAAGGTCAGAGGGAACTGCATTGTGTCTTTGTTG
>JBBKCR010000101.1:33096356-33108628 GCA_037577295.1 Ladigesia roloffi
AATTATCAGTGATTTCTCCAATCAACTAAGTTTTGTGAGTATTATAACAAGTAACTGACGGTCTATTTGACCAATAGAAAAGCGAAACTACATCACCAGCTCATGTCATGAAGCTGGCAGTGGCCACTGGGGGGCACTGCAAACCTCCAGGACAGGACACAGCTGTAAGAACTTTGCTTCGTGTCTTCACCGCATTAAACACAGCACGTCACTGACAATGCGCCGTTTATTTAAAGGGAGTGAGAGTGTGAACTCTGATTGGTTAATTGCATGTTACGCCCAAGACACACCTATGACTAATTTTCTCATTTAGGAAACCCATCACCCAAAGACGACTGCGCTTCTGACTTCAGGCAATGCGCGACTGACCGTGAAAATCAGGCCCACTATGTGGCAAAATCTGGTGTTTTAAAGATCTGATGAAGTTTATCATTCTACCTGAGAAAGAGACATTGTAAGCTAAGCAAATTCTGAGCCTGCATCAATGTATGACAACTGCTGTACCTTGCTTATAACTGCTTATTAATGATTTATAAACTGTCTACCAATCAGTTAAACCCCCTGATTTTAAATAATGTATAAAGCTAGTCTTATTGTAAAGAAATAACTTTATTTGTTTTGAGAGTGCATCTACTTCCACTTTTCTCAAATCACTTCATAATCAGGGAGGGAGAGTTTTTGGCCAGTTCACTTTAGCGCAGCAGGGCTTTCAGTCTTCTGTTTACTTTAGACAATCAATACTGAACTTTTCAGGTACACTGCAACCGGCTAATGACATGCACCCACAGTATCACCATCAATCATCTCTCACTGAAAGTCCTTTCATTGTTATTTCGACCACCATGCATACTGATGTGCACCCGCTCCAATTATTTAAACACTCGTTTTTTTTGCATGTTCTCCTAACAGCGCATTTATTTCAAAATAAAACAGCATGCTCAATAGTTCTAGTAAAGCAGTGCATCCATAAAACACATCAAAGCACAATAGAACATTAAATTATATGCCCTTATTCTTTTTGCAGTGGGTTTTGTGTTGTCAGCTTCCTTTTAGAAGTTCTGTAGGTGGGTCTCAGCTTGTCTTTGAAGTTCTCAAATATTTTTCCTCTTGGACGAGTAAAGTTTCTATTACTTTTTGAGATCTAAAGGCACAGTCCTTAAAATAACAAACATCAAACAAAAACAGAGGACGTTTCTTCAGTACTTTAGTATAAATATCTGCAGGTGGGCAAGGCTGCATTTAACTAAACTTTCAAATTCATGTCATTTAAGAGTGCAGTTTTAAACCTCTAGTCTTATTCCGAGGCAATTGTTGCTGGTGCTCGGTGGATATGTTCTCAGGGCCTGTCTTTATTTGAGATATGAGATCATTAAAGGCTGTGAATGATTTATGTGCCCTAATGTGCCTTATAATCTCTATTCATCTACCATCAGTATAATAGCATTAGGCCGTCATTCTTCGAGCTGTCTCTCTCCCTGCCTTAAATAATGATTGAAATATGTTAAAGGGAAAAGTGAAAATATCCAGACAAGATGCAATGAGCCTTGTGCATTAAACTTTTTTTTTTCCAAAGTTTTTACTTACACAGTAACTTTTTAAGTCTGCACTAATCAGTAACTTGATTATAACATGCAATACATACAGATTGATTAGGACGATGCAAACGGATTGACAAGTGTTAAAATATGCCGTGCATGTCACTTTCTTTATACTTTCCAGAGGAATGCATCCATAACATTAAGTTTGAAAGGCTTAATCAATATTATTGACTGTGTGCTGGCATGCCATCAGTGGGCCCTTGGTTTTTTAAAACTGCAGGATGGGTTTTGGCTGTGAACTTCAGCTAACCCACACTGAAAGTACTTTTCTGAAAGGCATTACCATATCATTATTTGCTTTATTTATTTATTTATTTTGACTCTTCATCTGGTCCCCCTTTTTTGGATTCACCGTTGTCTCATTAAGAGTCTCATTATTTTTAAACACTGCTCAGTTTAGATCTCTTGTTGTTTCCTGCGCAATCCTGCAATCAGCACTCTCATTATCATAGACCGAATGGAGATTACATGGCTGCTTATACATATGAAATGTGGAATAGGCAAAGGCGAAGGCGGGAGTTGCATAAGTTGTATTTGTTTGTTTGTTGTTTTATCCCCTATTTTTCTAATGTGCGTTTTTTGGGCTTTCAAATTGGGCATCAGGGGTTCAGCTAATCATCTTGAGGCTTGAGTGCGAGCAACAAAAAGAAAATCTGTGGTCGAAAACCACAACCGAAATTCAGTACACAGGGAGCCCAATACCAAAAACAAAGCCATTAAATAAAAACAGATTACATTATTAATGCCCAAAACAATGGAGGATGGTTTATTCCCCTACTATAATTGCATTATAGTTAATGATTCTTTCTTTAGTTATTCTATTATTCTTGCCACTTTGGTTTTGGTTTCATTAAAAAAAAAAGTGATTGCAGTCTTCTCACATTATAACTTTTGTTGTTTTATTGTGTTTTGCATATTCAGCACTTTTGAAGTCATCTTGAACTAATGTAAATACCCTTTATTTATTATATGCTTCACATTGCTGAACTGCTGTTGATCATGTTTTTCCATATTTATTGCAACTCCTTGCTTAATCCTTGCATTTTTTGCACATGTATGATCCCACTAGAATGACAAAAACTTAAGTGTCTTGATTTTTGTAATGTGACAATAATATATGTATTTCTTGCACTTTTGTATTGCTAACAAGAAAAGATACGATAAGATGAGATGAGATAAGAGAGTGTTATTTATCCTGAGGGAAAATAATTTGTCATAAACATGTTCAATTCAGCAAGAGGAATATTGATAAGACTGTGCGTGACAAATACTTTAAAAAGACAGTAGTAATAGTATTGTCTCTGAGGCTATTGAGGGTAATATGTATTCCAAATATATATAGTATATATTAGTATACAATTCTAGCATAATCAGATCTTCAGCTGTTATCTTAAGTTTTATTAAAGAGTTATTTACACCAAATTACTTGTATAGAAGAATAATCTGCTTTTAACCTGCCAAGCATGTCCTGTACATGACAAAAATAGATAATTAGCGCATCCTCTAGGTTGTTGTGTTCTGATTGTGTTGTTTATTATTTGATACACTTTTCCATGCATGCATAATAGTAGAGAAAATAATAAGTGTGAAAAAAGGTCGCCCATGTGCATTTTATATTTTTGAAAGTGTCCATTCAAGCCTAAATGATCCATGCAAAAAGAACACTACATACATACCAAATAGCAATAGCCACTGCCATAATGTCATGAGCATCTTAGCGTGAAATTAGATCTCTCTAAATCTATAAGCCAACTTTTTTATTGAATTCCATAAGCTGAGCCCTACCTTACGTTTCAAGAGGTGATGTGGACGTACTGAAAGTGAAACTAACTATGATTATACAGTAAATATCAAATCAAATATTTAACAGCACCTAAAACTACTTGATGGTTTTTGCCTACATGAAGCATCTAATATCACAGCTGTGCTTGTGCACATGTTATTGGTTTGTGTGTGTGTCCTTTTTTATCTTTGTGTGTTTTGTATTTTCACCTCATTTCTTCTGTCCACCCTTGCCATCTGGTGTGATGTAATCATTTGAATAGGGCATGAAATATTCTCATAATGCTTTCTGCCTCGGTCACTGCCTGGAATATCTGAAATGTGTTTTCTGCATGTGAATCTACAGTCAGACACATGTTAGACACATGTGGGCACATTGAAATAACATGTGTAGTTAAGTCTAGCAATGTTTAGATTAATCTGTGTAGGATTACACCATCCACCTATATTCATTTTCTGATGGATATGTAGCAGCTCTATATTATCCTCCACTGCAGTATATTATCCTTCACTTTGGTTTTGGTTTAGAATTGGAAAACTGTGGCATTTGCATGCCAAAGAGGTCTTTCCTTTTTATCTTCTACTGTTTTGCAGTTTTTGCACATCGAGCACATTTCATGTGGTCTCAGATCTGTATAAATGTGTATAAATTCTGTCAATACACATATCATAGCGACAAACTGTCACAAGCCTGTCATGGAAAGTCACTCTATCTTGTATAAATATGTATATCTTGATATTTGACAATGACAGACTGAAGAGGTTTGGGCTATTTAAGAAACCTGCCCTTTGTTTATTGACTGCCAGTTATTATATATTCTTTTGTATTGCATAATTGGATACAGTGTTAATTACTGTTCAAGGAACACTAAACAGTATAATTACATATATGCAACACAATGTACATTTTTCATTAGCATTGTCTCATAAATTATGTCCAACTTTTTGTGCATTCATTAACAATGGTTAACCCTCAACCTCTAATGTATCATATTTATAGCAATAGCACTAAAATTCACTACATTTGGTCTAAATGGTGTTGTTGTGAATTCTCTGCCTATGAATTATCTTTGACTCATCCTTAACCTTTGATCCCTCGATCAATTCCTATTTCCACCTTTTGTATCTTAATGCACCTACGGGTTGAATCAGCACAAAAGGTCCTGAAAAGATGATATTTGCTCTTGTTTGCTTTTTGCTTTGCTTTTTTAAAAGTCATTAACAATTCCAGCAACTCTGTTCTGTAGACTTCGCCTTCTTCCTGCTACAAAGGCATTGAGAATGTAACTCAGACAACAACTTAATTAATTATTGAAACGCATTTGCTTTTCTGTGCCTTTTGGTTCCATTCTCCCAGAATTAGCCAGAGTGAATTATTCTTTGTTGCCTCTCCAGATGCACCTCCTCGTTTTGTGTGTACACTGCTCTGCGGAGTAGAAAATGAATTCTAAATAGCCCTTCAGAGAAAATAAGAGTCAAACGCCTTCAGAGTCAATCAGGTGTCAGACTGTAGATAAGACAGAGCTGCAAACTCTCCAAGGTGTACCATTCATCGGAATACACTCCGCCCCCTCTGTCTCTTAGAAAATGCATTTAGTAGCCGGGGGAACACACGGAAAATGAATAATCCAGCCTAATCAAAGCTTTTGTTGTCTGCAAACACAGAGGTAAAATGCACGAAAACAAACCCGGAATAATGGAAAACTCTCTGTGGTTGGTGAGTTATCAGGGATGTGTGTGTGTGTGTGTGTGTGTGTGTTGGGAAGTGGTACATCCTGCTCCTTTGTTTGCTTTAGTAAGTGTACTCAAGTGTCTCTCAAAATAATAGTCAATCCAGGTTTCCTACATTTAATCAAGCACACTAATGATTCTGTAATTTGAAGATGTGTGCAATCAGGATATCTGCATACAAATGGATTATGCTTCCCACTTGCATGCTTGTTAGCTTACTATTGCTATAGTAAACAATATATCCCCCAGATAAGATTGCATCCCTGACAGGTACTTCAGAATAACAGCATTACCAGTACTACCAAATTTTCAAAAAGTCCTGAAGGAAGCATTGGAGGAACCTTTCTTTGTGTGTGTGTGTGTGTGTGTGTGTGTGTGTGTGTATGTGTGTGTGTGTGTGCGTGTGTGTCTATGTATATATATCAACCCATGCCATCATGAGGAGTATATGCCAAATCCACACACGCACACAAGGCCTGGACCCAGATTCAAACTCTGAAGGTGTGAGGTAACAGCACGTCCTACTGTCCCACATTGACATGAATGAAGATATGAAATACGAAAGTTATTAAAACACTGCCAAATATATGAATTTCGAAACCAATCAAGTTCTAAAATATCAATTCCTACATTGTAGACTTTATAGTGAATTAGGATCAGCAGCTAAAAGTAATTAATACACAGCTCAGCGAGACATGACTAAACATGTCTTGGGACCTTAAAGAATTTTTAATAATGAGCATGAAAAACATCTTAAATTACAATCAGTTTAAAAGAGAAATGCATATTAAAGTGCATTGTTTTGTCATATTCATTTCAATGCTTTTCAAAGAAATCTTCAGTCTGTGTTTAAAGAAGATAGTGGACTCAGCTGTGCCCGCTTGGACAGATAATATTTTTTTGTTTGTTTGTTTTTAGAGCTTGCCTACTGCAGAGTGCCCAACTGCCATCGGCACCATGGCTGACTCAGTTAGAAGCTTGTTTTCCTGAGCACTCTTCGCTGCTATTGTGAACAGATCCCTCCACAGGGAGGCAGAGATGATGGCCACACTTCAGGCCTCCAGTCAGCGTGCTTCAGTGCAGCAGCACTTGTTGGGCGAACCCTCCATAACTCTTCATAAGAAGCATCTTGTTAGTGGTATTGTCAGTTTTCCAACAGTATGTAACAGGAAAGCAGAATATTTTGCATTGGAAAGTAGAAAACTTTCCAAGTTTGCACTTAATACATTTTACTCTATGCAGATTTTTCTCCGTAATTTTTTTTTTTCCTCAGGACTCTATGTTAAGGGAAAGCCTTTTTTTCCTTTATTGCCCCACTTACATGATATTCAAATAATCACATAGCCTAAGGCTGGATGTTCCCATGCATCTATTTTTTTTTTCATGAGCGTGGGCCTCATGGACCTTTTGTGCTAAATTCTGGCACCATGAGTGCGATACTGTCAAAAGAAAACTGCTTTAAGGTAAAAGGTTCAGAGCAGAGAAGAAGGAGTAATACAAAAGCAGTGTTAAATCTAAAAATTCCTGAATGTACTATTTGAACCCAATTCCAGCTTGATGCACGGACCAGAAATGATGTCCGAATCTGCCGAACCCCACATGAGCAGCCAGGTCCCATTAGGAATTAACAAATATGTCTCTAAGATTTTGTCCTAATTTTTAGGGATACTATTGCCTGTTCCCAAAAATAACCATTAGAGGAAACATTCATATGTTACCTACTTTTCCTGTCATTCCATCATATGCACAAAGCATCAGATTTGGTCACTGGAGGCTCCGTGGTTCTGAGTAGGCATGGATGTGAAACTTTTTTTTCCCAACATTGTATAAAAGTGTAAACACAAACTCAAAGATGAGCATGAACTAAAGCTCTTCAGTAGGATAAAGGGAACGGCTGTGACAGAAAACTTCAGACAACACTGAAAATCTCCATGACAACAGAAGGGGAGGAGAGAAAAGGATAAGCAATGGGATCAGAGGAGATATAGAGGTGAAATGTGTTTGATGTTCTAGCAGTGCGTGTGCGTGTGTGTGTGTGTGTGTGTGTGTGTGTAAGGGAGACGGTTGTCTACCTTAAAAATGAGTGTCCCGGGTATGAACTTAGGAGATGAACAGCTTTGCAAAATAAAAAATAATGAAAAAAGAAGTGTACATCATCATTTAATTACATTTATATAAGAGGGTCGTGACCATGTTTCTAAAGAAATGCAGTGTGATTTTCAAATGATATAACATACAGTTTAATGCAACTAATTAACTGTGTACTCAGCAATTAAAGCAAGTGCTCCTAAAGCTCAATCCGATTTTCATCAAAGTCACAAAATTCAATCATGTTGAATATAAAATATTCAGAACACTCACGTTATCTAATGAAAAGTGATTGAATAACATGTTTGCAAACCTGTGATAATCATCAGTGTTACTAGTATTCCTAGGAGAGTGTGTCCTCCAAAGAGGAGTTTAAGAGTTTTAGGACTCCTGAAAAAAGTGACAAAACCTCTTAAGGCAGCAGCTGCTTGTATATATACTGTGAAAAAATAACCACTGAGCAAAAGTGGTGATCACAGGGGGGCTATCACAGAGGAAACTGCTCTCCAAAAACATTGCTTCCCATTTTGTGTGCACCAGAACCTCATCCCGAGCAGAAGACATTATACAGTGTGTAACGTTTTGGAGGCAGCTTAGATGTCCTGGAACCTACATGGCTTTTACTCACTGAAGAATCAATGTATTTCCGATTGCATAACCATGTACAGCAGTACATCAGGGATCTTAAATACAAATGAAACTTGATACTGAATATCACAGTTGTCTAAGACACTGGAGTGAACCTACAGCAATAATTTCTTTCTATGGCTGAAACTTCAGTTGTATGAGGCACTCAGATAGTTAGAAAGTACAGGATGGATCTGCAGCAAAATTCTAAGGTGGTTGCCAAGGTACTTCTCTGTCATGAAATATAAATATAACTGGTTTGTTAAACAGGTCTGTCTTTTTTTTCTAGTCACACATTTGGAGAAATTTAAGATGTTTAGATAATGCAGGTGTATAAACATTCTCATGACTGCAGAAAGTACTGAGAGTCCCTTCAGATGTATTTGCAAACAATATATTGCAGTGGTGTTATCTGATGTCTTTGGCTTGTACCTCATCATTTTCCTTTGCCTTGACCTTCTGAAAGACGTAGCTTTATGTCTTGCTGTGCTGAAACAGTTTGTGCTGCATGAGATTCAGTATAAGTTTATGCACAGTGAGTTCAGCTGTTTCTGACTATAATGTGTTTGGTACATGGAATGTTACTTATGATGCTTTTACACTGGCACAAGGAAGCACGTTGTATCAAAATCAATTGTAGTTACGTAACATATAAAGCGACCCAAACCAAACATGTGCTGCTTGATGGCAGAGCTGAAAGTGGGTCGCAGCTGAATGCATTACTGCTTTCTGCTGGTTAAAAAGTTGCCATCACAACGTGGAAAGAAGACATGTTCCTAAAAACAATAGAAACACAAACTAACCTCCATCTGCTGAAGACCAATTTCAGTGGGAGTTTTCTTTGGTGAAAATAAATGTATCTTTAACACTATGAGTAAAGTGAAGGTATACCAGGACATCACTAACAAGTTAACTGGATTAGGTATTTGTTGCACAGGTAAAGAATGCTGAGATAAAATTGAAAAAAAAAAAAAAAAAAAACATGATCAAGTCTATAAATACAGAGAGCCTCAAAGACTGCTGTAAATGTAAATATCCATTGTTTATACACCTTGTAATTGCACTACTCAGTACATACCCAACGTAAATGTACATATCCATTGGACATACACATTGTAAATTGCTAATTATACATTTTTACAGATCTGTTGCATATTTAATGATATATTTCACATAACCAACCTGTAAAATTATAATCCCACTTGCTCGTCTACTTGCCATTTCTGATTATGATAAAACAAACTTTACATTATGTTTACATTACTGTACATCAATCTATAAGTTATATCCTGTTTCCTGTTTCTACTTTTAACTTTTTTGTCGTTGTTTTTTTTTTGTTTTTGTTTTTTCGTTCCTTGCTATGTAAAGTGTCCTTGGGTTTGTGAAAGGGGCTATATACATGTATCTTATTATCATTATTAATATTATTATTATTATTAGTAGTAGTAGTAGTAGTATTAGTATTAGTATTAGTATTAGTATTAGTATTATTAATTAATTAATTAATTTATTTTTATTATTATTATTTTTTTTTTTATTATTATTATTATTTCTGTTGTTTTATTGTCATCTATCTCATTTGTTTGTTTTTTATGAACATATTTTACCAATCAACATTTAATTTAGATGTCTGAAAAAGTTTTGGCTGCTATGATATGTAGTGCATTAGCTTGAATATAATATATGAAAATATGTCATTAGTCTGAATGAGCTATTTGTTACGGTTCTGTAAAGGCTGCTGTACCTCACACCAGCTGCAGCAGAGGAACATACTTGTGGTTCAACTATTGAGGCTTCAGTGTTCACTTGTTTTTCGTAAGGTAATTCAGAAATAGACAGGTTGGAGAGGTTGAAGAATGTTAATTACTTCTGATTACAGCAGAATAAAGTTCTTTTGTAAGATAAAGAAAAAACAATTTATGATATTTATCTTAAAAATGCTTTTGAAATATGTTTAGTCTAATTTCCATCACCTTTGGTCCACTGGTAATGAGAATGTAAAGAGCAGCTGGCGTTTTCAGATGGTGTTTTCTAATTATGGCATCTGGACGCTTTTGTTGTTGATCTTTCGCAAGTTTTTAGAATGTTAGGAATAAGAACGCTGCTTGCTCCTGCTTTATAAAGTTGAAGGTCAGTGAAGAAGAAGTGCTTGGCGGCGTGGGGGTGTGAGGGAGCAGAGAGAGCTGTCTGCCGCTTGCTTGAGGCAGATAGTGGCGGTGCTGCATGAGGAAGAGGCCTCCATTGTGGATGAGAAGCCTATTGACCAGACATGTAAAAGAAAGCTGCAAATGTTCATTTAGCTGGCTGGCCGGCTCCTGGGAGGCCATTGATCGGCGCAGAGTGAGACTGTAATCTGCGTGATTGTGGCATCGCGGGTGGTTTCGACAGTGCGGCAAAGCTCCATTTTATCACAGGTGGTGAGGGCCATTAGGAAGGTGCTGGGGGTCTCTGGGGTGGGGGAAGAGGAGGAGATTGGGGAGGATTGCGCGTCTTAAAACGAGCCGAGGGTGAGTTGTTAAGTCATTGATTACTCGCCCACTGAGATTACAGAGACGGAATGGCAATGTGGAGATAACATGACGAAGTGAACTGCTGCTTCTCTTTCCCTCTCTCGCTTTTTCTTTTCCCTTTTGCTCTCTCTCTCTCTCTCTCTCTCTCTCTCTCTCTCTCTCTCTCTCCCTCTCTCCCTCCCTCCCTCCCTCCCTCTGACTGCACTCTCCTGGCAGATGTAATTGTCTCGTTTGGTGAACGCCGCAGAGGCGACAGGAGCCAAGTTGAAATGGTAGTATTACAATTTTGAAGTTTAACCAAACAAATTGCATTAATGCAGCCGGCCCTAATGGTATGGATGCAAGGCACCGGGCTTGTTTTAGTCATAAAATGCACTCAGCAGGGAGTCCCCAGGGCTCCTGGCCATTTACACTCCTAATGACTTATCAGGCACCAAAGAGCAGTGGCTCTAATTGCTTTGGCTTTTTCACTTGAGCTGTCCAAGCTGAGGGCATTAGCAGGGAGGACGAGGAGAAGGAAAGCGAGACATGTGGTAGACGGAGAACCAGGTTGGTCCTTTTATAAGCAGGCCAATCCCAAAATGCCTCTGTCACTGCCTGAACCCTCTGTGGAGGGAGTTGGCGGACGCTTGCTCTGAGATTGCACCAACTCTTGCAGATCTGAGGGCCAAGGTTGCATCTACACCAGACCTGTTTCTAAATAGCCTGGCCACTTTTAAAATGTCTCGGGCTGGACAGAACTAAAAGTGGCCTGCTCAGAGTTGCAGTACACAAGACACACGGCTAGAATGCTGAGAGGTTGATGGTTGCAATTCCTTGCAAAACCCCAAACTCAAGTTGCTTACATATTTGGTTAATACTTACTCCCAAATAATTCATAATAATGACCCAGTAATAAGCCTTAAGACTAATAACTGGATGATGCAGCTGTTCCAGTAACACAATTTGTTAATCATGGTCAACAGCTCAAAGGGGGAACAAAGTGGAATGACTCCTGTTTTATTATACTCAAAGAAAAATGAACAGGGGATACAAAGTATGTCAGTATTCACTGATTATGTTATAATATGACATAACAACAAGAAAAAATTGGCATGTGCAAATGTTACTTTTTGTAAGATCTTTTTTGCTTCAATATATATTAATTTTTTTCTTTTTAAAAGGATGTGACCCATTCAGTCTTTCGGTGCTTACACTAACAGCCATTGGTTAATCTAAAAAGGTAAAGAGAACAATATCTGACAAAGAAATTGAAGACTCTTATCTGGCAACAAAAAATTATTTCAGCTATAGGTGGTCTTAGTAAAGGAATTTTTATATAAGATTTTCCCAAGTAGGTTAATATTAACAAATAAAAAAGAAATGTGCATTAGATAATGTAAAATTACATTTGATCCATTCAAAGGTGGTGTGAAGTTATTTTCCTTTAGAAAATATGGCAGAGGGATGCACAGACTTTTACGTACAGATGTATATTGCAGTTTTCAAAGCACAGCATATTGTTATTATGGACACTTTGACATACAATCATTGCATTTTAGTCCAACAGGTTGCAGAGATAGTTTTAGATGTTCAGAGTAGCTCTGGTTTCCACAATGCTGTCATACTGTCATCCGATGCTTTTTTTTTAAGTTTGAACAGCTGTTTTAGTCTAATCATAAACACAGCGCACAGTAAAGGCTGCAGAGTTCTCTCTGTTTTTCTGTTTGATACGTAAGCTATGTGGTGTAGAAACCAAAGACATGACACCCATCAGGATGCTATTTGCCAAAATGCATAATTGCAGAAATTTCTGATATAAATGTGTATGTTCTATGCTTGATGGGCATCATGGCTTTGATTTCTATATCACACAGCTCCTGGTGAAGGCTGCAACGTGTGATGAGTGAACTGTGTGGTTTGTTGGTTTGTGAACCTAAGGCATGCTCCCCATTAT
>JBBKCR010000101.1:33108728-33119233 GCA_037577295.1 Ladigesia roloffi
TATGTAAAGTGTCCTTGGGTTTGTGAAAGGGGCTATATACATGTATCTTATTATCATTATTAATATTATTATTATTAGTAGTAGTAGTAGTAGTAGTATTAGTATTAGTATTAGTATTATTATTATTATGCTCAAACTTCTACATTTATATATTTATTCTGTAACTACTTATTGCACTTCTGGTTAGACCTAAACTGCATTCGGTTGCCTTGTACTTGTACATGGGTAATGACAATAAAGTTGAATCTAATCTAATCGAATCTAATCGAATCTAATCGATAGGAAAAGTGTCTGACAAACACTTTCTGCTGGTTTGACTCTCGGGATGCGGTTTTGGGAGGATGACCAGAGTTAGGAGACTGAATTGTACGGCTGATGTGTCATTGACACTGGGCTGAGATACACTGGAATATCAAAATATGCTGCAAATTATTTATTTTCCATCTCAGTGCACTTTAGATGCAGCACAGTTTGTGTAGACCTAGATAAAAATGCCATTGGAGAAGTCACTGTGTGCTAGTCACTAATCAGTGTGTTTACTATAGGTTGTCTTGTGACTGTAAAAGGACATGACACGAAAAGCATGTAGGGCCAGTAACTCAGTGAAAGAACGAACATGTAAATAACAGTCTAAGTGTTACATTTCTGTGGCAGTTAAAACAGTCACTATCCAAGGGGGCGAGAGAGGACAAGCCTGAGTGTCTGTTAATGGGATCTGCTGACATTCCTGTTTTCACAACAGCTGAACATGTCAAGAGAAGAAGATACTGAGCCCCTTCTATTGCAATGAAGAGAAGATGATGTATAATATATATGCTTATACGAACAAAGCAATTCTGCAACAGACCCGTCAAAACACCTGACTGCCGGGACAGTGGAAATGGGCGAAAGCTGTCTGATAAAACAGCTTGGTGAGACCTGGCTGTCGCTAGAGTGCCCTTATCTTGCCCTGCATTATGAATTTTCGTATGACATATTGCATAATGAAACCAAGCAGGACACTATGTTTGCAAAGTTTCATTGATTTTTAATACATTTATTAGAAAATCAAGAAAAAAATAGGAACATTTACACAAATATCATATTCTATAAGTATATAATTTAAATATTCCCTACATTATTCAGAAGTAAAGCGTGAGTGATGTTTTCATAAGTTTTGATCTTGAATTTGGGCCACACTGTGCCCACCGAGACTACATGTGCTGCGGGCATGCAGATGAAGCCAGTGATAACTGGTTTGGTTGCCATGGCACTTGACTAACTTCTTGCCTCCTGCTTTCATATTCTTTTTACCCAGGCAGTGCCAGCTTGTGGTAGTCCATCACTAGATACAGCCAAGCTTGTCTTTTCTATTCTTTATTCTACTTCTATTTAATTTAGTCTTTGTCTCTTCCAGATTTAATGTGCTTTCATGGGATCTAACAAAGGATATGTTTTATTGCCATTTCATTTCTTTCCCAAGGTCCAAAACTATAAACTGGCTGCAGTTCATGCCCATGTACAGACAGAAAGAGCATGTGCTCAAGATCTGTATAGTAAAATGAAGAGACTTGATATGGGTGATCAGTACTAGAGTGTTTAGATACACATTATAATATAAGAAACTTTCTTTTTGCAATAAGAGAAGCATTGTACAGGTATATTAATTGATTCACACAGATCAATTCTATTTGTAACTAGAAGAAATTATTTGGTGGGTTAAGGTCAATTCAGGAATGAACTCCAGGAAATGGAGTTTTAGAAAATTTGAATTCAATTCAATTGAATTATCTACAATTAATTATAATTAACTACTTTCTAATTGTTTCCGAGCATTGCATTTCCATATGTATTTTATGTGGCCACATATGCCTTAATAACAGTCATATGCATTAGATATGACACCTGGAGTCAGAAAAGTTTTTTACTAAATAAAGAACACCAAAAGTAGTGTGAGAACTTCAACTGCACTGTTGTGGTGGA
Source organism: Ladigesia roloffi (assembly GCA_037577295.1). Taxonomy (NCBI): domain Eukaryota; kingdom Metazoa; phylum Chordata; class Actinopteri; order Characiformes; family Alestidae; genus Ladigesia; species Ladigesia roloffi. Next base: position 33,110,691 of record JBBKCR010000101.1, read on the forward strand.
GTTCAGCGAAGTGTAGTTTTTAGTTGCTTCTACTTGGACTGGTCTTGTTTGGTTGCTCACACTTTTAGAATACACTATCATATTAAAGTCATGGACAAAGTATCAACAATATGCTGAATTGAACTTTGAAAATCCTTCCATACGTAGCGAGTCAGCTGCACGGTACTTATGAAGCCTGCTGTTGACTCCACAGGTCATAGCAAATTGCTCTGGATAATTAAGCTTCAGCTCATACAAAAATGAGATGGAACAATTTCAGGTTTCCCCACCAGGGAAAAATACTCAGTTTCAGTAGACTGGATTGCTGAAATGGCTCAAAATATTTAAAAGGTTCTAGTGTTTCTCAGGATTGGAACTCCAACCGGAGGAAGAGTGGATTAACATAACAATCTACACAATGGAGAGTAGACATGTTAAATTTATGACTATTTGCGGAAGACATGAACAAGTACAGTCAGTTAAAGGCTAGGTGGGATTCCCACTTTGTAATGCTGAAAAAAACCTTTGAACAGACTTAATATATCAAAACACAGCAGAAAGTAAGACAGCTGATATATTTATTAAAGCTCTCTGTTGCCTCTATATTGCCATAACACAGGTTATGGAGAAATGTAGAATGAAATTGCTTGTGATAGACTGGTAGTGGGGCTTTGTGATTAGAAGCTATCTGAGAAGCCACAGATGGACCCCGAATTGACCTTGAAAGAAACCGTCAAGAGAGTTTGCCTGCATTAACTTTTAAATATCAAACAAGACATGGTTAGAAATAATCTCAAGAGACAAAATGCATGCTCAGATTCAATTCAGAGAATGCCCCATTGAAAAATGAGGGGTCAGGCACCATGCCAACAATTGCATAAGTCAAACAAAATTCTGGACGAGGGTGAACACATCAAAAGAATTTCACATTCTCTCTTAGCAAGAATGGTACTGAGAATTTTTATGTAGTAGCAGCTCTTAGATCTCTATTGCTTGTGTGTCCAACAGTAAATGCACTTGGACTAGACGGCTAGAGTGGACACAGTCTGCTTAAACAGCAAAGAAAGGCAAGGTCTAAGAAAGCTGGAGGGCAAATAAGAAATTATTTCGAAGCCAAGTGCAAGACCATTTTCCATTTCGGTACAAAAACCGTGTGTTAAAAGTGAAGGAAGAGTTGATTTTGGATGGGAGTCACTGGGAGTCATTTCAAGAGAAGAGCAGCCGAGTGACAGGTGTGCCTGAATGGTGATAGTGCCAAAGTCTGACAGCACAGTCATAATCTGTGTTGGACCTGACAAACACAAACTAACTCAGTTAGAGAATGGCACATAGTGGCAGTGGTGAGGCACACACTTGGTCAGATAGAAAGAGTGTTCTTAAAACTAGATTTATTTGCAGAATTCTGGCAAAGCACTTCATGTTTACAATTTGGACTGGCAGAAGTTCTGCAATGGAAACCACAGAACGATATCAAACCTGTCACATGTGCTTCCTGATTATTGCGTGGCACAAAACAAAAATTATGCACAACTTGCAAATGAACCTCTGATGCCATCTGGGAGGTTCTCTGAGTTTTCAAATACAGTCCCTAAAGAAACTGATTGCAAACCTCTCATTCCTTCAATGGGGTCCAAAAATTCACACATTCAGGGCCAGTGCATGAGACTTATTCAGTTTCAACCATACCACCTCTCATGTGGCAGGTAAGAGGATGTTCTGTCTCAGCAGAAGTTCTGTCCAGCACTAAAGTTAAGAATGGAGGTGATGGCAGCTAGAGGAGGAAGCCAACATTCATTTTGTGACTGTGATGTCCAAACTGTCTGCCATAGAACAATAGCTGGAATGGATAGAGACACATAAGCAAACAGACAAAGACTTAATTAGATTGAAAAAAAAACTATTGCATTGATGGATGGTCAAATTTTCAGTTGACTGAGCATTCTTGCCTCCCCTGCATTTCACTGGAATGCAACACAGCTTTTTCCTAAAATATGTCAGAATTGTGATCTTACAATCACTCGGCTCCAACGTCTTAATTAAGATTCATGAGGGAGACTTGGGAAAGTGTAGAAAAAAGGCAAAACAAAACAGTTCCCCAGCACACTGTAGAATTTTTTAAAAAGTGTTGTGATTGGGTAAAGAACTAGTACTGCGCGCTAAGTTACCTGAAAGCTTTTGGTCTAAGGTAGGGGCTGACCTCTTTCAGCTATTCAAACTTGAAATCCTTAATCGTAGTTGAATATTTGTCATGATTTTTGGAAGTTGTAAACTGACCTCCATGGCATCTGATGCTGCAAGTCCACATTTGCTGAAAATGGAATTGGAGGACAAATACTAGCCCACAGTTTGTTTCAAAATATGTGCTTCTGACCACATGACTATCAGTTCCAGGCCATGTTTCCCCTCAAAACATGGTTTAAGGGAATGAATGGTCAGAACCATTAAGGGTCTGTGGAAGAAATATAAAGATACCTTGCCCTAAAAGCTTACCAAGTGACACCCTTAACAAATGGCCACAGTCTTGTAGAGCTTCTAATGGGTATGAAAACCTGCACATATATCCCAGTTATCCTATCAGAGTTGAAGCCTGGCTGGCCAGATTTTTAGAAACTGTGATAGGAAGTACAAGGCTGTAGACAAAAGCAGGGGGGATTTCAGGAGACACGACAGTGCACACAATCTGGCTCATTTATGTTCAAGTTAGCATGTGCGTGTGAGGGCCACCAAGCATAAGGCAACAGTTGTAAGTCATGCAAATGCACCAACAGATTACTATGTGGATACAACCAAAGGTTTTGCCAAAAGAAACAGGACTCATCTGGTAGCAACATCTGTGGTACCTATACAATCAAGTGATTAGCTCGAAAACCTGCCTTATGACACTGCAGCAGCACATTTCACCCTCCCAAGCCAGCCACCTGAGACTTAATTTTATTTCAGTCTGAAACTTCCAGGCGGTATCTAGCTAGGGAAATCTCCAAAGCACCTGAAGGACTTAATTACCTTGAGTAGGATGTACCTTTGGATCCACAACGTGGTTAAGGGAACATAATAATCTCACTCCACATAGCAGTTGGGGTTGTCTATCACCATCCTTCAATTTAGTAATACAACTGCTTGTTGGATTTATAAGATTTGAAGATGTTATAATTGTTCTATATGTATGATAGTAGATATCAGAACTTGGATTGTTTACCTTCTTTACTCGAGTAACCGGCATCACAGAACACAGAAACTTACCTAAACATTGATTGAGCTCTAGAACGCCCCTTCATGACATTGTCTAAAAGCAGGGGCTTCTTTTAGCAGGTCAATTCACTCTGACATACTGCAAAATATACTCAGGAATAGTTTGAGGAATAGTAATAGTTCAAGAAGTAGACTCAACTTCCAAATTCCCTAGATCTCTATCCAACTAAACATCTGTCTGATGTCCTGTACACACTATTCTGATTTTGGAGTCCACACTTTGCAACTTGAAGGACTTAAACGAATCTGCTGCTTCTTCTTTGTGCAGATACCACAGCACAGCTTTAGAGATTCTGCTGAGTCCATACATTGACAGGTCAGAACTAGTTCTGGCAGCAAGGGTATTTAGGTATGATGTGTTCTGTGTACTATATACAAAAATTGAAAATCTCATGCAGTTCCAATTTACTCAAACATAAGATCACAAAAGCCTAAATAATAGTATTAAAATTGTAGAAGATGCAAGTGTGTGTTAGTTTTAACTTATTCCAAGGATGAGTTACGATGGATAAGCATCATGCACCACTTCAATCACTGTGTTCACATTTAACATCAGGCCACTTACTGTATACAGTATATAATCAACAACGAAATTGGCAGGTTTCTGTCACTGTCTAACATTCAATTATAGCTGGAATTCAACATGAGATGCCATGTCTGCAATGTGCAATGTGAGATTTTTTCACTTACTTTAATCATAACCAAACAGGCATTCCATCTTGTCCCTAATGATGATGTGCTGCACTGTACATTTGTTGCTGGATTGATGCTGAAATAAATTTCAAGTACATATTGTGCTCTTTCAAATGTGAAAGAAAACTGATGGTTCCATTTTGCCTCTGCATCACTTTAAGGCATGTGCTCTTTAAGCATGTTAGGGTATGTGCATTCAGCACTGCCAAGTAAACGTATTATCATTGCTAAGACTGATTTTACAAGGTAAAATATTCATACAACTGGTGACAGGTAGCAAGTTAAACAATATATTTTCAATATTCCACCAGATAGCAAGATCAGTGGCTAGAATTTTTCACAAATGCAGTCATCCTGGCCATACAATGTCATCTGACATTTACATTTATATCATACCAAGAGAGAAAAAAACAAATAAGCTATGTAATTTGAATAGACTACAACATGCTGACAAAGCAAAATACATGCTGGTATAAGCAGCTGCTATGTAAACTTTAGCTGTGTAGATAACTAGGTGTTACAGGTATTATAGGATTTGCTACCCAGACAAAAGCAACATTATTTATAGGGACCATGATCTGTTTTATGTTCTTTTGCATAGTTGGTTCATTGAAATGAATTCCATCCTCTGATGTGATCTTGAACTTGTCTTGGGTCTGAAATATTAGTCTGAATATGAAAACAGCTGCAACTATGAACCCAATCTGACATTAAGCAGCATATGTTGTATCCTACATATGTTGTCGCCTGCATCATGTTTTAAGTCGAAACCTAATTGGAGAATAACAAAAATCTTTCACAAATTACTCACACCGGCTCTGGAAAGCACCAGTTGCCACACAGTGAAAATAGTAGCCATAATTTCAAATGAAAATGTATTACTATGATGGCTATAAAACAACAGCAACTGTAAAAAAAAAAACAAAAAAGAAACATGCAGAATGAAAATAATAAAGAGTAAAGAAATTGTCTAAAATAATTATGCATACTTTTTTGTTTTTAGACAGAATAAGCCTTTCTTTTATGAAATATGTGCTGGATAGACCATTTAATGACAGAGATCTGTTTATATAAACAAACATTTTAATAATTATGCATACTTTTTTGTTTTTAGACAGAATAAGCCTTTCTTTTATGAAATATGTGCTGGATAGACCATTTAATGACAGAGATCTGTTTATATAAACAAACATTTTATATATGACAATATTTCAAACTAACGAATGAAATCTAAATATTTTCCAGATATTTTCCCTTTTTCTCACAAATGTGGACTTTGTGGACCTCAGTCTCACAGTGTGTGAGACTCCAAAATGTCGGCTTAGCCCTGTTTAAAACAATCAATCATATGTAAAGACAAAAGCAATAGGGGAATTGGGAAACCATGAACAAATCTATTAAAAGCTGTGAGGGTGAATTTTGCATCAGACCTGATTCTGACAGATTTTGAATATGACATTTGATCTTGACCATAAATTATATGAAAAGTCAGGTAATTTGAAAGATTATTTCATGCTCTGACAGGAAACATAGATACAATATACAAAAATAAAATGTTGATAACATCCTCTATCACCACAATGATGTGCTTGGATTTTTAGCCAGTTTCAAGATTTTAAGTTTAGATTTTACGGCATTTAGCTGACGCCCTTATCCAGTGTGACGTACAACAGTGCTCAAGTAATCCACAACAGTATCAAGTACCTGTAAAGTAAGATTTAAGTCAACATCCACCAATCGCCTATGGTACTGTAACTCAGTACACCTGATCAACACTAGTCACTGATACCTAACTACAACAATCAGGACATATAAGGCAGCACCTTTAAAAGAAGGTAAAACATGGTTAGGAATGTAAGGAGGGTTATTTTTTTTGTAAGAAGGAGAAATAGGAGATTGTTAATCACCAAGGTGCTCCTTGAAGAGGTGGGTCTTTAGCCAATGTTTTAAAACAGCAAGAGACTCTGCCGATCTGATGGTGAGAGGGAGTTCATTCCGCAATCGGGGTGGCCAAGACTGAGAAGAATCTTGACGCATGTTTTCCTCTTCTTTTGAGCGGCGGAGGCTCAAGACGAGCTGTGCTTGAAGCCCTGAGCGGACGAGAAGAGCTGCAGCAGACTTTACCCTTCAATCAAGTGAAATTTAGATTTAGGTATGTTCTGACTAGTTAAATTTGCACAGAATTTTCACCATATAAAGCCAGTCTCACTCTGGCACTGTTATTTTGGTTCCACTACAGAGCTCCATTCAACGTTTCCAAATGGTTTAGTTTAGCGTTACCCTGTATAATATCCTCTTATTGAAATGCAGCCCCACAGCATGCCATAACTCGCACTCCCCGAATGTTAAATAGGCATGATGCGCAGTGTTGATTGTAAATAATTTGGCGTAGGTTTGGGGCTTGGTAGTGCGAGAGGAGCTCACTCCCTCTTCATATCGCGGCCTTCTGTTCCTCCAGATGCCACGAGAGAGAGAGAGGGAGAGGGAGAGGTAGAGGGAGAGAAAGCAAGACGAGACAGGTGTCATCAATGCTCCTCTAAACACCTCTGCCCTGTCTAGTCTTGTCGAGGCGGCTTGCGGGCAGTGAGGTTACCCCAGGCTCTGTAATCCAAAACTCTTCCTGCTGTCTCTCTGCACTTCCAGGAATCTGGAGTTTCAGACCGGAATACGACTGCTTAGGTCATTAAACAGAGGTACATGATGGCTTGACCTCAGGAGATGGATTGCTTTGTGAAATGCGAGCCAGTAACTGGAACATAATAGCCATAAATCAATTAATTAAAAAGCACAAAAATGCCCAACATTCTCTGCACTGTATGAAGCTTTTACTTGGTACATAGATGTGAATTTTCAGCTCAAGCTTTTGTAGATACACAAAAGCCTTCTCCGTATACTGAGCTTTGTTCACTTTTAATGTATTCTCTTTGTTGTAGCATTCACAGACCTCAGACTACATGCTGGCCAATTAGAAATCCATTTCAACCCTCCAGTTTGAAGCTGATTGGAGCATAATCAAATGAAAGATATACAATAGCTTACTTTGAATGGCCCACTCAGACCATCAAACATCTTCTGTAGTTTCACCAAGCCGTATGTATATCATTAATATATAAACAGGCCATAGATAGTGTGGGCACAGTACTGTGGTACTAATGGTATGTGCAGGCAGGATGTGATGACGGTGTGTGACCGGGCCTGTTCTTTTATTATATAAAACAAATTATTTCAGTACCACTAAGTATCAGAAAATTTTGTCAGTCAATAATTAACTTCAAAAGACTACTGATTAGCTGACTGAACCATAATTCATAATGGTCAAATTGGAACAATACTATGAAAAGCCTGAAATCAATGCAACTTAAAATAAATATAACTGTAGTGCAATTTGATACGCTTATGCTTCCAAACTACAGGCACTGAAGACATACAAAATTGAGTCCCTCCAGTTCCTTCTTTTCTGGAAGTGCATAATAGATGCAATGATAGATTTCCAGACTTGATACACTTTTCTATTCTAATGTCTGAGATTTATTTAGTGTTTTTCAAAAAAAAAATGTCTTGATTTGACAGAGCTTGTAATTACTGCATAGATTGAAAATATTTAAAATACACATTAAATACACAATATATTTGATAATTAAAGATCAAATATCCACAATAGCATGTCCTCTTACAAAATGGTGATCTCAAAAGACACTTCCAGACGATAACTAGGGCCGTTTCTGTAGTACGGAGACCGTAATGCACTGTTTTGAATGTTTATTTTTCCAATTGTTGATTCTGTAATGATAACAGTACATTGTTAATACACAGTGCCTGAAACTTCTACTCTAATGCCCTCAACCTGTTCCCTGAAGACAAGCAACTCATTTGGCCGCAGAGTTAATAATTGAAGAGAACTGGCATATGTGTTATGATTAATTACCTCATCCAGAGCACGCTGCCTAACATTGATGGCCCTCAGCTCAAGTGCCATGCTAGAATCTTGAAACATTCATCAAGTGCACAAGGTCAAGCACAAGGCAGTGGACTGATGGCAACAACGAGCTTCTTAATTACATCTCCTCTGATGGCCCTCAATGTCCAGGCTCATATACACATTTCCTCACTGATTGTGCATGCATGGCACATTTTTGCACGTTTTGTGTGAATAAACGTTCTTTACGTGGACATTAGGTGCCCATTTTTTTCAGCATCTTTAGGGTTATAGTTTGAAGAGGCTGTGAGAAGGCATGTATATATCTGAATCAATCACTTTAGAAGAGGTTTTACATAGAATAGTATGTATTTCATCAATAACGTGCAATTTATAACAAATCAGAGTAAGATTTTGGTTACACCTGCCTGATTCTTAAGGGAACTGGTTTTATTGTTTATATCTTTCTTTAGTGTGTTTGGCAAGAGAACAGATTTCATGTAGCTTGTTGGGGCGCAAGGCGCATCTCGGTGCCGTGGGCGGGTCTATGCAAAAAATCTCAGTTTTTTAACTGATTGGAAAAAGAGCACGTCAATCTTCTTGACACCACCTTCTTTGGCATTACATGTAGGCTGCGTCCGAAATCGCATACTTCCCTGCTATACAGTATGCGAAACCCAGTATGCGAGGTGAGTAGTATGTCCGA
>JBBKCR010000101.1:33121207-33139180 GCA_037577295.1 Ladigesia roloffi
TTGAAATGAGTCCAACCGGCAACAAATATAACATAATATGAAGGAACTGGGACCTAAATATAAATATTATCTGAATACAACATGGCGGCCGAATTTTAAGTAACTGCAACAGTTAACAAATAATTTGCTAATTAGTCATGTTTCTAAATGTACAGTTACGTTTCTTGAACACACTGCGAGTGTTCACTGTGTGTTTGGATTTTTCGAATTTGTCCTTTGGGGCACATAAAAAGTTGCACTTGTTCAACACATACAAGTAACAACAAGAGATGTGCTTTTTGTAATTATACAACTAATTTTGTTCCAGATAAGTGCATAAATTGATACCTGTATGATAGTTCTGTGCAATTTTTGCTGCTAGCAAAGTGTATTAATAGGGATAATCAAAGACAAGCAAATGCATTTTAATGCTTCTAAATGTCTCCTTAAGCTGGTGAAACACTGAGACGAGACCTCAGGCCTGAAAATGACCTATTTTTGTATGCTTGATTCATTTACTCCCCCACAAACATGTGCTCACCATTACCTAACATGTCACAAAGCATTAGCTTGTATTTATAGAGTGTCAGAGCATGTATCAACAAAGGTCGGTGGCACCTTCATTCAAGGATGAGCTGTTTTCTCCAGAATGAGGACCTTCTGCTGTGTAAGCATGAAAATAACCTTTAACATGATTTTTTACATAGACGTTATTGCATTGGACAGATTGTCTATAAGGCACTTGGCTGCCGTATATCATCTGAAGAGAAGAGGACAACTTATAAGTAGGAAAACAAATTATAAGGCTCTAAAAGTTCTGGAAATTGTTTTCATGAATTTCTAGGGGGAAATGAATGTTAAGCCTATCTCTATTATATACCTTAGTCAGATATTATAATATGTACACAGACAACTGCACAAATTACAGCCTTCTCCTTGACCATAGAATATAAATAATGAGTGCAAAGATGCAAAACACTTGTAAAAGTGTTTTGTGGAAATTTATTTTGCCCACCTTTTAAAAAACAGATACTTAAACAAATGCAGTATTTGTGAAGTATGTAAAGTGTGTGAACTGTGAATTCTGACCTCAGGACCTCTTTTAATTTAATTTTACTGGATCCTTCAGGTGTCATCTTGCAAATTCTAATATCTGAAATTATTTTTCTGCTTCTTTGATTTCTCCCTCATCTGTGCTTTCCAAAATCTCTGTCTGGCTTCAGATACTCTTAATTATTCCATGAACTGTCTTCCCAACAGATGTTGCCAGCACAGATGTTTAATGCTATTTATTCTGAAGCCATTAGCAGTGGCCATACACCTAATTTTATTGGCCTTAATGGTGATATTTTATCCCTGAATTAATTAACATTTGTTAGAACGAAAGTGCCATTCTCTTCTTCCATTTATAATATTTTGCTTTACAATATAAAGTCTGAGTGTTTGGTTTGGAATTGTCATACTAACCTTCTGAATCAGAGACACCATAGGTGAGTTCTCATTGTATATTTGTTCTAAATAGAAGCCTCCATTCAATGTCAAAAGATGTTTTCAATTGCATCCTTAATCCTTAGAGTAAATAGATGGTGTAAAACTTTGCATTTAAAGCTTTTTTTCAAGGTTTTTATAGTCTTTTAAGGCTTGAATGCTTTCTATAAATGTCTATGACGTTGTCTTGTTTATGCAGATTAGCGTGAAGAAGCCTGTGCCGTGAGAGATGTTTTGAAGTGCTTGAGTGGGACAGTTTTGCTTTGGCTTTTCTAAGAGAATCAAGAAGCATTTAGGCATAAACACAGATTGACAAGCTATCCCTGCGACTAAAGCGAGTGTGTGGGTAAAAAAAGTGATTTGTTAGCAGTGTTAGTGACAAATGAAAGGGGGAAGTGAAACTTAGACGATGTGCACCGGTGCACTCTCCCTGTGTGCCTTCAACGGTGACAAACTGTGTGGATCAAACTGTGGCCCTCAAATAGAGAAATACACAAGACAGCAGCAATTCATCCTCTGAAGAAAAAAGGCAGTTCTCTTACTTGAGGAGTAGCGTTAGGAAGTGCTGCTGGATTGATGAGTCAGGCTGCCTGGAGTGACTGCTGCGAGGGCTTTGACTTTGGTAAAAGGTTCAAGTTAGAGGAAAGTTGGTCCATTCTAATATGACATAAACACAAGTGACAAGTGGTCCTGGGAAGCTATTGTGTTTTGCAATGATGTTTTTGGGTTTATAATAAAAGCAAAAGAGAAAGACAACGTCTAAAATACTTTTGTCCAAGTTGACATATCCCCTCTACCAGGGGAACTTAGGAAGAACACATCTGTTTAAATTACGTTTTCCATAACTTCAATTCTTATTCATCTAATAAAGGTAGTACTGGTCGTAATGTAGCAATAATATTTCTTGTACATGCAGAACACACTTCCAGCAATGTATCATTCGTGAAATGAATCTTTAATGCATTTGAAATGAAACCCTTCAACTAATAGCTTTTCCTGAGACCATACATTAAAATAAAGAATGTTTTTTATGCTATTTTTAAGAGTGTTGGCCAATGTTATACTCTGTGAGGAACTGTTGCACCCCACAACCTCATCATCTCTGATCCCTAGTATGCTGTATACAATAAGGCAAAAGCAGCAAAATACTCCCAGTTTCTCAAGTCTTCACAGTTTTCCTGTAATTCCATAACGCCTCACTGAAAGCAGGGTCTGCACTAACATGCTCAATCTAACACCTGCATCTTTATACATTCTGCTTTTGTCTTTCTTTCCTGAGTCTCTCTTCAGTAATTCCTTTACATCCCAACCCTTCAACATTTAAAGAGACATCCTGACCTTCTGTGACTGGACTGAGCTAGTGTTGCTTTTGGATCAAACTCAGCAGAACATTTTGTACTGATGGATCAGTGAACCAAAAAGCCCATTCCTTGTGATCAGTCCAGAATCACTAGATTCTAGGCAAAGAGGCGAAAGTCCACTGAAAGATCTAATTAAGAAACTAGGCTGAAGGGTGTTGAAGGGTTGTGAAGTTAGGGAGTGAAAGAATTTACAGTTAATACAGACATTTAAATGCATTAATACCACGTTAACGCATTACTCACTTAATGCCGACAATGATTTTATTGTGGGTTAATGTAGGGTGTTTATCACTTTTATTTTGAAAGTTGGTTGTTATTTTTTGCCCAACCATTTGACCTCACTCTAATAGGGAAACTTGTATGAGTGGGCAGTACTGTATCAAAAGGAGGAATAAGTGGGAGACACCTGTCTCGCTATTATGATTCCGCCCATCCTGCTTTGGACTCTGAGGGTAACTTGTTATTCTATAGCAAACTAGAAAAAACATGAATTCCCTGGCTGTGACAAATGGCTTTGTTTTCATATTTGACTCGATTACATTAATGTTTAAGTTGAGATTTAAAAGAGACTGTGCAACTGTGTTAAATTAAAAACATTGTTGATGAAAAGCTCCTTATTTGTTAGAGTTTAATTATGATCAATGTTTTAATCATTGCCCAACATTAATACTGTCACATCTAATTTCATTGGTTTGTGTCACAGTTCAGTTTGGAAAAATACCAATTAAAATTTTGGTAGTTTTTTAAACAGAAGTTTAATGAAAGGATGCTCGTTATCAACTGGTCCTTTATTTGCCCCCTCATGTGTCAGTGATAAAGTGTGGTTACTGCAACAAACCTCCCAGTCACTGGAGAAGCTGTCCATTGCCATTATAATGAAATGGGTCAAAATTCACTAAGTTCATTTACATTAGAGTTCATTTACTGCAACTTTTCTTTGTTCATCTTTTATACCAAGTGTGCATCAAAATGTGGTCTGCTTGGACTTTCATGCCATGACTCGAGCACATTTAGTCAGAATCCTGTGGCTTGAGGACACCAGAATATTATTAAAACCAACACATTTATAAATTGGCTCTCTATTAAGGTCAATAAATTACAATATTCATTTATAATTTACATAACTTGAAGGCTGTTTCTCATTGCTTGCAGTTGTGCAAGAACATTTTAATGATGTAGAGTGTGGTTCTATGACCTTAGGAAATATATGGAAGATAATTTTTGCACTATATTTAATTTAGCCATTTTTTAGCTTTTCCTTAACATCTGTCATTTTTAAGACCAGTTAATGCATATTAGAAGTAGTAGGAAACATCATATTTCATAGTTTGACAGAATGTTTTACACCTTTGCTGTTTTTCTTTGTAGAGAAATATCCTAATAGCCCCTCCCAGTGCAAAGTACAGTACCTCATGGTCAATTTACAGTAACAATACTCAGCCCTATCTACTTGTCTGTATCCCATTTTTTCTGACCTCTAACAGACAGATCGCACAGACTGCTCAGCAGTGCTGGCACATGATGCAACTGACTGACTGATCATACTGTAAAACCCTGAACTCAGACCTCTTAACACTGCTGAGGGAAGGGTGTCTGAAAGTCAAGTGAAATGGTACAAAAACGGTAACCACTGCCTCAAGAGAACCTGACAACTCTTCAACTCTACTTTTCTCTGAATGAAAGAGTAGGCAGAGGATTGTACTGAATGCTTTTACAATTATTCAGAAAGGTGTCATTCAGTTGGCAGACAGTATATTATACAGGCTTCCTGATGGACTAAGGGCCTCAATAATTCTGTTCCAACAAATCCTAATTCTTGTCTTCTAAAGGCTAATCATCTACCTGCTTTGTGTGATACCTCCTTTGTCAGGGAGTGCTGTGAAAACCCGTCAGATGAACACTGGGCGATTTAGTCAAACGATAAACATTCAGGATACGAGATAATCTATGGAAAGCAATTTTGTGAACAGTGCAGTCTTTTAAACAGTGAACTAATTCAAAGCTTTAAAAACTACATCCTTGCGAGAAAGAATAATACTCTCTAATTTTTGACCACACCAGGAGTCAGTTTGTATGAAGTCTTAAGTAATTTGCCATCTTTCTCTATTACCCATATTGTTAGGGTCACATTGCCGAGGGCTTTTTACTTTTAGTGATGTCGAACCTGATGTTGCTTGACATCACACTCTCCTATTGAAAATGAATAGTAGCTGCCAGTATTTGCTCCTGGAAAATGTGCGGTGAGATAGTGTACCGACGCATGAAATTGTAATCCAGACAGAGGCTGAATATTGCTCACGCAGCTTTAGAGCTATAGCTGTCTCAAGGGTAATTGTCATCTGGCTGTTATCTTACTGACTGATCTATATGTCTAGTGCCATAAACAGCATAGGGTTCCACTGAGGGCGACTAAAAAGGGTTTGTTAGTCAACTGAAGAGCTGCTAACTTAAAGAATAGTTAAGCCTAGAAATGAGCAGATTAAAATTCATGAAGTAATACGAATTTCTTTTTATTTCCTTATTTCTGTCTTTCTTTATCTTTCTTGCTCTTTCTCTCTCCTCTTTCTTTCTCTTTCTTTTCATCTCATCCTATGTCTCTCTCTCTCTCTCTCTCACACACACACACACACTCATTTAGTCATCTCATGCTTTCTTTATTCATCTCATTCCTTCTTTGTCCTTCTCATTCTCTCTTCTGCAGTCTCTCTGTTGTTCTTTCTTAATTTAATTCTCTCTCCTTCACTTTCTTCCTTTCTTTTTCTCTCTTAACCTGTTTAGTTATTTTTTCTTTATCTCACTCTCTTTCTTGTTCTCTTTCAGACTCACATGTTTCCTTTCTTCCCCTGTCACACATTCACTCCCTTTTACTCACCTGGCTCTTACTTTGCTTATCTTTTTTCTTTCTTTGTCTCGTTGTTTCTTTGTCTCATTCTTTCTCCATCTCGCACAAACACACTACCATACCTAAACCCTGTCATTATAGTCTCTTTGCCAGCACTTGGCTTTGGCCATGGTGATATAAAGCCGAATCACATTTGCCCAATTGAATGCAGGTTGCTCTCTGAAGTGACTGAAATCACTCTTTTTTTTGGGATGTTTGTGTATATGGCATTTATACTGGATATAAAAACATACAGTGAGAACATTGGAATAATTAAATGCTTCTTACCAGGAACATGGGCCGTTGAGTGTAGCTGACACTGACACATCATCTGCTTGGAAAGGTGTCTTTGTGGGATATGATGAGTTTCCATGGCAACAGACAAGATGTGGGGCTCCGAGGGCCAGGTTGGGTCGACCAGCTTAGACGGCAAAATTGCCCTGCCCAGCATGGAATGCGACTAATCACTTTTCTCTTCCCCCCATGAATAGATCTGTCACTTTTTATCTGGAAGGATACCGGGTTTCTTTATGCAGTAGGTGGAGGTATTATAAACATTTATTATGTGATTACTTTGCAAACCTCCCTCAGCTTCATAAAGCTTCTGACATAAAGTAAATTATACATTCAATGGAGACTCTGCAACACTTTAATTCAGTTCAATGTCAACAGTATACTTAATTTATTTCAGTTAAACTTTTATTTAATGCAAGTTCAGATGCAGTGCCTTGCAAAAAATATTCACCCCCTCGCCTCCCCTGCACTATGCACCAAAACGAAATAATTTCTCTGTGTTTCAGTATGGTTCAGGGGGGTGGGGTGGGGAGTGGGTGGTCTTGAACCAGGGCTGGCTGTGAAGTCCAGGGGGCTGAAACAGGTTTGCAAAGTGAAGCAGCATACAGAGAGGAGGTACAATGACTGACGAACTGGTGCGCAGCCAACAACCTGGGCCTAAATGTGGTTAGGATAAAATAGATTTAACTTGATCACTCCCAGTTGATCATCAGCGGCTCCTCTGTGGAGATTATCCAGAACCGCAAGTTCCTTGGTGTTCAAATCATGGAGAACATCACATGGACCCTCAATGTATCTGGAGAGGTCCTCGGTCTTCAGCCAGTCATGCTTGATAGTAGCCCTTATTTTGTAGTGTTGACTCTGTGTGCGATCAGAACAAGAGTATATATTCAGAGATCATTTGACACTTAGATAGCCCACAGATGGTTATTTACCTAAGTAAGTGGCATTTGAAGATAGTGGTCGGGGCTTCAAAGGGGGTGAAAACATATGCATGCACCTCTTTTCAATTTTACATTTTTTAGAATGATTTAAAACAGGTATTTTCCCCTTTAACTGAATTAATCTGTAGTTTATTTTCTAGGCCAATTTGAAAATACATTTAAATTTCTGGTTGTAAAATAAGAAAATAGAGTGAATGCCAAGGGGGGTGAATACTTTTGCAAGGCACTGTAAATTGTGGTTTTTGTAATCACTGATGACTCAAGGCGTTAAAGAAGCGAATTCGATTATTTTTATTTACCTCTAGTGGCCTACAAGTTTGTCATTTTCTGTCAACTGATCTATATTTAAGCTAACTTTGACAGCTCTAAAATAATTCTGTAGGAAAATTGTATACTGTTTTGTCATATTTTGGTGTCATTTCTGCACCAGCTATTTGCATTAATAGTAAAAGGGTTTAAAATCACATACAGAAGGCCTGCCAAGCCTCATGCCAGTTTTGACTTCAAATAGGACACAATCTGCCTGCATTTTATTTATAAAATTGGCCCACAAGCCTAACGATGCAATTTATGGCGCATGTATATGGGCAGAAATACAAAATGCATCCCTCACACTCATGCATATGCATTGGAATGGAGAATTGGGCAAAACATGGGAGATATTTAGGTGGAGATATTTGATGAGTGGCTGATTACACATTCTGTTTGAATTACTGATGTTTGGGCAACTAGCAGCATCCAATTTCATAAGCAATTCTCTTCACATTTTTCCCCGAAAACAGGTTTAATTTAATCTCAAAAGCATGGTGCATTTGACAATAATGTTTTGATGAGTTCAAAAGCACATACTCGCAAAAGCAAAGTTCTTTAGACAGCTAAAATCAAGAAAAGGGATCACATCACTCCAATCGTCAGGTTCTTGCACTGACTACCTTTTGACTAAATAATTGATTTAAAAGCAGTAATCTTGTACAAGTCACTCAATCGATTGAGTGTTTATTTTTGGTGTTTGTATTACCGTTCTGTCTCTAAGATCTGCAGGTGCTGTTCAGCTGGATGGGCATAGGCTGAATCTAAACATGGTAAAATTATGTTGATCCACTATGCTGTCCAACCATCTGCCCATCAGTAACATATTTGCACCATTTGTAGCTTAAAACAAAACTTATCCACTTTCTGTTAAATATCTGCACTTCCCTTGCACTTTTAATATTATTATATTTTTATTTTGTTAGTGTTCTTCTGTATTATTTTATTTTCTTTTCATTTTTATTATATCCCACGTGAAATAACATTGTGTATGATAATAAAAAAACTTGACTTGCTCAGGTACTAAACATATCTTGCAGCTGGTCTGAACGCTCCATTGTTTCACTGCACCTTTTCAACTCTATGAGTCATAAGCAGATTGCTGTTAGTAGCTGATCCTGTGTGCAGAGCTAGTAAAGTGAACATTAACTGACGGCTCATTGTGAACACTGTGCCTTGTTGTCTGTTCATGCTCCAGCAAATGTGGCATTGCATACTCAGATATGATTTAACATTCTAATTAAATCACGATGATGGCATTTATTTGAAAGTGTCACACTCATTGTTTATTCCTGAGCTTTATACACATTGTGTGTTTTTTGGGGAGTCATGGGCACTGCAGCATTGCGGATTTCGCCATTCTTTCATTATTGTAATCGCTGCGTCTGTCCGTCGATGTCCCTTCTGCATGAGCATTAACTTCACGGTGTAGAACATTTGCCTTCATGTGGCAAATGTGTTTGGCTAACTGAATCTAAAGCCACTCTCGGTTGTGAATGCAACACAAGATGATGTTCCAGTCGCTTTACACAACAGAGGAGCACTAAACTCGTCTCGCGTCTGCATGTTGGATTAAAGATAAGGATATTTATGGATTTGAGAGATGCGCTGTAGCTGCTGCAGTGTTTTCTGTAATAGGAGCTTTAAAATGTGTTTGACAAGTGTAGGGAAACATGACTGACAGTGTACTTTGGTTTTTATTTATGCTATGTAAGAAATTGTAAATAAATAAAAAGGCAAAAAACAACGGGAAAACAAAGTGTCCGTCTATTGGAGTTGGGGGGTTGACAGTACTGGAATCCTAATTGTACTGCACATTCCAGTCTGTTTCCCATTTCCAGTCTGTGTGCAAAGGAAGCATAATGCCACTGCAATAAAGACATTTTGGTGGTTGTGGATTCAGGCCTATCAATTCTGCCACACTATGACATGTTTTACTTTTCTGCATCTCCATGGACGTTTTTGGGTTTTTCAGGAAAACTGTGTAATCTCCAATCCTAACGGATATGAGCCAAGAAACTGCATGAAGCTCCAAACGAAGGACCGCTGATGGTCATTTTATATTTCTTTCATTTTTTAATTAATTGCACCAACAGTTGCAACCTTCTCATCAATCTTCTTGCTGAATGTCTTGTACCCTAGCTGTGTAGGTCTACAGTCTTGTCCATTCTTGTCCATTGTTGGTTGATATTCCATAAACTGTGTATGGCTCCATAACAATGGCTCCATATATAAATATGTCTGTGTGTGTGTGTGTTTGTGTGTGTTCTGCATGGTTCTGAAGTGGCACCTCTAGCTAACATGCTAATGCTAGCACTGCAGGGAGGCGTCCGGTGAAGAGGAGCTGAGCAGCGCTGGGGCTTAAACTGTTCACACTTTTTGTAAACACTTAAATTTACCACAACATTCAGCCTCTGTTTGGTTTAGTTTAAATGTCATGTTGACTGTTAATGTTACAGAAAACTTTAATAAAAGTTTGTTCCTGAAAAATGCAGCAGTTTAAATCTTCACAGCACAAAAGTGTGCCTAATTTGAGTAACTTCATACTAGATCTTTATTACAAAACCCCAGGTAAGGTAAACCTTAAAAAGAAAAATAATAACTTTATTTTAATTTACTGTTCTTGCAATCCGTGGAGCATCGATTCTGAACCAATCAAAATTACATCAGATCAGGTCTGATCTCAGTGCAGCTGTTCCAGCATGCCCCTCCCCAATCCCACGAGTACACCCCCAGTACAAGGCCCATTCTGCCAGGTTGTGCTTAGTTGCATGTATAGAGAGCGAGAGAGAGTGAGAGAGAGAGGTTGTGTTTGTGTGTGTGTGTGTGTGTGTGTTTATCAGGGGTGTCCAATTAATGCATTCATTTAGATCAATTCATTACAGAAACAATAATACATAAAAAAACGAATGCATATTAATCGCACCATGTGATGCTGAGCACCCGGCCATGTTCTGGCCACAGGTTCTCTGTAAAATTAAGGTGAGAATGCGTTGCTTGGCCTAGTGAAATTATAATTAAAATGTAAAAAGGGCACTGTTGTTAAGACTATCATTATCTGCTATTACAATACAAATGTATGCTCCACAATATGTGACCAGCATCCAAATCTGGAAATTTGAAGGAGATCTGAGAGTAGTGAATGAACCAGCAGTTTAATGTGGAGGGCAAACAAAAAAACTGCATTAAAAAGTGCATTAGGCAAGCAGCTGGTTTTGGGTTCCCCCCTAATGTTGGATCTAATGAATAACAGTTCATTCATTTTTAAGCACTGAAGCGTTGGATGTTTTCTCATATGTAGGCTCCCAAAATTAATACAGTTAATAAAAAGAGCAGTTGACATCGCACCTCATGAGGGATTCAGACTCTACTTTTGAGGGATTCCATTTTTTATTAGCAGGGGTTGAAAAAGCAAATGGTAAACAGCACTGATGTAGTTTTTATTTTAATTATGTCCACTGCATCTGCCCAAACAGGAGTTCAATGGACAAAGTGCCCCAACATGAAATTATTATTAAGATAAATATACTGTATACTATATTTCAGCTTTTCTTAATGCATATCATCATATCATTACATTGAAAATAATATCGAGTGTCAGTTTGGTTTAAAACATGCTGGGAACAATGACATGTTCTATTGTAACAAGCTATCTACAACCAATCAATTTAGGGGATGCAAAATTTGACAGGAGTGATATAGAGAAAAACATTTTTTTTTTTTATTGACTGATGGAGGAGTCAAAATAGAGGTGAAGCTGGGGGCACTTGCTCTTCAAAGCCTCTCTCTCTCTCTCTGTCTCTCTCTCTTTGTCTCTTTCTCAGTCATGTAAATCATATTTTTATTAATTGTTACATTCAATTAATTAAAGGGCTTCAGTAAGTGTGAGGGAAGAAATGTGCCACATCAAAAAGTGTTGGGGACTCATCTCCAGTAAAAATGATGCCAGTGGAGGACAAGATGCCAGATCCAGTTAGGGAGATTCCTGCCATCTTGGCTTCTCCTGGCACAAATGAAGCCCTAGACAAATCCGTCTTCATCAGTGTAGAGTCCTTTTCGGTTTCTTGTATTGTCTAGCACTCCTCCCTATATCAATGATCTAAAATGTCTATGATGAGGTCACAAAACTTGCAAAACATGGCAAAACTTTTTTCCTCACTTACAAAAGGTTCATGAATTTCAACACCTGCAGTTGGAATATATTGTTTTTGCTGTATTTTATTAGGGGACAAAAAGACTGTTCTTATTCTCCATTTTTCCAGTGGCTGAGTTTGTCCTACACTTGATAGAGGGAAATGGAGGCTTCACTGAGCCATTTAACTGTGAATAGCCATATTAACCTGAGTCTCATACCCTGGCCTTGTGAATTCAATGTCCATGAGCTAAATAGACTGAGTAGGAAGGGGGCTGATGAGAGGATGTTATATTGTGTGTGAAGCCTAACCACTCTTCCTCTGGACGAGATGGAGTAATTAATCAGGCCAGTAATTAAGTGACTGCCAATCCACCCGTTAAAAACCGAGGGAATATACAGCCCGGTGTCTCCATTACACTAATGTTAACACCAGGCTGTCCTTTGCTTTCATCCCTGTTCTTAATGCCATCAAAAAACGGGCCTGGCTGCACGAGTAATTTCTGAGCAGGTGCTCTCATGTAACAGCAGCCTGTCACTAAGAAATGCTTCTGAAATAAGAGGAGACTACACAATGAGGCGCACAGTTACTGTACAGTCCTTTCAATGCCTCTGATCACTGTGAGGTCCTTATGCTGGTAGAGGTCAAGGAAAAAATCTATTTAAACTAAAGCTTACATCCAATAGAGAGTCTATTACAAAACTGTGGATATTGTTAATTGTGCAACTACATTTAACACAGGCTAATACAGTGGATGTTTCCCAACCAGAGTGCCAGAGTCCTATACCACCTAGTTTACCAAAAGAATAGATAGCACATCTGTTTTGATCAGTCAGGCTATTGGAATATTAGAAAAAAATTATATTTGAACAAAATACCATATCAAATTGGGTCATACATGCAAAGAAACACTATTCTACAGCATTTTAAGACATTTATTTGAAATGTGGATATCTCCTGAACCTAACACAAGGTGTTCCATATGTTTGGAGGTCAATAGAAACCCTTTAGGTCTATTTTGGGATGGGGATTTGCAGGTATTTAACTCATTTTAAAGCCATTAACTGATCTGTCAAGCTCAGCACACGTCATTGTTTTTTGTATGGTGTTAGTGTTATTACTGTTGCCACCAATGTATTTTTTTTTTGTTAGTTCCAGAGTTTCACTTGAAACATCATTAAGTCTCGTTAGAATTTTCTTTACTGCCAGCAGCAATATTTTCCTTTGTTGACGGGGGTGGGGATCATTTTTGGATCGGTCTTTTAGAATACATCACAAACACTCCCGTACTTCACATACTTCACAACTAACTGCTAATGGTGTGTTATATTTGATGTACTAATTAGTGTAGTAGTAAGCAGTTTGGGAGGAAGCCAATTTGATCATCCACCCGTCTGCCACTCTCTGAGCAGATGAAGAAAGGTGTGCCTCTCTCTTGTTTGGCAACTCTTTTCTGTAGAATATAGTTTATAGTTCAAAGTAGTTAGATTAGTTAAAAAAAGATGCTACTGTTGATGCTAGGCACTTTTTGAAAAAAAAAGTGATGCAGATTAAGTTGGCAGCTGTGTGACTGATGGAATTTGGCTGGATATTTTTACGCCACTGAAACAAGAAGCTGTGGATGACAGCTTTTATGTCTCTGAGCTTCCGCGTAGGTTTGAAAAAGTGAAATATAAATGGCAGCATGCTTTATTTGCCTTTTTTTATGGGTGCACATAATTGAATCGTTTGGTTTGCTAACAGAATATCTCTCTACCTGTAGTTAAAAAAACATTAAAATAAACCCTGCTGCTATCTTATAAGATTTACTAACATCTTTTAAGCCTTGGGTCAATTTGGGTCTATCAATGTAAACCTTCAGAAACTTATTTTTTTACCCAATGCTTTTGTTAGGCACAGGTTACCTAAACCATCTTTTAAACAAATGGAAAAAAGAAACTCCTGTGAGCCTCACACTTTTGGAAGGTAACATGTTGGATGGTGGCTGAGAGACAGGAGGTTCACCACTAAAGGTGTCATTCTTATCACAGAAGGGGCTTAACATTCTCCTTTATCATTTTCACTGTCAAAGAGTTGTGACAAATCTTACTCGCAGAAAACCTTGAAGGTCATTTTTTATTCGTGAAACAGCATAACGAGAGAGCACAAAGACTGAAAGAAAGGGTTAGAAGACTGATGTGTATGCTTCCATATGTTCCCTCCTCCTCTATGTTGTCTGAATTATCTAAGTCCTAACAGGAGCCCTATTTGCCATCCCCCACAGAGAGAAATATCAAGGCTCTTGTCTAAATTATGTTTTCTCCTCCATCACATCATGTGAACTCTCAGTAGTTCTCACACTATTGCCGATATGCTAGGTTTGAGCCTTAAAGCAGATGGAAGATTTTGTAGATTGTAAAATGTGATGCCAGAGTATGCCGTACTATCAGTACCATCCAAAATAGCCAAAACAAATGTGTGTAAAATAAGACATTTTATGTTTTTTACAACTAACGCCGCCTGATATTGCCACCAAATAACATGGATGTTTAGGCAGCTGTTGGTACTAAATTAGGAAAAAGTCATTAAATATGAATTAAGAAATATAGGTGATTAACTTTGGGACGTTAAACATTGGGATCAAATTGATGAAGATAATATGAGTGTTAAGCTTCAAACAAAAAATCTGTTTAACGCAACTTTACAACATTTAAACCCTCAGCAGGGAACACATATAAATATGGTATAGCCTCAATAAACTGATTTTGCTTATTGACAGTGGTCAAGGCACAGCATATGCTAAAATAAAATAAAGCATAATATATGAGGTTGTAAAATATAAATGTATCCTTAATTTAGAGATGTAAACAATTAATGGTTTCAAATGGGCATCAAATATAAAAAAAACTAAATCTATTGTTAAGTGTATACACCTCAACAGAGGACACATTTTTAATATTCATTTTATATGCCATTTAAGGCACTCAAGGACACCTTACAGACAAGTAAACCAGATCATAAAATTAGTAATGCAAAGGAAGGCACATGCAATAGGTAATAAATAAACATTATAGTTTTTATAGCACAAGTTCTACTTTTTTGCTGAGTTTAAGAAAATGTCAAATGTGTAAACTAGAGTTAAGTGGCTCCCTCACAAGTGAACATCGCATCATAAAACACAGTGTGAACCATGTGAAATGATTTCTCTGAATTTAACAAGTGAGGCAATGTGCTTCCACCAATGACGGACACACAGGGAGCAGTAAATGGGTCAGTACCTTGCTCAGCGGTACTTCAATATTACCACTAACAGTCCTGGGATTCAAACCCACAACTTTCTAATTACAAGGGTGCCTCCCTAACCACCAAGCCACCAGCTGTCCAGAATATGGAAGCGTGTTTGTCCTCATCTTTGTATCTTCACCTGATACTGATCCCCTTCAGCTGTATTCATCCAAACCCACCGTCAGAATGGAGATCTCAGTATGGTGTGTGACTTTATCAAGAAACTCACTGAACCACATGTCAGAAATAGGCGTAGAGAGGAGAAAATGAGCGTTAACACACCTGGCGGCTGTTCCAGGGGGTCTAAGAGAATAAAAGGCTTAGCCACGGTGCACATAATGTACTACTCCAGAAGATTAGACCCAGGGACAATGTGATGACCCTGTGATTGCATGGTGCCCCCTGGGGAGGAGTCTGTGTACACATACACTACAGAATGTATGTTTTTGACCTGTGGAGGCACAGCATCAACCAAACCTTTTTATATTAAAGGCCTGCGAAAACTGTGCAAATATAACAGAGGGCTGGTAGTTAAATCTGCCCTTGAGGCAAAAGGAAAGTGTTACTATTAGTATGAAATGGATGAAAGGGATTTTATATATTCACACTAGGCTTTATATAAAATCTTTAGCTCTGTTTATTTGTCACCCTAAGAATATTCTCTGTGGTTTGTAGCTAATGGACCGTTGCCCTCTGTGAAGGTGTGTTCATCCTCTGCTTTCGACAAAGTGTAATTTCCTCTAAGCGTTGCTTTGAATCTACAACATCTGTTATTTACACTAGTACGCTGGTAGCAGATGTTGTGTGCTCATCGGCAGGAAAATCAAAGCCATTGCCCTTCAGTTGCTTTACATAATGGGCATACAAGGGTAGGTTCAGTCGTTTACCTAACTACCTGGGTACATGCTCATTACAAATATGAGTGGCACATCAAATCTTTCACAGTGTAATGTAACATTATATTTTCTCATCTCTACTTTTAATATGAAAGATGAGATCAAATGTTGATACTTCATTTCAAAATAGGTATCAGTGAAGTTTGGTAAGGTTGGAAAACAATCCAGTATATATTGTGTTAAGAAAAGTTTCTGGTGCCTTTTGTTTTGTTGATTTTTAGATTCTTTGAAGGTTGACATTTTTTTGCTGCGTGACACGTTTGTGTGTAATTTTTCTTCAAGCCAAACATTCAAAACAGAGCGTATTGCTCCTGTATGCAGGCTCAAGATCTTATTTAAGGACATGGCTTAAATCAAGTACTTTTTCTTTCATCACTCTGATTTTACAAATATTATCATGAGCAAGACTTCAATGTTCTGAATTCAATGCTAATCCAAAGCTGTATACACTTTATCCTGTTGCAAGTGAATGTACAATAGCTAAAGAGCACATTTTATAGATCTCTAAACAGGGGTTCTTCATTTTTCTGCATAAATATGACCGAAAATACCTGATACATCCTAAAAGTAGACAAAGAGAATTCAATTAAACAAATGAGAAAAAAATATCATACCTGGTCATTTATTTCCTGAGAAAAATGATCTGATCTCACATATCAGAGTGATAAATGTATGGGAATTAGCAGTTCATTTAAAGTTCATTTGAAATTCAAGTCAGGTATTCTGTAGTTTTTTTCCTCCTTACCTAAAACATGACTTGAAAATTTTCAAAAGGATGGCAAGACGCCACCAGAATTCATCATGACAGCTTATGTAATCTGATTAATTTATTCTGTGAAAAAGTGTGCTTGCTGCCAAGAGCAAGTGTGTTTCTGCTGGAGGAAAAAAAAAACACAATCACTCTCCACTGTTCCCTTCTCCCCTGGGCTGCAAGGGGCCATTTGTATGACACAGGTGATAGGAAATGATGTGAAGATGATCAGGGCATGTTTGGTGCATTTGAAAAACAGATCCTACAATTCTTTCTCATTTGTGAAAAGCTTTAGGATTTAAGTACATTTTAGTTTTAAACATCATGCATTAATGAATAAATAAAAAAAAAACAAAGTATCTGCCCATAGATGGGACCCTCACCTCGTGGATGTAGGGCTGTTGAGATCCTTATGACCTTGCATTGTGTATATAGGCCTCTATGTATAATCTACTTCCCATATTACACAACAGTCTGAGGACTGGAGCACAAAAATGGGAGCTCCGTGTGCACAAGGGAGTGATGAGTAAAGTTTTGGCATTTCAGGGAATTTTTAGTTCATTGCAATAAGAGCATGTTTTATCTCATTGCAGTCTGACATTTGGCTGATTCCATCAGGGTTAGACACAAACACCATAGATATGTGCAGTTGTTGGTGGGGTTTAATATAATTTGAGACAGTCTGTCTCTGCTGCGTTTGTTAGGTTTGAAGTTCTGAGGCCTGTTTGACTTTGAATGCATTGCCTATTTTCCCTACAGAAAAGGTAAGCCCTCTGAAAATGTCTCTTTTTTGTCTCTGTACACTTTTTTTCAGGAAACAATCAGCCTTGATGTTGAAAGTTTTCTCTTTTTCCTTTCTGTTAGGGTTTATTCAGACATGAACCGATGACACCTCATACTCTACAAGGTGCATACTATTATGGTATACTACATACAGATGGGTTGAACATTTTTGGAAAAACCAACATAAGAACTCTGGAGCTGTCCAAAATGGATGGCATCCCATTATTTCAAAATTGTTTCCCTCTACTAGTGTTCTAATTGGTCTGTAATTGTCTATGCATGTTCAATTGGGATGAGGCCTGGTTTTGGCAAAGTCCAAAAATGTGACTTCCATCATACTCATACTCATTATAAATCCATTCACTCACTCCTCTGTGTAGCTGTGGGGGAACTGCTCTTGTTGACACAGTTTGATCTTGTTCTACATTCACTGTCACCCGAAGAACTTATGCTCTTCTATTTTATTTACATTTTGCGGTAATTGACAAGCATTACTGTCACTGACTATGTGCTTTCAGCGACAATTTGCTGGTGCATTCTTTGACCCTCTTTTAAAATCATTTACATTCATTCTTTTAGCAATATTGATTGAAAATCAAGGTCAACTGGTCCTTTTCAGTATTTAAATACCTGCTGCAGCACATGATAGGGTGTTAACGGCTTCATTGTATCATGTAGTACACATGTCTGAAAGCATCTGTACTTCTGAAATGTTCCCTCTCATACTGAAATGTGTCTTATAGTATTTCTTCTTTAGTGTTTTATAATATTGTATCTGTGTGTGTGTGTGTGTGTGTGTGTGTGTGTGTGTGTGTGTGTGTGTGTGTTTGTATCTATGTATGTGTGTATGTGTGTATCTATCTATCTCTCTCTCTCTCTATCTCTCTATC